>PYUH01000055.1:1207506-1254513 GCA_016808085.1 Suaeda aralocaspica | reverse complement strand
CCCCCCCCCCCCCCCACCATGTGCGCTTTTTTCCTTGCTTGAATTAAACTCCAAATGTCCCACCTTAATTAATTTTAAAGCTTGAGTGATTATTTTTCTCTTAGGCTTTTGGACTTGTTAAAACCATGGATTTATAGCTTAATGATTGATAATATGTAGTATGTCATTTTCTTTTGTGTGAATTTTAATTTCTTTTATTTTTATATAATTACTCAACAGTCTTTTAACTGTTGATAACTGGAGTGTTTACTGGGTAGAATGTGGGGAGCAAATTGAATCATAAGTATTTAGGAAAATGACACTTTAAGCATGTTTTTCTCCTCACTTTTTTGGCCCCATTTATCATTATTTAACATTTTCTTATAAAACAACTTAAGTATATTAAGTATATTCTTAACCTAAAAATGAATATACTCTCTAATAGAACTAATACGGGGTATTATTTGTGAGATATAAAATATTCATTTGTTGCAAGTAAACGATTACAGAGGTAGTACTTCATTAATTTTAGCTCTAAATCCATGTTATCTCCACTGGTATTGATCTTTCAAAGTTATAAAAACAAAACATTTTATGAGCACTAAATCACGAGAGTGTGTCTTTCAAATCGAGATCTTTCATCGGTGAATTGTTCGTAGCTAATGGGATTCTATGATGGACAATAAGATAATCATCATACCTTACGAACCCTAATTGAGTTGACCCGGTCTAATCGTCTAAACTTATAATTAATTCAGCCAAATCTTTCACAAGTAGTAGGTCGGTCACACTTATTAAATTGCCCTTAGTTGTTGGAGGAATTGATAATAATGCCTACATCATAGACGTAATTACTTACAATTCTGTGCTACCAAATCTCTAACCTATATCCATGTGATTCACATTTTTTATCTTAACTTTCACAAGAATTACTTGTAAAAAAGCTCTCATTTTCATTACTAGTTAATTATTGGTATTCTTTAGATTAGTGTTTTTGGCACAGTAGATATACCCCTTATCCGGCTAATGTCTAACCACGTGGTAAATGATTATATGAACCTTTTATAGTACTCTACTACATGTAACTTTCTGCTGACCGACTTCTAAAATGTGACCACATTTTGTTGTGTACTCCTTAACCTTTTTGGGATTAAATTAAGAGTGTTTCTTTGTGTAACACAAATCTAATAAAGATAAACATCATTATATTCCTTAGTTCTTATCTTTATTTATTAGTCACGCCTTTTTACATTAAGAAAACCCCATCTCATATAAATATTCATTAGATTTATAATAATCACTTATAGGATCTCAAAGAATCACAAAAATATATACATTTTGATTTTGGGGTTTTCGTACAGTTGACTAGATTAACAATTGACTTCTCTTTATTTTATGTTCCTAAAAATGAGCATTTGTTTAGGTTATGATAATTAAATTGATTTTTCAATCTATTAGTTGTTTTTTTTTCCAATATTTTATATAGTCTTCCTTTTTAGTGTAATAATAAGTAGATTAGTGCCTTAGTGGCATGTTCGATTAGGGTTGATTCGAGCCAGTTTTAAGTTATCGTTGATTTACCCTAATTAGTGCGAGTTACGGCTATGTGAATCCAATTGATATGACACCAATTCGATATCAATTTGTAAAATGGAGTATCTTTTTTCTAACATGTTGCTTCCAAGATAATACTTTTTATATAAAGTTATTAGCTAATTGGGGGTTGGGACAGCTAAACCTTGATTAAGGATGTAAGCAATTGTATTAGCTCGGAAAAGGTTTTTTAAAGCAAAACATCATTTTGTTAATTAGCTAATTTTCAAGTTGTCTTAGAGTGGGTCCACCTTAGACGCTAGGATCCGTTCTTGTTTAATAAAATGAATAAGAAATTGAGGCTCTAAGCCTTGGATCTCAATTAAGGGGGGGGGTGTCTTTTGTTGGTGAAACTGTCGTTTTATTGATCAATTGAGGCAAGTTGTTGTGTGAGTTGTGAAATTTTCTTTGTATTGGCATGACAGCATAATAATTTCCATCTATAATTAAATATGAAGCCCAATAGTATTATTTTTAGTTATACAAAGAAAATTTGTGGGTCCTTTCAATATTCTAAGTGCCTTTTATATTCTTAATACACTTGCTACAAATTGATTTTTATGTCTCCGTGTTTTTTATATACTCGAAGTAGTCATGTTTAGTAGATATGGTTTTTATTGAGAATGATAAAATAGTACAGATGAAATCATATATCATCTCTGTCACGAATTAATTGTAATAAACAACTCGTAGCATTATTTAAGAGGTATAAAATAATGTTTTTCATATCAATTGTAATATTGAAGTTAGGGGAATGACAAGTTGTCATATTGAAAAAATAGTTGAAATTATTGCTTATGCATTTGATTTGGGAGGGGGGCAGTCGTTTATGTTATGGCATTATTATTTTTTTTTAATTTAATTACTTTGGCAACTCATGAAATGTGAAAGTGGATACTGCATGTGTTATGATGGTCCCATGGTGGGTCCTATTATTATAATAGTATGGAAATGGCAATTATCCAATTGTGTTGCTTTTTGATGGTGTCATAACTCATATGGCATATTGGGCTCCAGTGGGACATTGCCGTCCCATAGATGAAAATTGTGGGTAGGACTTGCTTGAAATTTGATACTCTGCGACTTCACCTCCATATCATAACATTTAGTATTATAGTTCTGGGAGGTTTTGTTTTATAGGAGCTGAAATCGTTGTGGGCCATGGCATGTATGCACCTCCTTATTGGTTGTGTGATGTTGCTACTTTCTACGACGGTTATGCTCCTTGTATTAGCCCTGATCCCGACTCTATATAGAGTCGGGTAAGGGTGGATAGGTGTATGAGATTTGTTTAAGTCTTGGATTGTACCTTGAGAGTTGAGATAGGGCAATTCAGTGATCATTTGCGTGATAAGATCATAAGGATAGGTCCCATCCCATTACTTTAGATATGTTTTTTTTTTTTTCGACAGATACTTTAGATATGTTTACTTCTAGTCAAATTCGCTAATTGAAATAAATTAGCGACTAAAAGGTGCTTTATCTTGCTTAAGACTATTCTAAAAGTATTAGGGTAGTATCTTTGTTAAAAGTTGGAGTGATCCACTAGTGAAGTATCATATAATCGTTTATTTTTTCCCTTTTCCATTTTAGCATTAATAAAGCTTTCATTAACCGAATTGACAATGCCATGTAAATGGCAGGAATAGGCGGAAAATCAGAAAATCGACGATTTTTTTTTACAAATGACCCAAAAATGAAGTAATACTCAATGTCTTCATGTTGTCCTATACTTGTATTCAGTCATAGAAACACCACGGTGTCACTACTAGTCCACAAATTTGGGTAGTTATTGGGGTCCCCCCCCCTACTATAATGACTTTAAAGTTGTCAATTTATTTGGCGCAAACTGAAATGTTTCTACCTGGGGGAAGCTCTATTTGGTTAAGCTACCATCCAAAACAATAATAGATTCCAAAAATCTGAATTTGCATGAAAACCACCCTTAAAAAACAATCGTCCAATGACACAATGAGTGTTATTATTGCATGGGACCCATTGATGTTGCAACTTTCAATCAAGTTTGAGATCTTTGAAGTCTAGTATTATAATGGCATAATTATTTTTTATTGGATTTTATTTATTTTTTTCTTTTTTTTTTTTTTAAATAAATAAATTAATATTTCCAAAACAAAATTGGATTCTTGGGTGTATGGACTTGGGCCAATGGTGCCCACGTTTGAGTTTCTTTTGTGGTCCTTAAAATAGGCTGTTTAGCTTCATGCTCAAAAATGAAGAAATCCTTGTTGGAAATCAACTCGGATTGGGATGGTCCAACCAAGAACGCGTGCAATTGTTGTGTAGTCCCCCTCATGTTTTGGACTTTATGATGAGCTAATGAGTTCATAATTACCCTTATTCTGACTAGATTTTAGATTTGTTAATGATGATTACACCATAAAATGGTTCAAATTTTGGTCCGAATTCAATCAATTTTGCTTGAAAATTAAGTTTATTTGGTAATAATTCTTTTAGTTGGATTTTTTTTTCCGTGCTCGATTGTGGGTGCAGGCTGTAGGATATGATTTGTAGAATTATTATGCATATAATCATGACGCGTTAAAACTTAAAACTAATCTTTGGTGTTATATTGGCAGGTCATAGCAAGCAAAACCAAGATATACATGGTCCTTGAGTACGTTCATGGTGGAGAATTGTTTGATAAAGTTGTAAGTAATTTCTATATTTAACAATGCCATCTGTGTCTAACCAAGCAAGAGCTCCATAGCTTTTCAAGTTGAATTTTTTGCTATTCCTTACAAAGGTAATGGTTTTGTAGGCATCACGAGGAAAACTCCCGGAGAAGGAAGGCCGGAGGCTTTTTCAACAACTTATTGATGGAGTCAGTTATTGTCATGACAGGGGTGTCTTTCACCGAGACCTTAAGGTTAGACAATCCATCTGACTACAATTTTCTTTCAAAGTTTTTTGATATTTTATCCCAGACAGATGAAAAACTTATCATTTTAGGTTTGAACATTTCACTTTTACCATGTTTTTCAATGGATATATTGCTTAAAACTGACCAAAAAAATAATATTACGACCATGATGTTTTGTTGGACCTGAGAGTATTACATTGACATTATGTCTTATATGGTGTATATGTTTTTTTCTGAATTTGCAGTTAGAGAACATCCTCATTGATGGAAAAGGAAACGTAAAAGTCTCTGACTTTGGTCTTAGTGCTCTGCCTCAGCATTTTGGGGTAAGTAACCAAAGATGCTCGCCTGTTGTCAAATTCTCCTTTATCTTTCTTCAGCTCCTTAATATTTGGTATTTCATCCTCTTTTTCTAGAGTGACGGCTTACTGCATACGACCTGTGGGAGCCCGAATTATGTTGCTCCTGAGATTCTTGCTAACAGAGGATATAATGGTGCAACAGCAGATGTATGGTCTTGTGGTGTCATTCTCTATGTCATTCTTACAGGTTATCTTCCGTTTGATGATAGGAATCTTGCTGTCCTTTATCAAAAGGTATATTGTGTTTGTCAAATTGAAATCAATCATATTCCCCGTATAATATCTGATCGTTCTTGTTTATCTAGATCACCAGAGGAGATGTTCAGATACCAAAATGGCTGTCTCCTGGAGCAAAAAAGATGATAAAAAGAATTCTTGATCCCAACCCTGTCAAAAGGATAACATTAGATGAGATCAAATCAAGTGAATGGTTTAGGCAAGATTATGTTCCTTCAAATCCTGAAGACGAAGAAGATAATGTATCTATTGATGAAGAACCCTTCTTGATTAACGATGAGGTAATGATCGTGAATCTCTTTTCCCTTGTTTTGGTACATTTTTTCGTGGAACAGCAAAAGATTTACTGTTTGTTATACCAACTTCATGGACCAGGTTGATGGAGCGAAAAGTCAGAAAACTCCTGGCCTTCCTACACTTATCAATGCTTTTCAGCTGATTGGAATGTCCTCATACCTCGATCTTTCAGGATTTTTCGAAAAAGAGGTGAATACAATTGAGAAACTCTTTGATTTTTTAATCATGAACATGAACAAAATCTAACTGAACAACTTGGGAAAATGCTAATGGTTGCTCATTTATTGGTTAATTGTAGGATGTCTCCGAGAGGAAGATCAGATTCACTTCCAATCTTTCTCATGTACAGTTGCTTGAGAATATCGAAAATATTGTAACAGGAATGGGGTACTCAGTTCAAAAGAAAAACGGAAAGGTAAGGGTTACAACATGTTAATTTGATCTATTATGTTATTTCATTAACTTGACTTTTTGCTAAGGCTTCAAAATCATTGTGTTTCTCAGCTAAAAATGGTGCAAGAGAAAAGTGACCAAAGAGGTCCAGGAAGTCTTTCTGTTGCAGCAGAGGTGAGTGTCATTCTCATCTTCTACCTAATTAAGTGGTTACTCCTGAAATTCTCTACTATTATAGAAGCCTCATTCTTGGACTAAATGACATTGCAGGTTTTTGAGCTCAGTCCTTCGCTATTTGTCGTGGAATTGAGGAAAACTTATGGAGATTCTTCAGTTTATCGTCAGGTTGGTGCCAATTATTTGCATACTCAAGTATAATTACAAAGTGTTCATTCTGCTTTTATTGTTTCCATTATTGTTTAAAACTGAATACAGTTTCTCTGTTTTTTGCAGTTGTGTAACAAATTGTCGAATGATCTTGGTGCATCAAGACGCGAAGAGTTGCTAAGTGCAGCCATGCTGAATGCAGAAGCTGTCGCAAAGGTTTACTAGATCATTCAATAATTGATGTGTAATTAGTGTCATTTCCTGCAAGAAAGCTAGATGAGTCGTTAGTTTGAAATTTTCAGTGATTTGTAATTATTGTAATGTATATAAGTTTGGATTGTATCCCTGAAAAAGGGTAGGAAAAAAAAAGAAAGGAAAAAAGGAATGCTATGAAATTGAGCTTCAATTAAGATTGTGAGGTTTTGCAAAGTTAAATATGTCCATTGTACTGCATAAACAATGGGCACCAAATTTTCCCTTGCTATGCTTGTAAATAGTTATAACAATTCTTTTTGAAGGTCAAAATTGTGGTCATTGATCCCATTGATTTATATGAGCATATAATTATACAAAATTATGTTGTGAGGTTCATTTGGATGTTTGAATTTTAAGTTTTTTTTTTATTTTTTTTATTTTGTTTTTAAATCTTTCATTATATTGTCTCACCCAATATTTGTAATGATTTAATATTTTGATGGTTTTGCAATAGTAAAAGTATAGATCAGACCTTCTAATTGTAATATTTGGTCATATTGGCTTGGCAAATACACGTTGTTACATGGAGTATCACTCCCAATAAGGAGGAGGAGAGTTAAACTAGTTGAACATTTTCTCTTTCTCCGATGTAGGACTACTCAATAGGGTAAATCTCACGGGGTTCAACAGATTTCTATTATGTAATCTGAATTACCTATCTCCTATATTTTTTTTAGATGAATTATTCGCATGCCTATATACTACTATCTTAACCTTGTTTCGAACTTGTCTTAATATCCCATCCTCGTAAAGGCTGAATAGCAAAATAAGAGAAGAACTGAACTGAATTGAACGGATTTTAAGTTAAATAAACAGGCCCTAAGATTTGCTACTTTGGCCCCCCAAGTAGTTGATAATTCCGAATATGAGATTTAAGTTGAGATTTTGCTCTAAACTTGCCTCTCACGTAGGGGTACTTATGATGCGAGTCGAGTTCGAGTATAGGATAGCCCGACTCAACTCGTTAGTCAAGCTTGAGCCAAGCACGAGCTCATCCGGCCTCAATCGAGTCGAGTGTTGACCGAGCTTTGACCGAGTCGAGCTTTAACCAAGTTTCGATAATTCGAGCTTTGACCGAGTTTTATCGAGCTTTTATCGAGTAATGTCGAAATGGTCTCGTCTTGTTGATATTTTGCTACTTAGTTTCAAGTTATTCCAATTAAACAACGATCGAGTTATAATATATAAGACCAGATTCTTTGATAATATTACAAATGATTTAAACTCACATTTCAACATTATATTTATAAATATATATAAATCGAACTTCTTGCAAGCTTTTCGAGCCGAGTATTGAGTTACTTGACTCGACTCGTTAATATATTGAGTTGAGTTCGAGGCAAGCTAAATCAAGCCGAACTTGACCCAGTATTGATCGAGTTGATCCCGAGTAGCTCGCGAGTTGTCTCGTCTCATAAGCGCGCTCTGCTACTCTCACGTTTAGGTATTATAAATCTGTACCCAAGTTGTCTCAATAAATATCATGAAATGTTTAAGTGGATAATAATAATAATAGTAGTAGTAATAATAATAATATTATTATTATTATTATTATTACTATTATTATTATTATTAATAGCCTTAATTCCAAAGTTGAGGTCGGCTACATGAACCAAAAGTAGTCATTCAACGTAGTAGTTATCCACAAAATTTTTATCTAAAAGCTACCGAGTATTTCCTAAACACTATAATTAGACACTTCGTACATTTTTTACAAACTTGGCCCCCAAGTTATGGTCGTTCTCTCTATAAATAACAGTTAATTGACTTATTCCTCTATCAAAAACGAACTCAAAAATTCGTAAAAGAGTACCTAAGTATAAAAAACAATGTAGATCTTTGTGAAAACCCTAACCGAGAAAACCATAACCCTAGAGTTAGAACCAAGCAACACCATAACAGACCTCAAATCAAAGATCGAAGAGCATGAAGGAATTTTGACACACGAACAACGACTTATTGATCGATCATTTTAACCAAGTACCGCAAGTGGCACACCATTGGTATATACTTTGTGTCTTTGTGGGACATGAAATTTCCAATTGTGGTCATTGAATAAATTAATTAAGGGATTTAAATATATACGAGAACCAATGGTCCAAAATGCCCTCCCTTATGCAATAATAGAGAATAGCTTTGACGGGAATTTATCTATATATACCGATTAATTTTCCCCTCAAAAAAAAAACGTAAAAGCATTTTAAAATTATTTATATTATTTATAAAATAAATTAGTATTTTTTAACCAACTCTATATCATTATTTATCCATATAGTTCGTCAAGTGATGTATAAAAATATTAATAGTCATTTCTCAAACGGCCATCTAAAAATTTTCAAAACTTTATTGCCGATATTTTTATACATGTCAAAATATATTTTCTTCCTAAATGATTGGGGCTTTAGTTTTAAAGTATACCATGTTTAAAATATAAATTAATCATAATCATAAGTACTTACATACCATATATCATACGGTCATATATACCATATACAATACAATCTTACAAAGCATGGAATTGTTTTTCCGAAAAAAAAAGTCAAATTTATCAATATAATTTTGATAACTGATAACAAACCACTTTTTTTAGTTGTGTACTCCTGGTTTTAATAGTTTTCAAAAAAATAGAAAGCTAAAAAAATTAATGGTAACGAACAAGTTAAACCCTAAATGTTTATTTTATTTCATAAAATTGAATGGATGTGCACATACATTTAAAAAAAAAAATTAATGCAATTTTGCTACAAGCTTGGCCTCCACGTTTAGGTGAATAGGTGACATTTGAGACTAATTAATTAAAATCATTAAAAAAAAACTTGGCCACCAAGTTTTTGTGGTAAAAGGAATCCATTTTTGTGATTCTCTCCTAATTATATATACATAAAGAACGCGTAAGGAACAAAGAACAGTGCAAATTTTGGATTTTTTTGCCAAAATGGCTAGTTAAATTAAAATATTTACCAATGTAACTACTATTAATATTTAATTCCTAAAATAGTTATATTATTGACCATATAAATTGAATAATATGTAAAAAAAATTTTCTCTTTTCATCCATAAGTCTAGTTANTTCTAGTTTTTTTTTTTTTTTTTTTTTTTTAGTTTTTGTTGTTTTAAAAACAAAGGAAAAAAAGAGAAAACTAACCGATGTCGAAAGAAGCAAGTGTGGTGATACCAACCAATTTCACCCTAAAAAGACTAGGGGATGGTACCATATGTACGTATGAGCTAAGATAGAAAGGTGTTTTGGTGTACTTGCATTCTAACAAATTTAAATTTTTGTTTAATTTTTAATGCATATTGTAATCACGAAGTGAAAATTATTTTTTAATGGGGATTGCTAAACATCACCCGTACAAACCTTGTAATCGTCCGTATTTTGTACCAACTTTCCACAATTGCCCTTCCCTCTTCTTTCCTCTCTTTAACACTCTCCCTTTACTTCTTTCTCTAAACCACCATCACTCTCACCAATTCAAACACTAACTTGATCAACCACATATCACCATCCATCCAACTCACAACTCAAACACATCTCACCATCTAAAAAACCAACTTCAACAAGAGGTTTAAGGATTCATGGGGGTAAAATATGATGTATATGGGTGAGGATGTAGTAATGAAGGAAAAAAGAAAGAGGCGTGAGTGGTAGGGTACACTTTGTGTAGTAAACACGGATTGTAATATGACCATCTCTCACGGTTTCGATCATTTCTCACAAAGTATAATTCCAATTAACATGATTCTAAATGAATTGGAAACTATACTCAAAGAGGTTTCCAACGGTAGGTCGTACGTCTCGTATAACATTCTGGAGTAAAAGTTATGGCCATTTGAAAAAGACCCTGTGAAATCGGATTGTAATATGACCACCTCTCATTGTTTCGACCATATCTCACAAAGTATAACTCGGATTAATATGATTTTAGTTGCGTTGGAAAGTAGACTCAAAGATCTTTCCAACAGTAGGCCGTACACCTCGTAGAACGTTCTGGAGAAAAAGTTATGACCATTTGAAAAGACCTTGTGAAACTGTCGTGGACCAAATGAAACCTGTGTCTGATTTAGACGCAGGTCTCAATTTAAAAAAATAAAAATAAATTTGAGACATGCGTCTAATTTAGACGCAGGTGTCAGGATACCTGCCTCTAAATTAGACGCAGGTCTCAATTTTTTTTATTAATTTTTAATTTTTTTATTTTTTAATATAACTAACATAATTATGATTTTTTTAGAGTAAAGGGCAGGATTGGAAAAATAGGTGAAAATACGGGCGATAGTAAGGAATTTCCGGATGACGTTTAGCGTTTCAGTTTTTAATTTGTTTGATGTATTAGTTATTAATTTGCATCTTATGGAATAATATAAATTTGATTGCACACGTATATTCTAGGAACGATCTTCTATTTGCGCATTAATTTAATCTGGGACTTGTGAGGAAGGGAAAAAAAAAGAGTAATGTTATACTCCTACCGTTTCCTATTTTTCTTTACATGTCTTGTTTCTCTATATTCCATATTTTTCTTTACATTACAGCTTTATTAGATTTTTAACATTTTTTTATTAAAATGGACCCCACACACCATCCACTAATTAAGCTTCTATTAGTTGCAACTTGTTTCTCTCTCATCAATTATTACCCCAATCTGACCCTACCACTATTATTATATTATATATTATATTATATAGTCAAGAATAATAGGGAACGGAGGGAGTAATCGGTATCGAAATATAAATAATTAAAATAGATTAACAAGAACAAAGTTTTTTATGTTCATCAGCAATGTACTCCTTTTAGGGTGTGTTCGGCAAAACTAGCTGTAGCTGTTGGCTGTTAGCTTTTGAGTAGCTGTGAGCTGTCAAATTGTAGCTGTTAAAGTTTAGCTGTCGAGCTAATTGTTAATAATGTGAGTGTTTGACAAAAGTAGTTGTTGGAGCTATAAAAATAAAATTATTATTTGCCAAAAAAGAAAAAGAAAAAAATACCATGTCAAAAAAATTTAAAAAATATAATTATTTACCAAAAAGTAAATAAAAAAATAAAATTTCAAGTTAAACGCTACTTTTTTTCCTGAAAGTTATCTTTTATAGCTTTCTACAAAAGCTAGTTCAAAAGCTACATATTTTCAAAAGCTACTCCAAAAGCTACCTCACCAAACAACAATAATTTTTTAGGGTAGCTTTTTGATTAGGTCCAAAAGTTAAAAGCTACCCCAAAAGCTCTTGCCGAACACACTCTTAATTTAATTGGATATAATGCTAGCACACCCATGGAAATGGGGAAAGTTTTTATTATGGATTAATGATTTTTTGATATGGATTATTGATATTTAATTATTAATGAATTTCTAATAATGGATTATTTATTTTTAAATATTAATTTTTAACTATTGATTTTTAATTATGATTATTGATTTTTAACTATAATTTTTATAGATTGACTATGACTATTGAATTTTAACTATAAATTATTAATGATTTTTAACTATGGAATAATGACATAGTAATAATATTGATATTAATCTTCTAATAATTAATAAACAAAATTTTTTTCGTTATTGGTATTTTATATTTTATGAAATTAAAAGCAGTAATAAACTTATATATATATATATATTTTTTTTTTTTTTTTGAATAATAATCCACTTATGTGGCATAATAATATTTTTGTAAATGATACTTCACTTATATTTTTGTTTCATTTGTAGAATGGTAGTTTCATAATATTTTTCGTAAAAATTATAAACTATATACACACTAATAATATTATGAACAAAATAATATATATATATATATATATATATATTAAACACCTAATATTAGGAATAAATTAATTAGCAATATAATAATTAGCAAAATAAAAGAAGAGCTGAACCGAACTCAATAGAGCCAAGTTGAAATGAACTGATTTTAAGCTAAAGTAAACAAGCCCTCAGATCCAACAAAAAGTACAGAAAGTCAAAGGTATACCGGAGTATGTGACTGGTCATAATATACTCTATTATTAGAGTTGCTCTAATGAGAAAATGACATTACACATACAAATAAATAAGAATACTTAGGCCTTGTTTTCCTCAACTTATTTTTGCTGATTTGAACTTATTTTTGCTGAACTGGACTTATTTTTGCTGAAATCATGAACAATTTATTAAGGATTGAAACTGAATTTTGCTGAACTGAACTTAATTTTACTGATCTAAACTTATTTTTGCTGAAAATAAGTAAAAATAAAGACGAGTAGAACAGGGCATAACATAAACAAATGAGATGAATTAAAATTACTTTCATAGACAATATAATGTTACATTATGAGTAAAGAGATACACTAAAAATGTCAGTAAATGGGAAACTTTATTTCAAGCTCATTACGCATAAGTTTTACCTAGAAATTAGTTACAACCAATTTGAGAATTTTTTTTGCTGAAGATATGGTTTCCGATAATTCATTCCATTTGATAACACAATTTATCCACTTCCTCTAATTAAATAAGATATTTTCTACTACCTTGGCCCCCAAGTTTAGGTTACAAATGAGAATACTTTCAAGATAAGGCTAGTATTATGATATTATCCTCTTCTATAAAACCCTAAGTTAATCATATTGGCTAACACTAATATCCAAATCAACCAAAGTAATACATAAGAAAATAAAAAAAAAAAAAAATGCAGATTTTCGTGAAAACCCTAAAAGGCACAACCATAAGTGTAGATTTAGAACCAAGAAACACAATAAACGACCTCAAATCAAAGATTGAAGAACATGAAGGAATTCCGAAACACGAACAACGCCTTATTTTTGGTGACAAAGAATTATTAGTTAACCAATATGGAAATGAAGAAGAGAAAACATAAGAATGTTACACTTTGGCACATTATAACATAACCAAAGACTCAACCATTCACCTTACGTCTAGGCTTGGTGGTGGTGGTGGTGGTGGTGGTGCATACACTTACAGTTTACTAGTGCCACAGCATTTGGCGGTCTACGCCTACCGAAGTAGGCTCAAGAAGCAAGTGTGTCGCAAGTGTTATGCTACCAATTGTCGTAAGAAGAAGTGTGGTCATAGCAACCAACTACGCCCTAAGAGGGCTTGGTATTTTCCTCGCATGTTTGGGAAATAAATGGTTTTAATACGAATATATGTTACATTTTTTTTTTTTGATTTTATTTCATGATGTATTGGATGAACCAATCATATTGTTTAATGGGTACATTAGTAGTTAGCATCCTATGAAATGAAATATGAATTCGGGTTTTTCCTTTTTTTTTTTTTTTTTTTTTTTGTGTGTGTGTGTTTTAAAAGTGTGTATAATGATTATGGTGCATAATATGCTGAACAGCCTCATATATGATTGTGATTAATGAACCATCAAAAATTAGCATATGCAAATCCCCCCTCCCTAATAATAATAAAATACAACCATGAGGTCCATGACTCTATAGATTTAGTACCACATCATGTCATAGAATTACTACCTTTGTTTTATATTATTTGCAGACTCCGAGGTAAAATTTGTTTGTGAGAGTAAAAAAGTTAGACATACATGTGAAGAGGAGAGAGAAAGAGAGAAAAAACAACTTCAAAATGAAAGAAAACATTTGTTGCAAATAATATGAAACATGCATCCATTTTTAGAAAATGTTGCAACTAATATGAAACAAAGGTAGTATATTGAAGATTATGAAGGAATTCCAAACAACGAACAACGCCTCATTTTTGGTGATATTGAATTGAATGATGAGATCATGAGAAAGCAGGACACACTTTGGCGGATACCATAAACAAGGGCTTAACCATTTACTTTATAGTTTATACCTAGGCTTGGTGGTGGTAAAGTGTGTCTTTACGCAGCAACTAACTTCGTCCTAATACTCACGAGTGCCATGATATTTGGGGTTGTTGGCCTACCATTGTAGGGTCGATAAGCAAGTGTGTCACAAATGTTATGCTCGAAACTCACCAAATGCTACCAATTGTAGCAAGAAGTGTGGCTGTAGCAACCAACTTCGTCCTAAAAGGACTTGGTACTTTAGAAAAATGTTTGAAACATAAAAAGGTTCAGTTCTGATATGCAAGCTACATTTTTCTTCTGATCATAATATCATAAATTTTGTGATTTATGTATGAACAAACTTTTTTTGTTTAATGAGTGCACTAATATTTAGCAATTTCGTGTCATAGGTAATGTAATTTCAGCTGTACAGAAGTGTGTATAATGCTCATGGTGCATATTGTAATTGACGAACCATGTGAATATTGATCATGGATAATAATGATAACCAAAGAACACAATACAATGGTTTTCTCTTTTTCTCTAATAAGGTTAACAATAACAGTTCTAATATTTACAGCAGACTTCATACGTGATAATACTGTAATATTTACATTATCATTTTTGTGACTCACCTTGCGTATAGATTGTTGTTCTTGAAACCAAAGGTAAGACACCAGACAGGCTAAGTGGCTAATACCCCGTTGCTAAGCTGTTTCCTGTAGATCTGAATTAAGCCACTTTCATCTGCTACGGGGAGCTTCTCCTCGAGCATTACTTTGTATTCTTCATCTCGATCATCTATATTGCGCATCAATTCAACCTGCAATATTGGAGGAAGGTACAACAATGAATTTTACTTGGTAAATGGTTGAGCCCTTGTTTATGTTAATGTATCGATTTTATCAAAGTATTATCAATAGAAAGCAGGCTAGAAGCAATAGCATATGAGTACAGTTGAAAACCTTCAAGAGCATTATGAATGATAACAAAAATTGGTATTCAACTGATAATTTTTAAACTACGAAAAAAGCAGGCATGAGCATTATATTTGACCTGTTTCTGGAATGAATCAAACTCATCAGAGCTCAGGGAACCATCACTGTTTGCATCAAGAAGTTGCATCATCTCTTGTGCATCTTCTTGTTGAGCACCAAGTTCTTCCATCACTTCCGTCAACTCCTCGATGCTAATCCTACCATCACCATTTTTATCTAGTAGGAAAAACACTTTATCTTTCTGGTGGGCATCTGCATTAGTTTGGTAAACAGATGGAAGATCCTTAAGACGCAAAGCAGCAAACTCAGCTGCAGCAACCATAATAGCCTTGAGCCTTTGTGCCTGAGCAAGTGAAGAAAATGGGAAGTTAGTAAGATGGCATTTCAAAAAGTATTCTTCTTGAACGATGTTCTGCTCATCACTTCAAATTACTACTCCATAAAACATAGAGTGGCCTAGGTTAAACCAACTGCAATATGTTGATAAAATTGAGGTAACGTTACAGATAGCATAACAAATAACCATATGAGACAAGACAATGTTTCACAGCTCATAATATGAAAAGACTGAAATCATTCAAATTTGGCATACAAGAAGCTCCAAGCATAGCACGTTAAGCAATGGTCAATCCTGCAAATTATTCTTGAACCATATGTGTCCACATGAACATTAGCTTTTATAAAAATCTGCAGTTTTGCCAATAATCTTGTATATTGGCAGCAAAAGCAACCAGTATGTACAATTCTGCTGCAGATGGCAGCAGAGTGTTAAGGAAATTATTTTTCTTTGTTTGTGTGTGTATTGTGTGTGCACGCGAGCGCGTGGGTGGGGGTATAAGTTGTACATTTCAACATGCTCAACATATCTATAGTCTCACCAATGGCAAGCCATAGAGAATTGTAATAGACACGCATAGAAACTTCACCTCAATCTAATATAGAAAGTATAGGCTCTCATCACTATGGTGTGTGCACTTGAAGGTGAACTACATAGGTATTAGTAGAAAAAAAATTGTCAATTATAAGAAAGCCTACCTCTTCCGGATCGTTAAGCCCACTTTTGTACAAGGAATGGGAGGCTGTGCCACCAGATGCTAACACATCCATTTCTGAGGTCCTTATTTGTATTTCCATCAGTGGTATTGCATGCTGATCAACACTCACATCAACTGCCATGTGCAAGCTCTTGTACCCATTTGGCTTTGGTTTAGCAATATAGTCTTTTGTTCTATGGGGCATTTCTTTCCATAGAGACTGTATAATTTCTTGAGTTCTATAGCAAGCCTTCTCTCCTAGCTCTGTCATATCAACACCAGGCTTCGGCTTCAACACTACTCTCAGACCCATAATGTCATATACCTCCTCCGGTTTACGGCCATCTTTAATAAGCTTCTTCATGGTGCTATATCGGCTTTTATAGCGACCTTTGACTGATATGTTATCAACCAGACTCTGTAGCAATGGATCAGAACTCAAAGACTCGAATAAATTGTCTCTACAAGTTTCTATTAAATTCTTACTACCCTTCTCATGGCTTTTCAACCATGTATCAACATAGAGGTAAGAAGAGGGAAACAAGTATCTGAATGATAAATCCTCTAGCTCCAAAGACAAGAGATATGTACCCACAGCATGAGCCAAAGGAGCGTGTATCTTCATAACCTCCAGAGAAACAACCTGCTGCTGATATTTAGGAAGGTAATCGAGATGTCTCATCATATCTAATCTCAGGGAAAGGTCTAAGACCACAGCCCGGATATCATAATATGTCAGGCAGAACTTTCTCAATGCAGCAGCAGCATCATCATCCATAATATCAGCTCTAAAAGGAGCCCTTTTCACACGTATGCTTTCATGCAATAAATGGGCAGTAGCAGTACCTATTCGTTCTCTCACTTCTTGTATTGATATAGCACCAGCCTCCCAAACTTCCCTCAGTATGCCAGCTGCAATTACCTCTGCATCCATCTGCAGCCATCAGGTGAAAGAATACTTCAGTAACTGCACAATTACATTTTTCATAAGTCCATAACTGAAAAACAATCTTGTGATGCACCTTTAAATGAAACTCTTTAAAACAGAGTTCAGAACAGTAGCTAACGTTGATCACTACCGAATACCTAATTTTTTTGGTACAATATTAACAAGATATCCTTTGGGAAAAGTGGAAGGCGAAACAATTTTAACTCGCTGTTAAACAATAGTTGAGGTTGTTGTCTTTTCCCAAATATCGAGTCATTGACAATAATCATGAATCTTGGTTCACTTTCCAGTACTGGAAAAATTCAGATTCTGCTGCAATTGTTTGGAATCTAGAGCTATCACCAACACTATTTAATAGTGCAAATAATACATGAAGAGATGAATAACATCGTCTAAAAGTATCACAGTTTTGATTCAATACAACCACCTGAAAACTACTCCTAAAAGAACATTATCTTGTCAAATTAAGCCTGAGTCAAGCAAGAATTGAGAGAAATCTCTAATCTCATACAAAGAGACATCAGACCCGCCTATCATCCAAAGTCAACATAGCATTAAAATCCCCTAGAAGGACCCAGGGAGCAGAGCCTATAGCCTGAGCCAAAGAAACAAGTTTCAACCAAAGAGGTTTCCTAGTCTCAACTGTATGCAGGCCATAAGTAAAGGTAACCATACTAGACCAATCCTGGGAGTTAGTAGCAACCTTCAAATGGATAAACTGCTCATGACAGTCTAAGAAAGTAATATCCACTAGAGAAGGATTCTAACCGTTGGGGGAATAAGCATAATTACTAATCCAAGACCATTGATGACCAAATTTCTGTTGAATCCTAGAAGAGTTATGTTGACTAACTATAGTTTCTAGAAGAGCAATAACATTAATATGATGTTTACTAATCAATAGCTTTTTTAGGCTCATTAATACAAATTAGTTCTGCTAAGACTGTTTTGGACTGAATTTGATAGAATCGTACAAAGTTCAATTGAACGGAGTTAAACTGAATATAGTTGAAAAGGTAAAGTATGAGGTATTTAAGTGGTGCAAAATAAGTCAAAAAAGAATAGGACTCACGTACATTTTTAATAATACCTAGGTGGCTAGGACTTGCTTACAAGAGAATACATGGATTAAATTATAATTTATAATTTGTGAAATATTTTCAGCTTACAGATGTCTGACCGTCTCAATAACTCGTATTCCATTCTAGTAATTACCATTTTTTAACAAACTTGGTCTCCAATATAGGGGATAAGTAAGTTTAATAAAGATTGTTTACAGCTTGGTCCCAAGTTCAGGTTGTAAAAGAGTCTA
The DNA here is from genome assembly GCA_016808085.1 of Suaeda aralocaspica. NCBI lineage: Eukaryota > Viridiplantae > Streptophyta > Magnoliopsida > Caryophyllales > Amaranthaceae > Suaeda > Suaeda aralocaspica. The sequence goes on along the minus strand of PYUH01000055.1, from coordinate 1,236,123 downwards.
CTGATTCGTTTTCTGTGTAGCTCATTTTACAAAGCTAATAAAAAAAACTGTTCATAAAGAATACCGGAGAGCAATGCAGGTTTTTTTTGAAAACCCTAACAGGATCAACCATAAGTCTAGATTTAGAACCAAGAAGTACCAAAAAAGACCTGATAACAAAAATTGAAGAGTGTCAAGGTATTCTAAAAGGCAAACAATGATTTATTTTTGGAGATAAAAAACTAGTTGATTATATAAATCAAGCAGGACAAGTTCAGACTTTAATACATTGTACTATAATATAGAGAAGATTTCAACCATACACCTTACGTCACAGCTTGGTTGCGGTGTCCGCTTTTCATTCACACAATCACCAAGTCTGAAGGTGTTAGCACTTAGCATACCAATGCAAACTTAAGAAATACGTGTGTGGCAGTATTATGTTCCACTCTCATCAAATGCTACCAGCAGTCTAAAGAAGTAGTGTGGCCATAGCAACCAACAGCTCCCTAAAAAGTTTCGGGGTGGTTCCATGTGTTTCAAAAGTAAAAGGTTTTAACATACAATAGCAACAACAAAGCCATAGTCCTAAAAGTATTTTGGGTCGGCCAGGCATGAGTCAATTAAAGGAATTGTAAAAGTCATCTGCACAAAGCATGTCTACGTTCTTCTCTATTTAACACCAAATTCTCTTCAAGCCCCAATAGCCTCAAATTTTCATAAATGGTACAACCACCCATATCCAAGTTTGCTTAGGCCTTTGTCTACTTCTTCTTTGCCCATCTTGTAGCCACTCGTCTAGCCTCCTCACCGGTGCATTCCCGGTCTCCGTCTTATATGTCTAAATTATCATCAACGTTTTTCACTGACCTTATCTTAATAAGATGTAACCCCTACGTTCTTCCTAGTAAGCTCATTCTTTATCCTTTCTTGTATCACTGTATGCATCTCTGCCACACTCATCTTATGAAGGTGACGACATTCCAAAGCCCAACATTCTACCTAGTGGTTGTGCACTTGTGCGGTGTAATTTTCTTCCAATTCATTGGGAAAATCGTGATCACACAAAAATTGGGAAGCACTTTTCTTTTTCAACCAACATGATTTGGTTTTGTGGGTCACATCCCCGTCTAATTCATCATCTTATTTAATAATGAATCCTAAATAATAGAAGAAATAAGAACAATGCATACTCCTTACACCCAGAAATTAATTGAGCTAGCAGTTCTGCTCCTTGTCCCACTAAATTGTATGGATAGCATACTAGGAGGGTAAAGGAGGGAAGGGAAAGAGGAGGAAGGGGAGGAAAAAGAAAGAGAGGGAAAATGGAAGCTTCAATCTCCCTCTAAAACTCTCCGAATTCGGAGGGATGATGATTTTTGAAGGAGGAAAATAGATCCCTCCCTCTCCCTATCCTTCCTTTCCCAACCTTTACACAAACAACATATTTTATCCCCATTCTTTTCTCTTACTTTGCTTTGCTTTCGTTTCCTTTTATCCAAACAAAGGGTTAATGACTTAATGTAACACAAGCTTAATCGGCTAACTATTACCCACCCTATTACTAAAATCTTTCCTATACATCTACATTAAGCCACTTTCATCCGCTATACGAAGCTTCTCCTTGAACCACATAAGTAATAGACTAATAACCCCACATAGATAGCCTCTGCTTACTAATGGTATAAAAAGAATACTAGATTTTTTTTTTCCGACACATTTTTATCCTTCTTGATCATCATTGATCTCCATTTACTCGTTGCTATGCCTAACATTTGACAACATTTAAATGTATCCATCTTGGTTCACTTGCAAATACTAAACCTTTCACATAAAGACCTAATATACATTAGGCAATTAATTATACCCTAAAGGCTAAAGCTATAACAAAACTCTATGAATTGCATAGACAAATTTAATCCAACAAACTGTCGATATGAAAATTATCAATAACCATCAACAATCCCTCCAACAATCGATTGCCCTAGTCCAAATTGGCCATTCGAACCAAAAAAAAAAAGAAACTTTCCTATGCGACCACCAACCTATATTTATCAGATAAACTACAACAATCAAGGAGGGCCGATACTAAATTTGGCACTCCATTTTATTTAGACATCTCACCTGAGTACATTACTGTACCAATATCAAAATTTGGAGGATAACATTACTCAACTCTTCAATTCACATCAAGTACCACGTCAAACACTTGATCCTCATACATTAATTTGACACTTTAAGTTTAATTTGAGCTCATATGAAACAAGTATTTATAAAACGGTTTTGTGGGCACATTAAAAAATCAACTCAACCAAAAATCTAATCCGATAATTTCAGACCCAATAATATGTTATCCGACACTTGGACATGTACCAATGCGACTACATAGTATTTACAATATACCCAAAAAAACAAAAAATAGAAAATAAAAATCTAAACACCCATGTAAAATAATACCCAAAATTAAAGGAAAGAATACAAAAAAAAAAGGCAGTTGAACCTGAAGATCAGCAAGCAAGAGAGCAACAGACAAAGCCTTAGAAAGAGGAGACCTGCCATCAGCAGAAAGAGGAAGTGTTTGCAAAATGGGTATTGACAATTTCAAAGCCTTAAACAATATTTGAGATGAACTATTTGATAACCCATTTTGAAACTTCATTCTTTCAGTTAGTTCATTATATGCCCCTATCAATTCTACTACCATTTTACCACCTGGTTGTTGTAACACCGGCGTCGTAGATGAGGGTAAGTTGTTCAATGCACGGGTTTTAAAAGCGAAGCTGCGCCGGGAGAGGAGTGTGTGTAGTGAGGAGGTTTTGTGGGGTTGGAGGAGGGTGTGGAGTGTGACGTCATGATGAGGTTGGAGTTGGATGTCCATTGAAGTAGAGAGCATGATATGAGAGTTTGGTTTTGGAGAGGGAAATGTTGTTGTGGTGGTTATTGTTTGTTTTGTTTAGTTAGAGTTTGGGTGTTGTGTGACTTTGTGGTGGCTATTGTAGACAATTGTCAAATATGTTTGACAAATGCAATTTAAATAAATGACCAAATGGTAGTGCTTGCACTATTGGAAAAAAAAATCACCTCAGGTTGGAATATTATCCGTGATTGTATGTAGGTTAACGAATTGTACTAGCTGATTTGATTTGGAAGTGAATGATTAAATTGGCTTGACTATATGATTGAACCAACTACTTGATTCAATTGTTTCATATAGTTTAATGTTTGATTATTTACGCGATTTTTCATAGTGAAAAACTTATTTATCCACTTGACAATTAGTGGTGATTGGTATTCTCAATGTTTCTATCACACGCCCTCTATGAGATCACAATTGTCTATACTTTATTCGAGGGATGCCTGTATAAATAAAAGTGTCAATGTCATTCTCCAATTGAGAGGTAAAAGAGTAATGATAGTGGAATCCTACTCAGCATGTTTAATGTGTTTTTATAAATCATATATTAGTGATGGATAGTCTACTTTGTAAAATTACTCATTTATAGTTACAAAACGAGGTCGAGGATTCAATCCTTGTTGGTATTGTTTTTGAGTATATGTTGGATCATTTATTATATACATGGCGCAAAGTTGGAGATAGCTTGCATATGTGGCACCATGTTGGCGGAGAAAGTGCCACGTGGCGCAGTGCATGTGACAAGTGGGGGGCTTACGTGGCGCATTAACGTTGTCCAAGACGCCTTTTAGTATATTGTATAGTGAAATATCCATGAAGACATTTAATGTATGTCATTTAGCTTTTGAAAATGGTTTTAATCAAGTGGTAGGAAAACATGGTATATTCAAACGCCACAAGCTCACAACTATATTCCCACACCTCTCTTTGACGAAAATACTAAACCAACTTTAAAAAATAAAATGCTTAAACCTCTCTTTAAATCTCATATTATACAAACCAGTTTGTTGTAACTTGTAATGGACAAATCTCTCTTTTATTCCAAATCTCTTACTCTCAAGTAGACAAAAATATGATCGTGTTTGACAATTAAAGATTAAACCTAAACAATTAATTGTTGTTTTGTATAGTCAAGCCTCTAAAAAGAGAGTTCAACACCAAAATTCTATATATCCGGCAAAATTATCAATGTAGTGGGACTTGACACATAAAGCTGTTAAGCGAACAAAATAATGTCACAATGTACAAATTATAGATCATCTTGTTGAATTTATTGTAATTTGTAAAACCAAAATAACCTATACTAATTAAATTAATAGGGAGGGCTAGGTTTGTTAGTTTAACTAATTGATGGAACTTAGTTTCTTAGGTCATAATCTTTTGATCATGTTTCTTTAATTTCTAAATTAAGAAATAATTAAAAACTTCAGAGAAAAGCTAAGTTGCTAAATATCATCAATAACAAGCCTTGACTACAACAACAATGTACACCATACAAATCAATTTTTCAAACCAAGAAGATAGGGCATATTTAAGGAAGGAAGCCATTTTTCTCCTTGAATAAAAGGAGCAACAGTAAATCTCATAGCCTCATCTCTATTTGTAACAACATGATAGCCCTTCCATCTAACCCTCCTGTTGGTATTAGCACCTGGTCCACGATTCGCATACTCGGCATAGTACAATGTGTCCAAGGCAAAGTTACCAGCCCATGGCATCCACCCTACAGGCTGTATAAAATCCGCCAACGTTGATTGCATGATAATTGTTGTAGAGAATTCTTTCCATGGTCTACCCAAAAATGTAGGAATTTCGAATCTTACAGGAAACAATTTCTGCTCAGGTACAATTCTACAATTGTGGATGACAATGCCAGTTGTTTCACGACGATCTTTCTTTCCTTGTGCTGTGACTGTGTTTTGTTGGTTTTCCATGGGCTTACGAACAACTATAAGTGAGTTTTGAATGATTGCAGTACCATCTCCGAATATGAAATCCACAGTTCCAGAAATGACACAATTTCTATAGAACTGACGGTGAGCCTGCGTGTAGAGAGTGTCTTGGTATCCATCCATTCTACAATTGTAGAAGGCGGACATATCAGATTGTACGCGTAGTGCCACTGCTTGGTGCCCTTCTGGCCCTGCTGTGTTCGTAAAACCCATTGATTTCCCAACAAATCCATTTCCAATCACAGCTGCATATAATTAAGCAATATCATTAATTATTCAATGTTGTACATAGGATTAATTATAGGAGGAATTTTCATTTGACATACATGCAAATGAGTTTCCAATACTTTTGAAACATCAAAATGTATTATTTCAAGCATGAAAGTCCGATCTAATGGTCATCTATCTGATCTTTATGTCATATCATATATATATATATATATATATATAGTTGCACTTTGATTAATAGAACATATATAAAAAAAAAAAAAAAAAAAACTTGGATCATCAAACTTACCAAAAGTAGCAGATTTATATGTGCTAACACCATCCCTATTACTTTTCCTTCCGGTGATAATGGTCTTACGAGGTCCGTCTCCATACATAAAGATGTTAACTTGATCTTGTGTTATAAGAACTTGCTCATTGTAAATCCCTGCTTTAACATAAATCACATATTTTCCTTGCAAATTCTTTGGATATGCTGCAAGTGCTTCATTAATTGTTTTAAATTTCCCACTTCCATCTTGAGCAACAATTACATTAGGAAGTGGATTATTTGTATTAATTCGTCCTAGCAACTTTCTATCTTCATTCGATAGCCAATTTGGATAACCATCTTCATCAATAATCTTGTTATCCACATATCCATTATTGGTGCTAAGAAGTCGACGAGAGCCAATAATGTTAGTCACATTTGTATCAATCCCAAAACTACCTAGAATGGGTCTAATCTCAGAAACAATTGCAAGCATGTTGCTAGTCAATTGTGACGCGTTATCAAGAACTTTTGTCATTTTTTCCTTCAAATAATCGGAATTTACTATGCCATCAAGGCATGATTGTTGGTATGATACGGTAGCACTTAGCCAATTCTTGAGCTCGCTTTCCCTATCTTTCAATGCAGACATGTTCACATTTTCTGTGTCTATAAACACGGCATTTAACTCATCAATAGCAAGATTTAACAATTCTTTACAATCCCCAAAACCCATTTTATTCAAAGGGTCATTTGTATCTTTTCCTATAGACTCAGATTTCTCAATACTTTGCTTTGTAGCTGCTATAGTTGCATTGATTATTACGTGCATATAATCCCGTAGGGTGGCACTTTGGTTGTTTTCCATCGATTTTACACTTTGCACGCATAACGCTTTGTAATCCGTTGGGCTACACATTGCTTGAACAGCCTTTGAGGTTGACATTAACGGATCATGTTTTTGATGGTTTGAACTATTTACGCGCCGAACTATTTCAACTACACCAATGGCTACAGCAGCCGTAAGGATTATTGATATTCCTAATCCAATTATCTTTCCCTTCATTTTTTTTTTTTTTTTTTTAATTTTCCCTTAGCTTGCAAATTTATTAAACACTATCAATTGAATCCTATATTGTTATTTTATTTTTATTTTTTTGTGCTTAATATAGAACCAATATACATACTTCTTTTTAAGTTGAATCTTATTTTAGTGTTTTTTATCCTAAATTTTTGGATTCCAAGTATAGGCATTAACTAAATTTTGGTTGGACAAATAATATAATGTTGAGATAATTGCTTGCTAAACTTAGATTTATGGATTTCATAATTTTGCTTTGCCTATACATTGGTGATAGATTAGCTTTTACTTTTCTAACATTGATCAATAATGTTAGAGATATAGCAAATGGATGAATGAAATAACTACAAATGAAACTAGTCATGTCTTGAGATGTACAGGCTAGTACAACTTTGCACATTATCATCAATTTTATGTAAGCTTGAGTCTATTAAAGTTGAATCCCTCATTTTTATGTAAACATATTAACATTCACCAAAAAAACACGATATATACCATAATTTCCATATAATTATTACAACAATAAAAGCCACTTTGTAGTTAAAGATGGTAAAAACCATTAAGGTTGAATCCCTCCTTAAATATTTATGTAATGACATTTATTGTATAACTTTATACGTACTTTTTAAGGAAGTCTTAAGGAATGCTAGGTTTATTAATTTAATTTAATTTAAAAAGTCATATGATATATATCAACAATTGAATAAAAAAATAGCAACAAAAATATAGCAATGCAAATTTAAGAAAACATCTATGATTGGCGTATTGAACAGGCTATCATACATCGCTCAAAAGTAAACCTCGTGACTCTAACTAATATACCTAGAGATGTAGGGATTAAATCCCCAAGGAAAAAGATAAAATTGCATAGGGGGAGGACTTTGGTTGAGAATTTCAATAAATAATTAAATTACTAACTAAGGAAATACTAAGGAATTAACTCAAATTTATAAAGACCTAGGACAATTGGTTCATGAACAATCTACGAATTCACAAAGCATAAACAGGGTCGTTCCTGAGGTTTTAGGGGCCCGGGGCAAGTCAATGAATATGGGCCCTGTAAACTAGCTTAAACTTTTTTTTTAAAATTTTTTCGTTGAAAAAAAATACATGTGTGAAAATCATGACATTATTTAGTGCACTCTTTAAAAAATTATATATAGTGTTTTAAAAAATAATTTAGAAAAAAATAGATACAAAGAACTCATACGTGTTGAAAGTTACATTCAAAGTATATTTAAAAAAAAAAAAAGAAAAAACCATAGAAGTAGTACTCCCTCCATTGAATCTTGTAAATAACTATTAATTATAATCATGTTGGATCTTACTTGATTCATGTTAATTAGTATCTCAGTAATATTTTACTGTTGCAAATTATACAAATATGAAACTAAACATATAAGTTAATAGAGTAATATTACTCTAGTATAAGTGATATAAAAAACGTAGTGGGAAACATATAAATAGTAACTAGTAGGGTATTTGTGTTATAAAGGGATTATATTATTTTAACGAATATTCAATGCAAATAAGTCATCATTTCCTTATTATATTAATACTCGTATTATGTATAGAGAGTTAGAAACAAAGAAAATTTCGGACCAAGATAAAACTAGAAATAAATTAGACCTTGAGAATTATAATGAAGAAATGTAAATAAGAGAAAAAATTATTAGTAATAAATTTAGTTGATTGCATGGGATTTAAAGTGGAAGAAAAAAAGAAAGTTAGTAATAAGTTTACGGAAAAATAGATTAATTAAAATGAAATAATTGAAGAACAAAAATAATGAAAAAATGCATGTCTTGGAATCGAACCCGTGATCATGCCTTATAGCAAAAGACTTTCGCATAACTTGTTTCCATTGAGACAAAGACCATTTCATTTTTCTATGAATATTAGTAAAAGTCTTAAAGCTATTTTACAGTATCATGCATTTATAAATTTTGGGCCCTGGGCATGGGCCGAGCTCGCCCCACTCCAGGGCTGGGGCTGAGCATAAATCAACTATTTCACAAATTTTTATCAAACCAGAGCTCAGTAATTCTCTCAAACTTAAATTTCCCCAAAAATCTTCTAGCGGCTCTTGTTCTTATATGTACTCGTTTTGTTTATTATTCGATGGCCTCTTGGGATAATCTTACCTCTTGGCATCAATTTTGATAATTACCAAACTTATAATTAAACCTGTGTACAATCTGATTGCAATCAATAGAAATCAATAATGGGAATTCGACTACGGATTAGGAACTAATTAATTAACATTGAATTACTCCACTAACGAGTTATTGGATCCCCCTAAATCTTAAAAAAAGGACCACTCACTCATGGGTTTGAAAACTAAAATAAACAATTCAAAAACTCATAATTAAATTATTAAAACAATTAACAAATTTAACACAAAATAAATTAACAAACTAATTAATAATAAGAAATTAATTAATAAAACTAACATAAGTCAACTAAGAACAAGAATAGATTATTATTACCAAGAATTTGATGAATAATGATGGATTCTTCAATTAAAAACCCTAATTACTAAGCTAATCTAGAGAGAAAATAGAGTAATTAAGCCTAATGATAATTTAAAGAATTAAAGATAATTTCTTAAGCTAGATGGACAAGTGCCTTGAAATTTATGTTAATATATACCTAAAAAGGGGCCTTAATTAATTAAAGCGCGCAAAATAAAGTCCAGTGCAAAAGTTGGCTAGGGAGGTTTCGTGCGTGCGCATGGCTCAAAACTCGTGCAATCGCATGCCTTCTTAAAACACACTTCTGGTTGCTACTGCCCCAAAAATGCGGGTGAGTGATTTGGATGATATGGAAGCACGAAGCTTGTTTTCTCACCTTTTCTTCTTTTCTTTCCTAGGCTTTTTTTCCTTTGGCTTAAAACTTGATTTTTCTTAACTCTTTTGCACCTTTGAAGCTTCCCATTTATCCAATCAAATCTTGATTTCCGTGTCCCCTAAACTAACAATACAAGCCAAAACTAAGCGTAACAACTACAGAAGATAAAAATGAAGTAAAATACCTTAAAATTACCCAAAATCAATCAAACTTGGCAAAACTCATTGAAATGCCCAAAGAAAACTAAATGAGCCAAAGCTAAGCCAATTTATATCAGATAAGCACTCAGAAGACCAAAAACAAGGGGAAAACACTATATAAACTACACTTTTCACGTTTGTATATGTGTCTTGTGTGGCAAATCAATTGTTTAACTCCCTTGTACGTTTTTGCTTGCTACGTTGGCTCTTGAATTGCATTTTTATGCAAAATAATAATTTTATAGGAACCAAAAGCTTTATAAAATGATTGAGAGAAAAAGGTTGTGTAAGGGTTAAGCTAGTAAGCAATTTAATAAGAAGATGACAATACTTCCACTGTTTTATTAAATCTGAGATTTTACAGGTGAAAACAAGACTCAAAAACTCTCATTTTGAAAAATATTCACCTTAAATGCCTTAGTAACAACAAAGGAGATGTGACCCTTTGAATCTAACACTACAATCTATCCAAAAAATCTGAAACGTGATGATTGCCTAATACCAATTTGATGTTGATTTAACCCACGGAGAATAAATATTTGGATAAAAGTAACTTAAGAATTGAGCTTGATTCAAAAAGATAACTCAAAAATATAATTTTATTTAATGATCTACTCAACTTTTCCAAAAACTAACAATCAAATTCTGATTTGTTTTAACTTAAAACAACGTCACACATGGTCAACATGATCAGATTCCCATAGATGTTGATGCCTCTCTTCATGCCAAATTGGTTTGTAGGATATACGGTGGAAGAAATATTTTTTCTAATTTTTAGAAATTAAATTGAAATTTTTTCTGAGATATGCTTGTATGTATTGATTACATGAAACTTAATATATTAGTCTATCTTTGTATAGACGATTATAAGCTAGAGAATATAAATCTCTTGACCAAAATTAAACATAAAAATGTGTCAGTGGGAGAGAAATATATTATTTATAATATGCACTTTGAATCTTTGTTTCTTTTGCAGACTTCAAAAAAGGAAATACATTTTGCAATATGATAATACGTAATATGGTGAGAAACTTGAGATGTCAAGGAATATGATTTATGGGACTTAATTAAGCCTACGTATTTTTTATATAATCGTGTACAAAGTAATATTTATTTTGAACATAGTTATATATCAGTGATATGTTCATAAAGCATGTGAGAAGTTGAGTTTTAAATAAAACTCTTAATGGATTTACAACCATGAGTTTAGCTCTATTTGAGAAGCACTATAGTAATCCACCAAATTAAATTTAGAATGGAGGAAAAATAAGATAATTAGAATTTTGGGTATGCGATGTCATGGCATGGAGACTAATGCCTTGAAAACGAGATTCAGCTTGTCCGAGGTATAAAATGTTATGGCCGATTCGTTTCCCAAGGTTAACATCACTCCCATACTATCATGTACTTGAGAGTGAGTGATTGGAGTCACACTGCTTTGCTCAAGTTTGAAAATATGATGAATTCACAAATATTATTGTATACCTTTCTTTCCTTTTCCTCTATGCCTTACATGATTATCATCAACAAACTATTTATAGAGCACTTGTAAATGCTACGATTCTCATATTCATCAATACATAATTAAAATGTTACAACCTTTGTAACCTCTACCTTAATATTGCATTGAAATCTTTGATCATAAAGGAACCTTTTTAAAGCTCATAATTATAGGGGGGGTTATAATATGGAATATAACTAGTCGGCACTTCTCAAAGGAATCCAAGAGATGTCTATCAAATAATTAGTAATCAAGGCTTTTAAAGCCATTATTCCAACATGTTTGAAACATAAAGGGCTTTAGCTATGCCATTAATTTGTGCTACCTCCAAAGCTACTAATCACACGACAACCTTTGTAAGGTGGCTGCCACAGTGCCATCACCTTTTGACTGGTGGGTGCAAATTAGAGATGCTGTGGAGCATGGTTCGCTAGGTTTGGCGGGGGGTGGTGGGTTGATTAGAGATCATTTTAGGCAAGTTTGTGTTTGGCTTCGCAGCAAAGTTTGGCTATTGTAATGCCTTTTGGGTTGAACTTAAAGTAGTAAAGATGGGTTTAGAGTTTGCACAACAATTAGGGTATTGACGACTCATTGTCCTTTGGATAGCTCTGCGGCTGCCTCTGCGTGTGTCTCGATGCTTAAAAACAAGACTCCTCATCATGGTGAATATGTTCATGTAGTTACTCATTGCATGTCGTAATCTGATTTAGCGTCCGTGCTGGGAAGTCGTTATTATTCATATATACCATGAAGGTAATAGGGCGGCTAACTGGTTGGTGAATCATGGGGTTGATAATCATGTTCGAGTGTCCACTTGGCAGGACCCTCCCTTAGAGCTTCACTCCATTATAAGGGATGACATTAGCGAGGTTGCTTTCCCTCGTGAATTACTGTGCAATTTTTCTTTAGTTTTTTAGTTTCGGGTTTTTCCTCCTTAGTACCAAAAAAATAAAAATAAATAAAAAATAATAAATATTAATAATAATTATTAATAATTAAATAACTCCACTTCCATTAATGAATCTTGAATCCTATTTATAGCAAACATCAATTGATTTTAGGAATCTAAATCACTAGTTAAAACATAATTAAAAACATAATATTAAAATCATTAAATTTTAATTCTAACTAATTAAATCTTATCTTCTAACCATAATTTGCTCTATTTCAAAAAATTAAAAAAAAAATTATAATAACAAAAAAAAACATTATTTGCTCTCCAAGTAAATGTGTTCAGCTAAATTGTTTTGGATAAACTAGTTAATGCGCGTAGCTCTGTATTTTATTGAATTTTTAAAAATATTTTTCCTTCAAAGTATACATCTTAATAAACATGTGGAGCCATGTTACTATGTTAGTACTCACTTGGTGGTGCCACTTGCCGACTTATCAAGGTGTTTGTTATGTTTTAATATATATTAGTTGATGATTGTTAGCTTAAACTATTTAATGGTTAAACGATAGAGTTTAGAGAAAAAATTCAAAAATAATTAGTAGGTTACTAGGATAAAACCAAACTAATTTTACAAATTTAGGTTGGGTTAAAAATTTCAACCCATTAATGAAGACGAGTTGGGTTTAAGTTGAGAAATCTAACCCATTAGTAATATGAGGTCAACCAAACCTCAACCCAAATCAACCGATCTTGAAGCTTAACATTGACCAAGATAGTTGCATTTTTACTTTAGGCTAGTAACTACTAGGGCTATACAGAGAATGGTCTGGACCGCACTAAACTGCGGACCAAACCGTATTTTTGCGGTCTGGTCTGGTCTGCGGTCCAAAATTTATGGTCTGGTTTTTTGTAAGTTACACCGCAATTTTTGCGGTCTGGTCTGGTTTTTATTTTTTGTAGACCAGACCAGACCGTAAACCGTAAATAATTATGGTTTGCGGTTTTAGACCGTAAACCGTAAACCGCATAAACCTTTTAAATTTGTAACTCTGTATGGTTTTCCATTTTATGATTGATTGATGGATGTTATATTATCATATTCTGTTGTGGACCTGCACTTGGTTGTATAGGTAAACTTATCGTTTGTTGTGTATTAGCATTTCGCTCTTATAAAGTTATGCTTCATAAAATCTTTCAGGAATTGCGGTTTAACCGCAAACCGCACTAGACCAGACCGTTTAAAAAATTGTGGTCTGGTCTGGTCTGGAAAACACTTAGGCCGCAATTTTGCGGTTTGGTCTAGTATGGACCTCAGACCTGACCGTGTACACCCCTAGTAACTACTCTCTCCATCTATTTTTACTTGCTACATTTCTTCCAAATGGAAACACCAAATTACTTGTTACATAACTTGTTTTGTTAAGTAGGGTCCACGTATATTATTACTCTTTTGCCCTCATTTTTTGTCATTTTGCACCTATTTAATTTAATTTTATCATTTGAACATATATAATTATAAATAAACAAATGGTTCCCTCGAGTTCACTCATACAATGACACGTCTAAGACTTGTTCCCTCCCTCAATTTAACAAGTAGTTTAGTAGTTGCTAGTGAGGAAGTACTCACTAGAGACTTATTACATTGTAAATTAGTCCTTAACTACATTTTTTTCTGCAAGGAAACTCTTTAACTACAACCAGTGTAAAATGCAAATTATTACTCTATATCCATATTAAATTACTTGCTATATTATTTTCAAATCTCTTAATAAGCAACTTCAAAAATTAATATTTTCAGTTATATATAAAAAAAAACTATATATATATATGGAAAATATTCATCAATACAAAAAAAAAAGTTCGATATAACTATATTTTTCACTACGTATAAAACATGAAAGTGAATTAAAGTTGCACAATGTCAAAACTCAAATGTAACAAGTAAAAAGCAACTAATTGAGTAATACTTCCGTAATCGATTACTTGTAACAAATGAATATTTTATGTCTCACAAATAATAGTCTTAATTGCAATATTTTATGTCTCACAAATAATAGTCTTAGTTGCAAGTAATATTAATTTTTTGTTCCATTTTACATTTCCTTTTGTTTTTCTAGTATTTTTGACAAAGAAATTTCCTGTTTTTAAAAAATTTTCTAATATCCAATCAATCAATTTCAGCCGATCGACGACTACTGCTGTAACAACACTCTCAGATTCCTAACTCCTTGGTTTTATTTCTCCAAAATCCGAAGGTAAAATCCCAAACTTCTCACTCAAACCACTCAATTGCTTAATCTTTTTTTTTTTAATGGTTTTTTAATTTGCAGTAATTATAATTTTATTAGTCGAATTATCATTTTTTCTGTTAGTGTTTTGAACTTAATTTTTGAAGTGGAAATTTGATGATTGGATGAATTTCGTTAACTTTTTTAGTTTTAGTTGATGTAAGCTTCAATTATTAAACTGCAATCAATGAGTCAATCAACCTCCTGAAATTCTTGAATATTCCATTGTTAATTAATAAGTGAGGTAAATCACAAGTTTTTTTTTTTTTTTTTTTTTTTTTTTTTTTTTTTTTTTTTTTAATGACTGTAAATGAGTAAATCAATCAACCTCGTTAAGCTGAGATAGTGAAGTATACAATTTTTATTTTTAATTTTTAATTTTTTTTTCAGATGGAATGAAGTGTTTTAAGTTCAATAATTAACATAGTTATTTGGTTAGTTTAGTAGTATGTGTTGTAACTGGCGTAAGAAAGATTGAAGTAAAGTTTAACGAGAACACACATGGTTCACCAGCAATATGTTGGCTACGTCCCGAGGTAGAGAAAATTATACGAAGTATATATTTTTAGGTTAAGTGGAATTTCGGAATACCGAATTAGGCTAAGTTACTCTAGAAACTGTTATGCGGAAAGAGCTTAAAAGTAGGCACACAATAGAAATAGGTTCAAGGCATATTCCTACGATGTGTTTGGGCGTTGTTTCGCATCGAAAGGAGATTCTAAAAGATTCAAGGGACACTTAATAAGCTGAATAAGTTCTCTACTGAGTGTTGAGCTAATGGGGTATATGTCGGAAAATTCAGTAATTGTGAGTTAATTGCAGCCATGCTAAAAGGCGCTAAGATCTCCTCTATGGTGCCTTGCATATGGTTCTTGAAGTTTTTCTCGTGAACATTTTAGGTTCTTATCGTGTATTTTTTATTTTTACGTAGTCTTGCATTAACAATAATAGGTTATCAATTAATCAAATTATCAGTAATCATGGTTACCATATCGACTTTCTCGTACTTAACTAGGAAGTGTAGTATTGAGTTAAGAATGTTTCAGGCTAGGCTATTGGAATGTAAACTGTGTAGTTGGTCTTATAATCGTACCCTTGTCATAAAATTCTTAGATACACCACTTTAATATAGTAAACTACTTGATTCGCAACAAGATCTAGGCATATATCTAAAAGTTTGATGGGTCAAATTCAGATTCTTCCTCAATGATTTTTAAGACTGCAGCTTGTTGTTCTTTAAACTCGTTGCACTCTTTGACAAATGGAAGAAGTATTTTTTGGAAAGGTGATGGTTATATATTACAATTTGAGGCTAACTTATTGTTAGTTATGTGGGACATTGACGTGCTTTTATCTCCTTTCTTAGATAAAAACTTTGTATGGTTTTTAATCTCGTGAGGCATTCTATGAATAATTAGGGTTTATGCTTGGTGTTCAAAATGTTGGGAGAGATGCCTCCACTGCGTCCGGCTGGATATGTTGATCCTGGGTGGGAGCATGGTACTGCCCAAGATGAGAAGAAGAAGAAGGTTAAGTGCAACTATTGTGGGAAAGTTGTTAGTGGAGGTATATATAGATTAAAACAACACTTGGCTCGAGTATCAGGAGAAGTGACATATTGTGAGAAGGCTTCAGAAGATGTATATTTGAAAATGAGAGAAAACTTGGAAGGGTGCCGCTCCAATAAAAAGCCAAAGCTATCTGAAAATAATGAGCAGGGGTTTTTGAATTTCCAGTCTCCTGATGATGATGAGGATTATGCATTAGACAATATTGGATGTAGAAGAAAAGGGAAAAAGATAATGAATGATAAGAGTTTAGTATTGAATTTGACTCCTCTTCGCTCACTGGGGTACGTTGACCCTGGTTGGGAGCATGGGATTGCTCAAGATGAAAGGAAGAAAAAGGTGAAGTGCAACTACTGTGGAAAAATAGTTAGTGGAGGCATCAATAGATTTAAACAACACTTGGCTAGAATCCCAGGCGAAGTTGCATCTTGTAAAAGTGCTCCTGATGAAGTATATATGAAGATAAAGGAGAATATGAAATGGCATCGAACAGGAAGAAGATACAGAAGACCAGATGGAAAGTCACCATCTTTCTTTGGGCATTCTGATAATGATGCTGAAGAAGATGAAGCTGAAGAAGATGTTTTGCATCATTTGAGCAAGGATAGAGTATTCAATGGGGAGATAAGACTGGGCAAAGATCTTAGGAGTTTCAGTGGAATATCTTCAAGTAGTTGCTCAGAGATGTGCCTGAAAAGGTCAAGGCTGAATGCTAATGTTTCAAAAAATACAATGAGTCATGTGCCACTAACTTACAAGCTAGGAAGTAGCAGTTCAAACAAAAAGAATCGCAAGGAAGTACTTTCTGCCATTTGTGAGTTCTTCTATCATGCTGGGATCCCCATGCAAGCAGCTAACTCTCTATCATTTCAGAAAATGCTAGAACTTGTTGGTCATTATGGACCAGGTCTTGTAGGCCCTTCAAGTCGGCTGATATCTGGTCAATTTTTACAGGATGAATTGTCAACAGTTAGAAGCTATCTAGCTGAGTATAGGACATGCTGGGCAGTTACTGGCTGTTCCATTATGGCTGATAGTTGGAAAAATTCACAGGGTAGGACTTTGATTAATTTTCTAGTGTCCTGTCCACGTGGTCTGTACTTTGTCACTTTAGTCGATGCCACTGATGTAGTTGACGATCCGTCAAGTTTGTTCAAGTTACTTGACAAGGTGGTGGAAGAGATTGGCGAGGAAAATATTATTCAGGTACATGATTTAGTTTCTTGGCCTTTTGATATCTTATATGTGACCCATTTTCACCTAATTTATATATTATATGCTGTAGGTAGTTACCCAGAATACTCAGAGTTATAAGACTGCGGGAAAGATGCTTGAAGAGAAAAGAAAAAAATTGTTTTGGACACCATGTGCTGCCTATTGTATGGATAGAATACTTGAAGATTTCATGAAGATAAAGGTGGTTGGTGAATGTCTTGAGAGATCCCAAAAATTGACAAAGTTCATCTACAATCGGACATGGCTGCTGAATCTGATGAAGGAATTTACAGGAGGGCAGGACATTTTAAGGCCGGCTACCACAAGATATTCTGCTAACTTTTTTAGTTTGCAAGGTGTATTTGACTACAGGATTAGTATTAAGAGGATGTTTCAGTCAAACAAATGGATTATGTGTCGATTTTCCAGATCTGATGAAGGCAAGGAAGTGGCGAACATTGTACAAAATGCTTCGTTTTGGAAAAAAATGCATTATGTTCTAAAATCAGTAGACCCAGTTTTGCAGGTACTGCATAAAGTTGACAGTAATGGTAACCTGTCTATGCCATTTGTATACGGTGACATGTTAAGAGCAAAACTCGCAATAAAAAACATGCATGATGATGATGCACGTAAATATGGTCCCTTCTGGAGGGTTATTGACAGTCAGTTGAGTTCCTTGTTCCATCATCCATTGTGTGTTGCTGCTTACTCTTTAAACCCAGCCTATAGATATCGGCCAGATTATCAGGCGGTATGATAACTGAGACTTTTGTATTTTAAGTGTATTGGCTGACAATTTCAAGCTGATCTTTTGTTTGATCAATGAAGAATCCAGAGGTGGTCCGTGGACTAAATGAATGCATCGTTCGGCTTGAACAAGACAGGGGAAGACAGGTTTCTGCATCCATGCAGGTAAATATGTGCACATATTTAATCAATATTTTACTATCGACAGAAGGCCTGGATCTGATTCTTCTCTAATAGTAGATATCTGACTTTGTATCGGCTAAAGCTGATTTTGGGACTGAATTGGCAATCAGTACAAGAACTGAGCTTGATCCAGGTGAGGAGGCTTATTTCTAGAGAAAATCTTCTCATTCTAGTGAACATGACTTTGAAAAAGACCCCTCTTCACAAAATGTAAATTGTCTGATTACTATGTATTGTTTATAATTGTTTTGAGATCAATTTCTTCTCATCAGCTGTATGGTGGCAGCAACACGGCATAAATTGCTTGGAATTGCAGCGATTAGCTGTACGCATACTAAGTCAAACCTGTTCTTCATTTGGATGTGAGCACAACTGGAGTATATATGATCAGATTCATTGCGAAAGGCAGAACCGCCTTGCGCACAAAAAGTTGAGTGATTTTATTTACACTCACTATAACTTGAGACTCAGGGAGCGCCAAATAAGGCAGTCAAATGAGTTGATGTCGTTTGATAGTGCTCTTCTAGAAGGTCTGCTTGATGATTGGATTGTAGAGGGTGGCAGAGAATCCATTCAAGATGATGAGGTATCACTTAGATAGGTGACCCTCTCTTTAGGTCCTTTGATTTAATGACATAGGAGTAATTGTGCGACTGTTTTGACATATATAGTTGAGTTTTTTTTGGTTTATCTTTAGCAGGATATCCTTGACAATGAAGATGGATATGACTATGATATAATCGAGTATGATGATGGTAACTCAGATACGAGAAGGGGTTCTCTAGAAATGGTGACACTAGCAGATGTGGAGCCCTTAGAGGTACATCCTAATTCTGGTCCAGCCACAGATAATGGAGGTGATCTTGATTTCTTTGATGATGACTTGACAGATTAGTTGAGGCATGAGATTTCATGTGATCTGAGGTAAATCTTTATGCTACTTCAAAAACTGTTTTAAAATGCCGAACTAGTTTGGACAGATTCAGAACCTTCCATTTCATAGGAAGTGCCAGTGTTAAACACTTAAACCTGTCTTGTGCCTATTGCTATAATTTATCCAAGTGAAAGCACTTACATGTCCTTATGACCTTATCGGAACTTAAACCCAACCCAACCCGTAAGACTTTAAACTTACATTTATTAAATTACTTCTTTCATGCAGTTGCTCATCAGGACCACAATCATGCTGCCTGAGATTCACATTTTTCTTAGTCTACAACTTCTGGATAATATGTTGTAAATTGCATGAAGCATTGATCTAGGAGTTAAGCAGAGAGATTCCTAGGGTCTCGCTTTTATTGACTGGTGTTGACAAGGTTTTACAAAAGTGTTCTATATGCCCCTTATACGCGCATTTTCCACATATGAGCTACTTTCCATCATTGGTTTTCTGGCCGAGGAGCTAGTTTCCAAGGAGTTGTTCCCTTGTCTTTTAAGGGATCAAGTTGTCATCTTGAACTGCACATCAAGGAAGTAGGTTTCCAAGAAATTTCATGATCAACTGCTTCTTCAAGTCACAACTAACAGACATAATCGTCACAAGGCAAAGTCCAAAATAGTTTCATTCGAGAATTTGTGTGAAATTTTCCGAGTTTTGCATCATCATTGTTACTCAATCTGCTTAATGACTTGTCAAATTAAAGATCTTTGGTAATCTTTAGAACTTTGGAAGGCAGATTTATATATGTATATATACCCTTGGCTATGTAATACTATTTGCCATGATTTGAGATAAGCCAGATGTGCTGTACAACATTACTAGTTTCCCTGATTAAGTAATCAAAACACTCCATCCTTTTTTCTTCAAATACAGAATTTCCTTTTTGCTAGAAGTATCAGCAATTTTATTCAATCACTAATCCAAATTTCAAATGATCCCAAAATATCGGACGTGTAGTTTTTGTTTGGTTGTGCGATAGTGCTCATTTGGTCCAGGCTCAAATGATAATACTTGAAAAAGATTGAGAATCAAAATCAAGATGCTCATGGTAAAACTATTATTGAAGTCTAAGATATTATCACATCGTAACATCCAAATTTTAAGTACCTCTTTACTTGTTTACAGGCAACTGAACTTTACCAACAGCGACTTTGCGATGAATATCTCAGACTTGCTCGATAGCTGCTAATGTCTAATATCTTGTATTGTTTATTTTTGACAACGTAGCTTCTTACTATCAGTACACTTTTTGACACTGAACAGTTAGATATCCAACATACCAAAAATGTGTCAAAAGAGTTCACGAAACATTGCATGGAAAGAGGAATGAGCTGAAAAGTGTTCACCACTGATATCCATTTGTTGATTTGTTTTGTTTTGATGAGTTTCATGAACAAAAAATACACATCAAGTTCAATGATAAACTCATCTATGATGCATTTAACATACCCTCATAAAAAGAAGTACAATGCTATACTCAAGATAGCAAATTAATCCTGAATCGTATCACATAGGTGAACATATTGCCAACTATCCCATAGCTTAGGAATGCAAATCAATCTCCGCTGGCACAGCCCCTACATCCACAGTGAACGCATTCCACAACTTTCTCCTCCCTCAGATGCTTGGGCACTCGACAAACACAAGTTGTACCAAAGTTATGGTCTCTTGGTTGTATACAACGCAGGCAGCACAAACGCTCATATCCTGGCTGCAATTCAAAGATGAAACAAAAACCTCAGCAACAATTTTGACAATTAAATCATGCTGCTCAACTTTACACTATTAGCTTTAATGCCTCATCATTCATCAATGAAGGAAAAACGATGATAGGATTAAGCAGTGATCAATCTAAGACAACTCCTCATTAACAGGAAGATTCCGTGGCTCAATGATACAGTCAAGACAATGACAAACATAACTAAGGTATCCACATAACATTGTATGTTTATGAAATTGTCCACTTTTGAACAGGTGAACTTCTCTCCCACTAATAAAAAAGTCAAATTTTGGCAGGTGAATTTCTCTCCCGTTCTATTATTACAGATCACAATCTCATGTAGTCATATTCTCACATAACCTCCTTTGTTTGCTCCTACATTAACTACATTGGTTGCTTTTACTAACTGCATTAGCCATTTCTCTAACAAACTCTCAACAACAGCCGATTCCTTCGAACTAATTGTTTACTGAATTTACTCTGTTACCGTTCTTGTATATGTGATGAGAACATGTGACTTTGGATAAAGTTTAGGTTGACGCTCTTAACGAAAATGACAAGCCAGCTCTAATCATATGCTATCCATAACTTTTACACTCTACCTTGAAATAATAGTCACATATATACTACTTTCTTGTATATGTGATGAGAACATGTGGCTTTGGATAAAGTATAGGTTCACGCTTCTAAAGAAAATGAAAGCAAGCTCTAATCATATGCTATCCATAACTTTTACACTCTACCTAGAAATAATAGTCACATATATACTACTTTCCAAATCCTGGCAATAAATCGTCAACCATCCAAATATAGTAGCGTAAAGAGATTTGCCATTCACCATTTACCATTGATTGCATATTCTTGATAAGATTGAGTAATGGACTGACGGGGACAGTATGAGAACGACTGAACTGCCAAATACTTAACTAACAAAGATTAAGGCTGAGAATGAAAGGTCTATATTCAGCACTAATGAAAACAACATTTGTTACTGTCTCGACAAGTTTTGAGCTTAAGGATACAAACATCTAGACCATCTAAACTAGTGCTACCTAGCTCGCTAGTACAAATTCCTATACGTGTTCACAATTCACAACCTAATTTGTTATTTTGAACCAAAATTAGCCAATCCGCTAGTATAATACACCTTACTTCATTCACAGTTAGCAGAAAGCGAAGGAGCATTCCATAACACTAAACGCGAAACAATAACTCCAAATAAGACAGAGCAAAGTGATATTATACCTTTTTCCATTTCGCAATCAGATTTCTGTCAGCATACCCTTGATCCAAGCAAAACTCATACAACTCCTTCGAAATTTCGTTCCTTCTATAATAAAGATCATATATATACCGGCTTTTCTGATGAGCAATTTTAAAAATCGGCCACAACGTTTCACACTTCCTCTTCCCATCATGAGAATCCATTTGCGCTAACAGATTAAAAAACAACGACAAAACATCGCTTTAATCAAAACACCATAAACAGAATACGTAACAAACAAAGCGATCGACAACCACAACATTCAAACAGAAAACAATTAATCAATTGAAAACGAACCGCAAACCTTCTCTCATCTTAGACTCAAGTTCCTGAAGAGTAGGTTCAATCAACTCCCATCCTTCTGGAAACTTCACTCGATTAGTCTTTACTTTCGGCATTTTTTTGGACTGCAAATTTAGATTAAGCAATTAATGAATATTTTCACTCAATTATAATTATAAAATTGCATGAAATTCGAACAATGATTAAAGTATGCAAGAATATCGATCAAATTTTCAGTAGTTTGTTTAATAATTTGAAAGTTGAAACCCTAATTGATGGTTAAGCAATTGAATTAACGATTAAACCCTAGAAAGTGAGATTGATGTTCGATGATTACCTTAGAAGCTGCTTCGATGGAAGAGAGGAAGTCAGAGTAACGTTTGAATTCAGAGGAGAGGGAAAGTTCCGGTTTCTTAACTTCAGATACCTGCAAAAGTTTTTTTTTTTTATTTATTATTTTTTTTATAGCAAAATTGTTAGATAATACCTTATAAATTTTTTAAAATTTTGGATTTTCTATTTCGTGTCCTCTAAATAATAACCTTTACGTTGTGTCTTTAAAATGAAATATATTTTATATGATATCCTTGTCGTTAAATAATAGTTAACATTAGGGGTGTGCAAGATTTTACGGTTCCGAATTTCCGGTCCGAAATTTTCCGATTCCGTTCCGAAAAATCGGAATTCCGATTAAGATTTTTGAAAACCGGAAAAATCGAATCGGATATCCGGTTTTTAAAACCGGAAACCGGATCGGATACGGAATGGATTTTTAAAAATCGGATTCCGGATTTTTAAGGAAAACAAAATCCGGAATTCCGGTTTTCCGGTTTTTTCCGAATTTTTCCGGATTTCAGATCCGGTTTTTAAGGGTATATGTGTAAATTTTAGAGAAAATTCTAGTATATAATTCGGAACCGGATTTCCGATCCGGTTTTTCCGGATATCCGAATTTTCGGAATTCCGGTTTTTCCGGAACGGATACGGAATCAATTTTGTTGGTTCCGAAAATCCGGATATCCGAATTTCCGGATCGGAAAATTTCCGATTTCCGGTTTTGCACACCCCTAGTTAACATATGTTACTATTGATATGAGGGGTGACCAGTAAATCACAGTGATATGCAATAATGACATTTTGAGGTAATAGGTTAAAAGTTCAGAAGTAAGATCGTCTTTTTATATGAATTTCAAAGGGTAGCATGGTAATAAAATTTTCTACTTATTTACGAAAATACCATGTAATTTATCATTTATACATGTTACAGTGATTTCTTAGATATTATCCTATTAATATTGTATATCCATCCTCTTACCTAACAAAGCCTCTTTTCACCTCCTACCACACATACAATCTCATCCCCCCAAACTATACTAGTGCAGTGCTGCCACAACACCGCCGTATGTCTTTCTCTTTGTTTTAGTATTTTCTTCTTTATAATTGATGCACATTATTCAATTCTTAATATTAAGATCTGCATAATTTACAATGATAATATAACTTATAAAGGCAATTTTTTGGTCCACATGTTCTTCTCGAACCTTCAAGATTTCTGGTGAAAATGATGCCAATGAATCGTATGATTGTTGCTTTTGATGTTTTGATTGTGAATTAAGTTAGTGGGTGTTTTTGTAGGAGATTGAGAGGGTTTTTTTCGGTTTGATGGAGTTCTTTTTCATGGGCTAGAAGGTGGTTCTTTTGATGTCAAATTTTCGGCTTGTCGGTTTAATTTGATTCCTGATAATTTTGGTTTTGTGATTTCAGTAATTGAGAAGAAGGTTTGGGTGACTGATTGGAGGATGGTGGGGTGGTTAAGTGCTGGTGGTTTTGCAAAGGAGAGAGGTTATGGATAGAGGTTAACATACGTTTGTAGATACCAAAATTTTTATTAAAGTGTCGGAAATTAAATAAATTAATTATTTGAGTTAAATAAAATAAATATTTGCTCAATTCAATTAATTTAGTCCTTTAAATCAAATATCCAAATTAATTAAATAATTTGGTCATAATTAAATTATCTGGGTCGATTATATTATTAGTCCAAATAAAATGTGTATTGGGCTAAAAAGACTACAAGACTTCCAAGTCATCAAAAGAATCCAAACCCACATCTCCGGATCTAAGATGGAGGTCAAACTCTCCTATAAATACCCATCATCACCTCAAAGGGAAAAGAGAGAGAGAAATTTGTTGGGAAAAAAGGCCAATCAAAGACATTTTAAAGAATTTACAAACTCTCTCTATTAGCAATCAATAAGCACTACAAAATTGTGCCGATCGTTAAGGAATACTCAAACACATTCAAAGTGACATTGAAGCTGGTCAACCCCCACTCAAATTTGGTTGATAATAGAAGATGCCATCTTTGGTTGACGTCGACAAGTGTCATCTTTGGTTAACGTCAGTAATTGGCAAATTTGGTTGACGTCGGCAAGCGTCATCCTAGCAGTGGAACAAAATCAGAAGACTTAGTTTATTTTCTACAAACTGTTTACAGAGATTGTACCTACATTCAAATTATTAATAAAACATCATTTGTTTACTTAATTGCTTGTCGTTGACTTTGACTTAAAATTTAGTAGCAACAAATTTCTGGCACGCTCGGTGGGACCATCTCTGCTTCTCATCTCTGTTCTTCAAACACTTAAAAAAAAGATTAAGGAATGTCTTCCAACAAGAGCATTTCAAAGTCTGCTGAGAAAAAGAAGTATGTCAATACTCGACGACAATCAGCAGGCCTTGGTGAAGTCATTGGAAATCTAGACAGTGGCATATTCACCAGGGGAATGAAAAGAGCTGCAGTCATGTTTGCATGCAGCCGCGGTACCTACCAAAGTACGCAATAATAGCGTTGTTGAGGATGCTTTGGAGGCACTTAACACATCTTATAGGGCACGTGAGTCTCCTGTCTTTGGTTCAAACTCTACCACTGAACATACAAGTTCAAGTTCTATTGCTGGACACAAACGATTGTCATTGACTTCTTTCAGGTCGTCAAGGCAAATTGTTGTGGACAAGGAAGAAGACTTAGTCGTTCACACTAGTCCCCTCTACAACCCAAACATAGAGGCTGAATCTGAAACTGATAGTAGTTCTCCTCTATCATCTCCTTTCAAGCCTTTTGTGCTCAAGGAATCAGGTGAATCATCACAGCTGGACACTGCCTCTGTCATGGTGATTCATGAAAACAAAACCATGGAGTAACAACTTGCTGACATGAATGCTCGTTGATAAAAGATAGAGAGGAAAATGATGCTGAAATTAAGAAGCAAAACGAGCAAATTGCTAAACTGACAAAGAAGATTGGGAAGCAAATTGTTGAATCGTCTGAAAGTGACGAGGACGACTTTGAATCTGAGAATAATTCAGACGATGAGAAGGACAAAGCTGGTGATCCCAAGAATTCTTTAGTTACTGCTCGAAAAATTAAAGACATGATAGCTGAAGTAATCAAGAATCAAACAAGTGTCAGTGGAAAGGAGGATCATCGTTACGTGAAGCCTTATACCAAGAGGATTGATAAGTTGCGCATGCCAGTCGGTTATCAACCACCGAATTTCAATCAATTTGATGGTAAGGGCAACCCTAAGCAACATGTCGCACACATCGTTGAGACATGTAACAACGCTGGTACTACCAATGACTTGTTGGTCAAACAATTCGTTCGTTCTCTCAAGGGAATTGCCTTTGATTGGTATACTGATATTTCCCCCCAATCAATTGATAGTTGGGAGCAAATGGAAGAAGAATTCTTGAATCGGTTTTATAGTACCAGACGTGTTGTCAGCATGGTTGAGTTGACTGACACTATACAGTGGAAGAATGAACCTGTCATTGACTACATCAGTCGATGGCGCGCTCTAAGTCTTGAGTGCAAGGACAGACTGACTGAAACTTTTGCTGTAGAGATGTGTATTAATGGAATGGATTGGGATTTGCGGTACATTCTTCGTGGAATAATGCCAAAGACATTCCAGGAGTTAGCAACATGGGCCCATGACATGGAGCTTACCATTGCTAGCAAAAATAAAAGTAAAGAAAAATCTAAGTCTAAGGAAAAGAAAGAGGTCCAAAAGGGTGATAAACCTTCCAAAAGCTCTACAAAAGAGTCAATGGCGATCACTACCACTTCTTCTTCTATCAAAATATCAGGAAAGGCTAAGGAGGAGAAGAAGACTTCTTACTCAAGAATTTATAGAGGTGATAAGCCAACCTTAAAAGAGTTGCAAGCAAAGAAGTATCAATTCCCTGACTCAAATTTGTCTGGAATGCTGGATGAATTATTGGAAAAGAAGATAATTGTGTTGCCTGAATCTAAGCGGCCTGAGGAAATGAATAAAACATCGGATCTAGACTATTGTCAATATCAGAGACTGGTGTGTCACCCTATNTGGTGAGTCACCCTATTGAAAAGTGTGTTACATTGAAGGAGAGGATCATGCGTCTTGCTCAAGAAGGGAAGATTGTGCTTGATCTCGATGAAGCTGTAGGGACTAACCATGCTATAGTAGTGACTGATGAGCCTTCTCTTCAGTTGGAATTAATACAATTTGGGTCTCTGGAGCCTGTTTTGCTGCAATTCCGAGCATCCAATGTTCAATGTAAAACGGAGACACATGTTGAAAAGTATGTGTCAAACGATGATGACAATGACGAAGGATGGACTCTAGTGACAAGGAGGTGTACTAGGAAGCAAATGACTTCAAAGTTGCAACCCCCTTACCAAACTAGAGGACAACAAAGAAATAAAACTGCTAAGCGTCCAAAGAGGGGACCAAAAAAGGTCACAAAACATAAGATGATGCAAGATGAAGTGCTTAAATAAGAAATTGTTGCTCCTATAACATTAGAAGAATTCTTTCCCAAAAAGTACTTGAATGCCGTGACTGTCAACACAGTCTCAGTTGAAGTTGAGGAACATGAAAATGAAGAAGAAGAAGAAGAAGAAGAAGAAGAAAAGAAGGATGAATAAGTTAATGAGCATGAGGTGTCACTTAAATTAACCCTTCAACATTCGGGGTCGTCGACGGATCCGAAGATATCGGCTATCCTTGATGCTCTCCCCACACGTATGGGATGGAGGGAAATATTTCGTTTGCCAAGAGAAATGTGTAAACAACTGGCTTTGGCACTTCAGCAGCCACAGCTGTATGCCGACAGGGCGGAAGATGTTAGTGAAGTCAAAGAA
The DNA here is from genome assembly GCA_016808085.1 of Suaeda aralocaspica. Classification (NCBI taxonomy): domain Eukaryota; kingdom Viridiplantae; phylum Streptophyta; class Magnoliopsida; order Caryophyllales; family Amaranthaceae; genus Suaeda; species Suaeda aralocaspica. Next base: position 1,208,875 of record PYUH01000055.1, on the reverse strand, counting down.
AATTCTGACAAATGCGCGTCATGTAATAGCGCCATAGTCTTTACTGATGATGACTTGCTCATGGGATCTAAACCCCACAACCGTCCATTATTTATGATAGGATTCGTTCGGGGTCAAAAGGTCGGTCGTATTCTACTAGATGGTGGGTCGGCTGTAAACATCATGCCTAAATCCACAATGAATGAATTAGGGATCACAGTAGCAGAACTATCCCAAAGTCGAATTGTGATTCAAGGATTTAATTTGGAGAGTCAGCGTGCAATTGGCATAATTTGTGTCGATCTCACCATGGGTGATTTGACAACACCTACTCTTTTTCATTTGATTGATGCTAAAACTTCTTACAAAATGCTGCTTGGACGCCCATGGTTGCACGAAAATGGTGTGGTTGCATCTACCCTCCATCAGTGTTTAAAATACTATCGTGGAGGAGTAATGAAAATTGATGGAGATGTCAAGCCCTTCACTAGAGCAGAGTCTTACTTTGCAGATGCCAAGTTCTTTGAGAGTGATGAAGGAACTTTGTCTGAAATATTGCCATCTCAAATTGCTTCAACAGGCAAAAAGGAAAACAAAACAAAGGTTGAGACTCCAACACTAGTAAAAATCACAAAGTCAACTCCTGTTGAACAGCAAATTCTTCCGGAAGAGAAGGCCGAAGAAAAGGTTGAAAGCTTTCTTCCAAAGAAGACAAAGACAACTCCAGTTCTCCGTTATGTACCCAAGTCGCGCCACAAGGAAGGCGAATCACCATTTGTGTTGTGTCAAGATGCTCAAGTTAAGCACAGCCAAAATCAAAAGGCTACAACTTTGGTTAAGGAATTGAAGAATAAAGATGTTGTATTACCATTGTCTAAAGGTAGTCAAATTCAAAAGCCAATGACTTTACAGTGGGTCGAAAGTTCCAAAAACCAAGGTCTCAATAAAGACAAGTTCGACCCAAAAGCATATAAGCTATTAGCAAAAGCTGGGATGACTTTGAAAATCTCACGCCGATGGGAAAAGTTGTTGAAGTTAAGGCAAACGAAGTCAATGGTACGCAAAAGATGCTTCAGCGAATCAGCGGTATGGTGTTAAAGTAAATGCGCCTATGGTAGGTCTTGGTTTTGAATCGTCCGAGCCTATCAAGATCACTGTCGGGCATAAGGCAAATACTTCTTCCATGCAATACATTACAACATCGGAATTGGATGAAGGTGGGGGTTAAGACGATCACATGCCACCACGTGGTTCTATATCTAATAGGGTAGATCCATCAAGACCCAAATCACGTCCCTCTTTATTTGACAGGCTAGGCAAACTCGAAGATGTTGTAAGAGAACACTAGTGGAAAACATCTCATTTGCTCCGGTCAAACCCCCCCCCCCCC
>PYUH01000055.1:1142576-1185543 GCA_016808085.1 Suaeda aralocaspica | reverse complement strand
GGGGGGGGGGCTTGATCAGCAAGAATCTCAAGCTCCATCACTTTCCTCAAGGAACTTGTCATGTGCTACATCTTCAGGTTCCCCTTGATTTGGTTCTTTATCAGCAACAAACAACGGGTCAGACGTAGAGCTATCATCTTCATTATCGGTATCTTGACTATGTACATCATCATCATCACTACCCATGGCTATATACACCTATAACACCTGCAAAAAGGATTGAAATGGAAAAGTTAAACCAATCAGCAAACTACAATAAATTTGTCTACTTAAAGTTACAAATAACATAAATATGGTGAATTCAGTGTCATTGTTTTCTACTTAAGTGTCATCATATCTTAACGAAGTTATCCCATTTTCTATTTGAATTTTTTTTTTTTACAAAATATTATACTTATAATTTTACAAAATCGTAGGCAACAAGTACAACAAAAAATAACTTTATTGCATACCTAAGCATCCAAACTCATGTAACTATAACTATCCCTTCAGTATGATCTACACGCATGTAATTTGTGTCATCTAAAGCAGGATCACCAACAATTGCATTGGAACAATTAAAAGGTGGAGAGTCCTCAAAGGCGTCATATTCTTCTTCTTCATCTACATCACCTATGCCAAGAATACTCCTTTTACCAAGCACTACAATACACCATTTAGGACCAACGGGATCAGTTACGTAGAACACTTGCTTAGGTTGTGATGCAAGTATGAACGGCTCATCCTCATCATGTAAACATGACAGATCTACGAGGGTAAAACCACAAGGGTCATCTGTTTTTACTGAGCGCCGACTATTATCAATCCATTTGCATTTGAAGAGACCAACTTTGAAACAACAATAATCGAGCTCCCATATTTCATGAATTTTCCCATAGTACGACATCTTAGCATCCACAGGAGATTGGTCCTTAGCACTAGCGTAAAATGTAGATGATCCACTACACTCACTCCACTGTTCTGCAAAGATTGGGTTTTTTTATCTTGAGAATTAGTCCAAAATGTATAACCATTCACATCATAGCCCTCATAACAATTAACAGTATCCCGAGGACCATACGCCAACCATCGAACAGTTTCACTAGCACTCTCATGTTGGTCAATAATCACTCGCTTGTGTAACCAATCGATAAAGGTCTTATTATGCAATATCATTAGTGCCCTCTCACCTTTCAAATTAGGATTTTCATCCTTCAAAAACAACATATGCTCATCTATAAAAGGATGTACTTCTGACACATGATGCAAAACATACAGATGCGCTTGTCGAAGAATCTCTCTTGAAGCTGTGACCATCTTTGACCCAAGTGTACCCTTTCCGTCTAGTCTCCCTTCATGAAGAGAAGTAGGAAGACCAATAGGCTTCACACCTGCTAAATACTCAGATACAAAATTACCAACCTCATCATTCACTACACCTTGCACCATACTCGCCTCAGGTTTTGCCGGATTCCTCACTTTACTTCCGTAAACTCCCATTTGTCTTTCAAAAGGATAACACCATCTCAAATACACAGGATCCAAAAGCTTGATTTCACATACAACATGAAGAATTAGATGAACCATTATGTCAAAGAATGTTGGAGGAAAATACATCTCAAACTTGCACAAAGTTTGAATAACATCTTGTTGAAGCGCATCCAACTTTGAGGGATCTAGCACTTTGATGCATATGGTATTGAAAAACGAACACAATGCAGTTATAGTTTACCTTAGATGTTAAGGTAGGATCCCGTGAATTGCAATTGGCAAGAAAACTTGCATCATAACATGACAATCATATGATTTCATGCCTGACAACATAAACTCACCGTTTAACGTCACAAATCGTTTCATGTTCGATGAGAATCCTGATGGAACCTTTAAGTTGTACAAAGTTTGACAAAAACGCTTTTTCTCTTCTTTTGACAACGTGTAGCAAGCTGGAGGCAAATAATAAGTAACTGGTTCTTGTCTTGCATCATCCTGAACAATAAACTTTTCCTTACCCTTTCCTTTGCTGCCATGACCCTCTTCCTCTAACTTCTTCCTTTTCCTACTCTCCTTGATTTGAGGCCACAACTCGGGTCGCAGACCTTTCTTCTGGAAGAAATCTCGAGCAACTTTTCCTTCTTTAGACTTATTAGGAATGCTAAACAATGTTCCAAGCAAGGCATCGCAGACGTTTTTCTCAATGTGCGTAACGTCAAGGCAATGTCTAACTTGTAAATCCTTCCAATATGGAAGCTGCCAAAAGATGGATTGTTTTTTCCATAGTCCTTCACACTCATTATTGGGTTTACCAAAGTTGTTTTGAATACATGATACTTTTTGGTAAGCCTCGTAACCAGTGAAAGGTCGACGAGCAACACGGGCTTCAACCTTCCCATTGAATGCCTTCTTCTTCCTACGATAAGGGTGATTAATTGGGAGGAACCTACGATTGCACCAGTCAACGTACTTACCCACCCATGTGGAATCCTGGTCATCCATACAAATAGGGCAAGCTTTCATCCCTTTGTTCTTGTAACCCGATAAATTACCATATGCTGGGAAATCGTTAAGGGTGCACAAAATCATGGCACGCAAGGTAAACATCTCCTTTGCATAAGCATCGAATACTGAAACCCCTTCATCCCATAGCTTCCTCAAGTCATCAACTAGTGGAGCTAGATACACATCAATGTCATTACTAGGTTGTTTTGGACCAGATATCAAAAGGGACAACATAAGATATTTCCGTTTCATACACAGCCATGGATATAGATTGTTAATATCACCGGCCATGTGCTATGCTTTGAACTAAGAGTACCAAAAGGATTCATTCCATCTGTGCATAAGCCAAGTCTTAGGTTACAACTATCTGCCCCAAAACTTTGATATTTCCTGTTAATATTCTTCCATTCAGGAGCATCAAACGGATGTTGGAGAGCAATGGAGGACTTCTTCCTCCCTTCAGCGTGCCACCTACAATGCTTAGCATATTTACTAATAGAAAATAAACGTATGAATCTTGGAATAATGGGGAGATACCACAACACTTTGGCAGGGGGGCCTTCCACACCTCGTGAACCTTCCCGCTCATACCGCGACAACTTGCACTTTGGACACTTGTCTAAAGTTTCATACTCATTTCGATACAAAATACAATCATTAGGACAAGCATGTATTTTTTGATACTCTAAAGCAAAAGGGCACATGAGCTTCTTAGCATAGTAGTTTGACTTTGGAAGCTCATTTCCATCAGAAAACATCTGACTCAACTTCTCTAACAAGGCTGTAAAACCCGTGTCACACCAATTGTACTTGGACTTTATACTGTACAAATCTAACACAACTGACAGCTTTGTGAATGTTGTACACCCTGGGTACAAAGGCTTTTGAGAGGCCTCTGAGATGGATTGGAAAAAACGTGAATCCTCCATACCCTCCATCATCTCATTAACACGGTTTGCATCACCATCAACCTCAACATCGTCCGATTCATCATTCAAACAATTATCATACACAAAGTCATTATGGCCTTCTAAATCATTAGTCCGAACTGCACAACCTACTTCTTGTCGCTCATTATGCGACTCAAAATTAACAGTATACACCCCCTCCTCACCATGATAGTTCCAAACTTGATAATCAGCTCGAAAACCCTTACGAAGTACATGTTCTATGAGTTCCTGAATAGTGTTACATTGGCACAATTCACACACGGGCAATAAAAGCCTTCATGCTTATCCTTACCGCTAGCTTTAGCAGCTAAAGCGGAGTTGCATAATTCCCAAACCCCATTGTAAAATTCAATCGAGTCCCTGCTACCATACATCCACGAACGATCTTTCGCCATCCTCTTTAAGTAATTATAGTTATGCACACAGTTCAATATTGGGTAAGCACAAAAAAAAATACTTCATCTTATATTATCATTGATTATGAACCCCTTCATATACTTTTCCAGGTACATAATGTAAAAGCAAAAGAAATTAGGGAAATACAAAGACGAAATGTTCATGGAATAGAAATCCAAGACATAAATTCACCACCTAAGTGACATATGACGTCCAAGGACAGTTCGAAAATGGGGACTGTAAAAACTAAACCAAACAACTTTCAAACTCCAACCTTTTCAGAACATGAACACATGGCCCAATGATATTGCAAAAGAATAATGGAAACTCCGTGAAATTGTTACCTTGTTATTTGTCATTTTACTTTCAATTACAAAATTGTATGTTTAACAAATAATTACAATTGTATTTTACACATCAGAATATACACAAAGCTTTGGCCATTAAAACAACAGTTTGCCACTTAATCCTGCCCATTTTAGCCCTTTAAAAAACCCTCTTCTACCCCAGAACAAAGTTAATTCAATAATGCCAACATAAATTAAATTTGCTTAAGGGATTAATTTCAATCAAAATCAACACACAAGAACTATGCTCAACACTTCAGTATTACACCGTACTCTTCTTCCAAATTTCAATACAAGGCATAATAACACAAAGAACAATTTAAAAAAAAAAAAAAAAATCATGCAAAAATATAATATTTTCGAAAAATAATAAAAATAAATGAGAATTAAAAGTTGAACACAACATAAATGCCAACATAAATTAATAGCACGACTGCACGACATAAAAGGTAAGGCACATTTGAATGCATAAAAAGAATAAGGAAGAACACTGAACACAGAGATAGATAAAGATAAAGATGCTTCATGATTAATGAAGTCTTAAGGCTTGCAATCGAGTATATATGAACTCAGGGTTTAAAAAATAATCTGAAAACAAAAATTTAACATCAAAAATTAACCAAAACTAACAAAACCCTAACTAGAAAACAAAATTTGAAACTAACAAAAAAATTAAGTCCTAAATCTGAAATTGGAACTTAAACCCTAACAAAAATCGAAATTTGAAACCAACTGAAATTATAATTTAACACTGAAATTTGAAACCGACGCACCTAGCAATTAGTGATGAAGCACCCAACCGCCACCGACACAGCACCGACAAAGCACCCACGCAGCCGCCAACTGTTAAGCACAAACTTTTGAGTAGAAATTAGTGATGATTATTGAGTACTTGAGAGACCTTTGAGAAGAAATTAGTGAGGATTTGAGACTTTGAGGGAAAATTAGTGAGGATTTGAGAGACTTTGAGAAAAAATAGTGAGGATTTGAGAGACTTTGAGGAGAATGGAAGAAAGAAGGAAAAAAACAAATTGGGAATTTGAGAGAAGGAAGTATACTGACTTTGGGAATTAGCTTAGCTTGTCCGTTTCCTTTTCTGTTTTAATTAAAGTATCGCTTTTTACTCTGGTCTAATAACCGGAGCTAATACTACAATAATTGGAGCGATTAACTCATTTGCTCCGGTTGATTGACGACCGGAGCATTAACTCTGTTGTTACTTCGCGCCTATAACCTATTGCTCCTTGTTTTTAATTCACCAAAAGGAACGGAGCAAATGTATAGTAGCATATCTCGATTTTTCCACTAGTGGAAGATGATAAAATCTTAAATTTAATTCCAAAAGCTTTGTGCATAAGGGATAAGCCATCTGTCTTTAAAAGGATTGGTGCAACACCTAAGATTCAAAAGTCGTCGCGACAGTCGGTCTTTAGTCGTTTGAAGAGTAAAGCTAATGAAGCTAAGGAAGATTTACCAAGAAAAGTCATGTTAAAGGAAAGTATGATGTCAGGAGTGTCATTCCATCTAGGATGATATGAAAGAAAGAGGTTGATATCACCAAACGACAGCCTCTAAAGGCCAAGGTTCGAATTGTTGTCATCTGTAAGCAAGATGAACCAGGTGAGGAGTTAGAACAAATTGTTACAGTGCAAGAATTCTCTAACTTGGAGGAAGAAGTTGAAACTGATGAAGCTCCCAAAACATTGGAAGATGGTGGGCAAGCTACGGTGGATGATTTGAAAGAGCTAAACTTAGGGAGTTCTGAAGATCCTCGACCAGTGCATGTTAGTGCTCATCTTTCTCAAGAAGAGGAGCAAGAATACCATAATTTGTTGTTTAATTATAAAGATGTCTTCGCTTGGAGTTATAAAGAAATTCCAGGACTCAACCCAAAAGTTGCGGTACATCGCTTGGCAATAAAGAAAGTTGTCAACCCAAAGAAACAACCTCAGCGAAGGTTCATGCCAGAGCTAATCCCTGAAATAGAGAGTGAAGTTAACAAGCTCATAGATGATGGCTTTATTCGCGAGGTCAAGTACCCAACTTGGATAGAAAATATAGTTCATGTGAGAAAGAAAAATGGACAGTTGAGGATTTGTGTTGACTTTCGTGATTTGAATGACGCATGTCCAAAAGATGATTTCCCCTTCCAGTCACCGAAATCATGATCGATGCAACTACTGGTCATGAGGCTTTAACATTTATGGATTGTACAGCTGGATACAATCAGATTCAAATGGCGAACGAAGACCAAGAGGCAACTGCCTTTCGCACTCCAAAAGGGATATTTTCCTACAAAGTCATGCCTTTTGGACTAAAAAGTGATGGAGCCACATACCAACGGGCCATGCAAAAGATATTTGAGGATATGATGCACAAAATCGTGGAATGCTATGTTGATGATTTGGTGGTTAAGTCTAAAAGAAGAAAGGACCATTTGGAAGACCTTTGCAAAGTGTTTGAGCGATTGCGAAAATGTCGACTTAAAATGAATCCTCTTAAATGCGCATTCGGCGTGACGTCTGGAAAGTTTCTAGGCTTCATTGTGAGACATAGAGGCATTGAGATCGATCAAGCCAAGATCAAAGCAATCCAAGAAATGCCACCACCCAAAAATCTCAAGGAGCTGAGGGGCCTCCAAGGGCGCCTTGCTTATATACGACGATTCATTTCTAATCTTGCCGGAAGATGTCATCCTTTTAGTCATCTCATGAAGAAGGGTTCCCCATTTGAATGGGATGAATCATGTCAAAATGCTTTCCAAAGTATAAAAAAACATTTTTCTTCTCCTCTAGTAATGGGGGCACCAATCAAAGGGAAGCCACTTATCCTTTATATTGCCGCACAAGAACGATCCTTGGGGGCAATGTGTGCTCAAGAAAATGAAGAGGGTAAAGAAACTGCGTTGTATTACCTAAGTATAACCTTGGTAGGAGTAGAAGTGAATTACTCTCCCATTGAGAAAGTTTGTTTTGCTTTGGTTTTTGCCATCCAAAAGTTGAGACACTACATGCAGGCTCATACAGTTCATGTTGTTTCAAAAGCAGACCCTATTAAATACATATTGTCAAGACCAGTACTCACGGGTCGACTTGCAAAATGGGCCATTCTTTTAAAACAATATGACATCATCTTTGTCCCTCAAAAAGCTGTTAAAGGGCAAGCAATAGCTGAATTCTTTGTAGATCATCCAGTACCCGCAGAATGGGAATTTAAGGATGATGAGTTGCCAAGGGAAGGAGTATTCTATGTGGATGTCTTACCACCTTGGCAAATGTATTTCGATGGGGCAGCTCGTCGTGATGGAGCAGGTGCAGGGGTTATACTACTGTCACCCGAAAACCATATGCTAACTTATTCATTTGTCTTGACTCAACTATGCTCAAATAATGTGGCTGAGTACCAAGCTCTTATCATGGGCCTCCAAATGGCTATTGAAATGGGTAGGGGTGTCAATGAGACGAGACAAGTCGTGAGTTACTCGCGAGCTACTCGATCAAAGCTCGGTCAACACTCTGCGCGAATGAGCTCGGCTCGAGTTCGAGCTCGACTCGGGGTTCTAACGAGTCGAGTTGAGCAAGCCCCTACTCGACATCGAAAAGCTCGTGAGTGGCTCGATATATAATTATATATAAGTAATGTTTTATAATGTATCCCAAAAAAATTTTAAAAATTATTTACTTAATGGCTTAAGTTCTTATGTGTTGATTTAGCCGTTCATTTATTTCCATCTCAACCGTAAAAATTCAAGCTAATAAATAAAACTTAAAAAATAAAAAATTGTTTATTTATTTAAGCAATAAAAAATTGTTCTAAATTTCTTAAAATTGTAAAATATTTATTTAGCACATAACTACATAAATTTGGAAGTTTTTAAGATAATTATGTAATCTTATGTTTCTATTAGTTACTTCTAAAGACAATTATGATAAATTTATTTTAAGGTTACTCGTTATTATGAATTTGAGCTTCATTCGATTCGAGCTCGAGCTGAGCTCACCTTGCGTCCTACCGAGTCGAGTTCGAGCTCCATTATAAAAGCTCGCGAGCTTTGGAGCTCGAGTCAAGCTAGAGTTTTGAGTTTCGAGTTCGAGTCGAACTGATACTCGAGCTCGACTCGCATCATTAACACCCCTAGAAATGGGAATAAAGGACTTGGACATTTTTGGAGACTCACAATTGGTTAACTTTCTGGTGAATATGAAGTCAAGAAAGAAGACTCACTCCCTCTCCACAGGCGTGCTTTAAAGCTACCGGCCAAGTTTGAAACTACTAAGTTAGAACATGTTCCAAGAAATGCCAATAAGATGGCTGACGCGCTTGCTAATCTTGCAGCCACTTTGGCACTGGGGGCAGAGGAGACCATGAATGTACCTGTGTGTAATCGATGAGTTGTGTCGCTTGATGAGGAAGAGAGTGATGAAGAGGTCAATTCAATATTTGTCTGTCAAATTAACAAGGAGGATTGGCAACAAACACTTATAGATTACTTGGAACATGGAAAGCTACCAAGCGATCCAAAGCGCAGGAATGAGATATGTCGTCGAGCTCCTAGATTTACATACTACAAGAAAACACTTTATCGAAGGTCCTTTCATGACCTTTGGTTGAGGTGCCTTGCAGAAGATGAAGCGACAAAAATCATGGAAGAAGCTCACTCTGGGATTTGTAGTGCTCATCAATCAGGCCCAAAGTTGCATGATCATGTCAAAAGAATGTACTATTGACCTACAATGGTACAAGATTGCATGGATTACGCGAAGAAATGTGAAGCATGTCAGTTCCATGCCAACTTTATTCATCAACCCCCAGAACCATTACATCCCACAGTGGCTTCTTGGCCCTTTGAAGCATGGGAACTTGATGTCGTAGGACCTATCACTCCAAAGACGTCCACAGGCCATGCATACATTTTGGCTGCAACGGACTATTTCTCCAAGTGGGCTGAAGCAATTCAACTTCGTGAAGTGAAGAAAGAAAATGTGGTTGACTTCATTCGAACTCACATTATCTATAGATATGGTGTACCAAAACGAATTGTCACTGACAATGGCACACCATTTTACAACAGGTTGATGATAAGTCTCTGTGAAAAGTTCAAATTCACCCAACATAAGTCGTCAATGTACAACACTCTTGCAAATGGGCTAGCTGAAGCCTTTAACAAAATGCTTTGTAACTTGTTGAGTAAAGTGATGTCAAAAACTAAGAGTGATTGGCATGAGCGGATTGGAGAAGCTCTTTGGGCATACAGGGCAACATATAAGGCGGCAGCATAAGCAACACCATATGCTTTGGTGTATGGTGTGGAACATGTCCTACCATTAGAGTTGCAAATCCCATCATTACGAGTTGCTATACAAGAAGGCCTAACCAATGAAGACAGCGATAAGCTTCGATTAGCAGAGTTAGAAGCACTTGATGAAAAGAGGCTACAAGCTCAACAAAGTTTAGAATGCTACCAAGCTCGCATGTCACGGGCCTTTAATAAAAAAGTTAGGCCTCGTTCGTTTCAAGTTGGGGACATGGTGTTGGCAGTAAGAAGACCTATAATTACATCCCGCAAGACTGGGAACAAATTCACATCTAAGTGGGATTATGTGGTGCGAGAGGTATATACAAATGGAGCTTACAAAATAGTAGACAGTGATGGGTTGCACATTGGTCCTATAAATGGCAAATTCCTTAAACGCTACTACTCTTGAAATGAAGATTGTTGAAGAGCAGTAGTAAAAGCTAAAAAAAAAAAGTGCCACTAGAACTATGTATGGCTTGATCTTGCAAAGTGATGTCATTGTTGCTTGCAAGTACGTTGGCAGCTTGAGTAAGTAGAAGTGATGTGACATTCGCTGATATATGATGAAAGAATGAAAACTCATGTTCAGCCAAACAAACAAAAAAACTATCTCCTAAGCAAGAGTATAAACTGCAAGCTAAAATTAAACAAAAAAAAAAAGAAAAAAAAACTATCTCCTAAGCAAGAGTATAAACTGCAATTTAAAAAAAAAAAAAAGGTGTTAGTCTGGTCCAGGGTTGCTGACAATTCTTTAGCTCTTCAAAAAAAAGAGGGGGGCAACCATCATTGGAATGTCAGACACACTGGCGTAGCCTAGCTGGGTCTGACACTCCTGACAATGTTCACTGTCACCAATGACTTGTCACGATAGTCGTTGATCATCGTTCAATTCTTCGAAATACAATCATTATTAGAATGACAGACATATTGGCGTAGCCTAGTTGGGTCTGACACCCCTGACAATGTTCACTGTCACCAATGACTTGTCACGATAGTCGTTGATCATCCTTCAATTCTTCGAAAAACAATCATCATTAGAATGACAGACACACTGGCGTAGCCTAGTTGGGTCCGACATCCCTAACAACCCATCATGATAACTCTCATCCACTACGGTGACTGACCTGCAAAGACATGTAAACACATACACCCACACAAACAAGAGCAACACAAACTACTGGGTATTAAAATAAAGAGGAAGGTGAGCTAATACCTGAAGTCAAAGTAGCCTACAATAACCAAATTCTGCTCTTTAATTTGATGTAATACTGTGCTACACAAGAAAAACACATGGGCGACGGAGTACAACCATGTCAATTTTTTTTTAATTAAGCCTAATAATGCATGCATACAAATATATGATCACTCAAAGCTAAGTATAGCTTATCATATAAAGTATATGTACAGGGTGCCAAAGCTACTCTAGAGTATACTACATTCAAGTTTGGATAAAGACACTATGTTTTATGTACTGAAACTCATATAATAGAAGAATCAAGCGGATTCATCTACGTGCATACCTTCTCCAAATATTAGGCGTATAAACGAAAAGCAGAGCATTATCAAAGCCTTAGAAGTATAAGTCTTGTATCTGTGATCATCAAGGAAAAATTACATAAGTGAATTAGTATTAAAGCAATCACGCTCAAAGAAGTGGGCTACGATTGAATTAAAGTGATTTATAAAAAATAATAAAAAAATCAAAAAAACAAGGCCTACCAATATTTGCAAATTCAGAGGTACTTAGACTTCACCAATACTAATGGAGGGAGGTTGTCAACGGTGCCTGTTCAAGAGTCACAAGTACAATTGACTTCGATTTCGGCATGAAGACCAAAACGGAAAAGATAGCAGTTTCATGGATTAATTGCCTCGACCAAGGAAGAGCAACACACGGGATTTCGATTTCGCGGCGTACCTGAAGAAAAACTCCAAATTAAAGGGTCTGCAAACAAAGTCGTCTTCGCCTTTATACTCGTCAAAAGAAACAAATAAATAAGTGATGGCAAGTTGGTTAATATCAAGTATGTATTGTGCCTGCTGTCAAATTTGAAGTCAACCATGAAACTATGAAAGAGAGCATTTGTAGAGGAAAAGCCATGGCAAATTTGTTTAAACAAAGAAAAAAAAAGCAATAGTAAAAGATAAAAAGGAGATAAAGAAAAGGAAAGAAAAGTCAGGGAGCTCGTAATTCTGCGAGAAAGGAAAAGGAACAAAAAAATTTGCTGAATGATTAATGTCTTTGATCTATATAATTGCATGCGTACATGCAGCTTATATCCACAACTATCAGGAGATTAGTATGGTATATATGATTGCACATATGATTAGGATTTGGAGGACAATCCTAACCGCTATATCTTTTGGGAAAAGATCAAATTTTATCGGTTAAGGAAATATATGGATGAATATATTTTCTACAAATTGATTTTGGGTTGACAAAGATCATATCCTTCAACTTTGATATGACAATTTTTTTTATGACTTACAAGTCAAGCGATCCACTCACAAGTGAAGACTTCATGTCGTGCATATGACTGACTGACGATCAAAATACTTCAAATTATGTACGTGAGGTATTCTTAATAAAAATCAAAATCCGACTTCCAGATCAAGTGAGTCGACACCTAGTCACGAGAAAACACTTCAGCATGTGTACGTGACGTAGATTTAAAAAAAAAAAAAAAGACTTCCAAGTCAAACACATCGAGACCTTGTCACGAGTAAACACTCAAGATCGTGTACGTAACACAGTCTCGAGGGGGCAATTTGTAGACACCGAAATTTTTATTAAAGTGTCGGAAATTAAATAAATTAATTATTTAAGTTAAATAAAATAAATATTTCCTCAATTCAATTAATTTAGTTCTTTAAATCAAATATCCAAATTAATTAAATAATTTGGGTCATAATTAAATTATTTGGGCCGATTATATTATTAGTCCAAATAAAATGTTTATTGGGCTAAAAAGACTACATGCAAGACTTCCAAGTCATCAAAAGAATCCAAGCCCACATCTCTAGGTCCAAGATGGAGGTCAAACTCTCCTATAAATACCCATGATCACCTCAAAGGGAAAAGAGAGAGAGAAATCTATTGGGAAAAAAAGTCAATCAAAGACATTCCAAAGAATTTACAAACTCTCTCTGTCAGCAATCAATAAGAACTACAAAATTGTGCCGATTGTTCAGGGATACTCAAACACATTCAAAGTGACATTGAAGCTGGCCAACCCCCACTCAAATTTAGTTGACAATAGCAGGTGTCATCTTTGGTTGACATCGACAAGTGTCATCTTTGGTTGACGTCAGTAGCTGGCAAATTTGGTTGACGTCAGCAAGCGTCATCCTAGCAGTGAAACAGAATCAGAAGACTTAGTTTATTTTCTATAAATTGTTTATAGAGATTGTACCTACATTCAAATTATTAATAAAATATCATTTGTTTACTTAATTGCTTGTCGTTGACTTTGACATGAAATTTAGTAGCAACAACGTTAATGACAAAGTGTAAGCAAAGGCACCATGAATCCATTTGAAGGACACACTATAGAACTTTATATTTGAAAAAATTAATAATAACTATCTAATGTTTTTCAAAATTTTGAAAAATCCACCTTATCAAAAACTAATATATTTAACCACCTAATACTCACCTTTTGTTTTGATTTAGCCACCACTTAACAGTTTCCGTCAATAATGTCATTTGAGGAGCCCACTTACTGCTATTAATAACTGTTTCCCTTCTCACTAATCCAACATTTCTCATCCATTTTTTTAATGGAAGTCTCATGTACTACCATTGTTATTTTTCATCAACTTCAATTCTCAACCACCATTATTACACCTTGTTTATTATTGACTTCTAACACCATTGTTATCCTTTCTTCTTCATAATGGATACTATTAACTAGTTATTACTCTCTTGCTTTTATATTAACCATCGTTATCTAGAACTATAAATTAAGCAATCTATAGCTATTCTGGGAGAGAAAAAGCTGCAAATTAAGTTCTACTTCAATGGTGTTGAACTACCATTAAGCAACCTATAGCTATAGTAATTCAGCACTTCCTAAAGCTACTAATATTCTTATATTTGGGGGGAAAATAACAGATTAAGCCATTCATACCTATATAAATTCTTTTTCAATGACATTAAACCCTTTTTTTAGTATGAGGAGGTGAGAAGAAGTAGATTTGAAAGGAGGAAGAAAAAAAGAACAAAAAAAGAAAAAGAATGGGAAATCAAAATAACAAATTGAAGATGAAAATGTTGTCAAATGTCAGATTAATTGGAAGAGATATAGTTGTTAAATTTGCAATTGGGTCTCTCAAACAAAATCACTAACAGAAAACGTTAAATGGTGGCTAAATCAAAGCAAATGGTAAATTTAGGTGGTTAAATAATTTTTTTTTATAAGGTGGTTATTTCAAAAGTTTAGAAAAAATTAGGTTGTTATTATTAATTTTTTCCTTTTTATTTAGAGGGGTACAACGTAGGATACTGAGGCACAATGTAGAAGAACCCTAAAAAATTTGTTCTAATTCTTACCTTAAACTAATTTTTATTTTTTTTTTGCAAACAAGCACCACTGACCTATATTACGATGTTGATCACCCGAATTTAATGTTGACCTAGAAAAATTGATTTTTGTCAGTAGCTTTTGTTATATTCGAACCACTATTCACCTCATACACCCCCATTGTTAAACTTTAGCAACAAGAATATTATGATACCATATATCTCTTTACTTCTCCTTTTTATTCTATTCTCTATTGGTTTTTTTTTTAATAATGGATTATACTTTCTAGAACCCTAATTTATCAGATTCAATAATCAAATCACATTCATCAAATTCTCCACCACACACAAACTAATAACAATGACTTCACCTTCAACTTCTCCATTACAAACTTAAAAAGCCCAACTCTCACTTTCAATGGCTTCCTTCCAACACTTTATCCTCTTCTCCTACCTACTACCTTCCTCTATAATCTTGTTGAAATGTTCCGGCGAAATTCAACCAAAATCATCTAAAGCAAAACAACATCTAGTATGGCAAAGGAAATGGATCGACTCTCTACTAAAGCATCGTTGTTACTTGATGTAAGTTTTCGCTTATGTACACGAATTTAGGACATAATTGAGAGGTGGTTTCAAATATGGTGCTGGATCTGTGAGAGAGTGTGCCTTAGGGTGGTGGTTAGGGGGGTAAGGAATGTGGAGTTTGTGAGGTGGGATCAATTATTATTGTGGTGGTGATTAGGGGTGGGAGTTGGTGAATGGCGGTGATGAAGATGATTTTTTTGGGTTAAGAGAGGATAAGGAAGAGAAGGATGAGAGATAATGAGGGGGATTAGATGAGAGAGAAGATGAGGTGGTGTAAGGACGATGGATTAATCCCTGAAAAGGTAGGGAAAAAAGGGAAGAAAACAATGACAGTGTATGTAGTGAATTAATATAAAAATCCGGTAGTCGACACTGCGGTCAATACTGAAAATGGATACAATGTACTATCTCGCAAAAAAAATTTCATTTAAGGTACTAATTCACAGCATAATTTTTAAAAGGTGCTATGTCGCAAACAAATTTTATAAAGGTATTATCCAATAATTTTGCCTTCTTTTTTTTTTTTGCTAAATTGTCAACAACCTTAGAAAAAAAAATGCAAGCTAGGGCCTTTTTAAAAAAATTATGATAGATTGGCACTTTAAACATTTTTTTTTTTGGCAAGTTAGTACCTTGAGCCTTTATTCCGGCATTGACCGCCTAGATTAGTGTTTCACTTCGGTAAGTTGGGTATTAGATAATGTTTTTGTTTATATTTGTACTCTTAAAAATTTCAAAAAAGTTCTTCCCTCCATTTCTCTCTTCTGTTCTTTTCACCTTTTTCAATCCATAAGAAATCAAAATGCACTTGTTCTTCCTCTTAACTTCTCCCTTCACAAAATCATTTAAACCTTTTTGTAGTTCCTCTCACTCCTCCTCCTCTTCACCATAAACACCCAATCGTCCAATCCCTCCATCACCCACCCCGACCACCCATCACACATCAATGCCACCACCATATAATGACCTCGCTGCCATCACCAACACTAAGCGCACATCCTTAGAGGTGAAATCACTCCAACAATGTCAACATCACTACCACCAAAACTACCAAAGATATTCCCAATTCACAAGAAAAACTCTTACAAAAGTCATCAAATTGAAATACACCAATTGAAGGCAGATGGTGGTGGTCAAGATGATGGTCACGGCGGTGGTTAGTGGTTTCAATGAGTTTAAGAGTAGCTTTGTTGGTTGATTAATTAGGATGGTTTTTACGGGTTTATTAATCTGGACGTACAGTTGGTAAATTTATGTTGCTGTTCTGATATATTGGAGGCACTGATAAATGGAAACAAAGAGATAATTTGTTTTATGATGCTGATAAAACGGTTGATTGTTAGTTAGTGTTCATTGGTTGATATTTATGATTTGTAAATTTTGATTTTTGGCTCAAATGTTAATACTGCATTTACTTTTATACAATAGAAGGTTGGCTAGGGTCGGCCATTTTTGGGTAGGGGTTGTGGTCTTGGGTTGTGGTGATGGTTTTGGACTTTTGGGTAGGTTGTAGTAGTGGTTTTGGACTTTTGGGTGGGTTGTAGAGATGGTAGTGGTTATGGAAGATGATAAGGAAATTGAGGAAAAAACGGGGAGAGCGGGAGGGGGAAAGGAATGTTAGGAGTGCTATTGGGGGGTGGGGGGGGGGGGTCAAAGTCGATTTCAAGTGGTCAACGCTTGCAATGCGACTAAGGTAATAGTTTGCAAAAAAAAATTGTTTAAGGTGACAATCCATAAGAAAAATTATAAAATGTGCTAACGGCCAATTATGCCTTTTTTTTTTAATAACTACTTTACGGTTTCATAATTTTGAAATAACCACCTTTTAGTTTTATAAAAAACTAACCAAATTTTTTGTCGAACTATACTTTATTTGCTCCAATTTTGTGAACAAATTTAGTTTAAAAAATGTAAATAAATGCTTTTTAATAGAAAAAAGATGCGACACACGCACTCAAATGAAGCCAAAAAGGAGAAGTCAACACCGGAATTTGACTTAATCACCGATAATCAGCTTCAAGGTCTCATATTTTATCCAAAAAAAAATGATAAGGTTTTAATTCAAAAAAAATTTATATAAGGTTTTTGTTAACAAAATTGGAGAAAAATATCTTAGCTGATAAAAACTTCTCGTTTAAATAACTTCTAATACTAGTTTTCTAGGTTTCTTTTTTTTGTTTTTTTATCATACTTAGTATAATATTTGTCATATAATTAAAAAAAATGGTCATATTTATTATAATCATAAAATTATGAAAACTAACAACAAGAAAGTACAAACACATTTTTCTTATTTTCTTTTTTGGTATTTTGTTTTCTTCAAAAAAAAAAAAAAACTTTACTAAATAAGTTGTTAAAGTAACTACTGCATGGCAATTTTATAAATAAATTTATTAAAAAAAAGTATCACATATTCCCATTTTAATGCTCTAAAATAACACAATTATCCATTAAATTTATTGTACTTATACAAATATGTTATTTAATAAACTATTCATGTTTTTTCAAGTTGATAAACCCGAAATTTCCCAAATAGCTATCTAATCATTTACATTTTGTTAAATTCAACCACTTTGTAAATAACTAGTGTAGTACTCATGCGATGCACGACTTATGAAATAAAAGATTACTTATCAATATTATATTAGCATAAATTACTCATTTTATATTTGATAATTATTTTCAAAAACATTTGTAAATTATTAATAAATTAAACATGCAGTAACTACAAATTATATAATAATTGATACTAATATTAATCAAAATTGGTAAGTTAAACAATAATTTATGTTATCTAAAATCATTTTATTAGCACATTTTTTTCTTCTGTAATTAACATGATTATTAAATATAACTTTACTTTTCTTCGACTTAACCAATTAAAATTCCATTGACACCCTATGGCGTTTAGCAATCCCCTAATCAGGGGATTGTTATTTGACGTCCACATTTATTAGGCAACGTCCACAATTTATTTATGATTGGACAAAAATGCCCTTCTCTACTTTTCACTCACTATACCACCACTAAGTATTGTACCACCACACTAGCCACACGATCGAACTGCCTTCTCACCACATAGCAACCACCACCACCACCACCAATCTCTATTATTATTTTTTGGTACCAGCGCCTAGCTCAGCCGCTAGTCCCACAAGCTAGGCGGTTCGGGTAGGCGCTTCACCTTTTTTAATTTTAAAAAAAAAATCTTTAGCTAATCAACCACCGCCTCAAGTTTTCAGAACATTGAATCTTTAGCTAATCATTTTACTTGTCTCACAAATTGTGGTGCAAGTTGTAGGTACAATTAAGCCAGCCGTTAGTTCCTTGTTATTATTATTAGTTTTTTTTGTAAAATTAATTAAAAATAATTTTTTTGAAGGGGAGACGTGGTAGTGGTTGTGGCAAGTGATGGTGACGTGGTATAGAGGTTGGTGGTGGTGACAAGGTGGTGACGTAGTGGATGAGGTGGTGATGGTGACAGGGTGGTGAGTGGTGACGCAGTAGATGAGGTGGTGGTGGTGTTTGGAAGTTGAGAGGTGATTGTGAATTTTCAGGTGATTGTGGGATTTTGTAGAGAGAAAAAAAGTGAAATTATGATGAGAGGGGTAAAAAAGAATAAAAAATGAAATATAGACGTCAACCTAATAAAAGTTGGATATTAAATAGCAAAATTTATAATTTTTTTTAATAAATATTTACATCAAAATTTAAACTTTTTTTTTCATAAGTTAGTTCAATAAGACAAGCATAGCTCATAACTGTTATCTAGTTCACAAATAGGCCCCGTCATAACAGTTGGATTGTATTGTCAACCGATTTCCGATTTATTTTGAGGGAATAGTCAATTGTTTATTAGCTTTTGGTTGAAGTTTATGATTTGATATACAATTTGTTACGCAAATACAATTGCTCGTAATACAAATATACAATAACGATTAATAGAAGCCATTACATTGAAGATTAGTTTAAGCTTAAGTACAAAACACGTTCTCATGCAAATATAGACTAGATATTCATGTGTGCAAGTCACCTCCTTTTATTTTCTTAATTAGCAGCCAACCATAATCTTTCTTCTTATCTCCTTGTCTTAGTCACTAATCACAATCTTAAACGTGATTAAAATACTATATTAATTACTAATCTCAAGAGAAAGAACTTCCATTTAAACCGATCCACATTATCTAATATTAATAAATCTTACTCCATTTAAAAACGATCGATCTTGCCATCCTGCTATGAAACAAAAGTTGATGACTCGTAAATTTCCTTTGAGAAACTAAATTAACACATGAATATGAACTTTCATTGTATGATGAAAAATGTAATTATGGTATGGCTAAAAATATAAATTACATAAAAGTAAATTACTTTCTCCACACCTTCACTTGCAAAGTATCCTTTCTGCATGTATTTTAAGGAACAAACTAGATTTCGAACCATGCTCATGTTAAAATAATTTATGAAAAATTCAAATTGAAATTACACATGCATAAATATTAAATTTCTAAAATCTAATGCATATAAATTTATATATATGCATGTATGTATGTCCTACAAATTTGCAAGTTTATATATATTTAATTTTAAAATTTTCTAAACCGAAAAGAAAATCTTAACCAAATAAGTAATCTCTCGCTCTTAGATATATGTTTAGTGGCTATCAAAATAAGAGATGTACATTATACAACTCTATATCTATAAAATATTAAAGTACAAAATAAATTTCAATTTATTTCCCCACACACACAAAAAAAAAAAAAAAAAAAAAAAAAAACCCAAAAAATCAATCAAACACTAAATTCAATAAATACCACCATAGAATTTTGATGCCCCAAATTAAAAAGCACACAAAATAAACATGTGGTGGTCCAATAACACACACCCTCCTTCCTTTCATTTCCTTCCTTCTATTGTCTCTATCCTCCTCTCTTTATCTCCTTCATCTTTTGCTAGGGGTGAAAGTTCGGTCTCTGGTTTAGTTTATTGTTCAATTCAAATTCAAACCATATATTTTCGGTCTTTGAAATTTGAGACCAATCCAATCCATTTTGAATTTCAGTCCAATCCAATCCAATTCACCTAAATTTGGTCTTACGATTTTGGACCCAAATCCAATCCGAATTAATTTTTTTTTTTTACAACAATTCCTGCTCAATATATTTGTAGCAATAATCTGTAGTACTATGCAATAACTCAATAAATCAAATACTACACACACTTTGAGAAGGGATGATAGAGAATTTTAGAATTTTGCTAGCTTTTGGTCTTTTAGGCACAAACACTTAACAAGTAGTGGGCTTAAGGACATTAAGGACTTAAGGGTTTATTACTATTCGGTCTAAAGTTCGGTGTACGGTCCACCGAAGGGTCCAGTCCGAGTCCAAACCGATAACCGAAAAAATAAAAAAATTTACAATCCAAACCGCACCAAATTACAAAAAAGTCCGAACTAAATTTCCAAAACAGTTTGGTTTGATTCGATTTTCGGTTTTAATTTGAATTACTTTCACCCCTATCTTTTGCTCCTCACCAATTTACACAATTATGCAACTTAAACTCCATTTTTTTCATAAAAAATTTCCATGATTTTCACTCACCCAAATTTCCACTTTTCTTTTTTTAAAAAAATTTGTATAGTATTTTTTGTTTTTATAATTGATTATCTAAATGGCAGTCAAAAAAATTGTGGAGAGTTTTCGAAAGAGTTTTATTAATGATGTTCATAGATGGTGTTCATTGAAACAAACAGGGGTAATATTAAGGTATATAATGGAATTTTGGGTCAAAAACAATTGACCGAAATTTGTTCATTTCTGCTCAATTTCTTCATAAAGAACTCCCTATTAGAATTGCTAGAAGAGCTATTGAGCTTGAGACTTCAATCAGTTCAGTTCAATTCAATTCAACTTCAATAAGTTCAGTTCAGTTATTTTCAGTAAATATGAATGGTACCTCAATATAAGTAATAGATTAACACATAAATTTGAAGTTTTGAACTCTCTTTTTATTTATTATTTTTTGATGAAAACATTTAAGTGAAAGTATCATGTAATACCGTTAGACGCCTAACACACGACGCATGTTTGTAAAGATATAACATAATCTCATGCAGATAGTACATAACCTCATGTCGATTGAGCTCTTCTAACACATTAGCTTCTCAAATTTATGCCCTTATATCTCTTTCTTAAAATCTCATTAGACTTGTTAGAGTTATATTGTACAGATTGCACTAAATTTTGTTAAATGTATTATTTATAATTTCACCCATGTTTTTATTTTTTTTATATATATAATGTTTTTTTGTAATAAAATATTATTTATTAATAAAGTAATCATACGACTCTAACAAACGTAAAGCAATCTAATGAGAAACAATGTGTGTTTTTTTTCAACCAACGACATTGCTTTTAGTGGACATTGTTATTGTCATTGCTTTATGAGTGGAAATTGCTTTTATAATTTCACCCATGCTATATAAAGAAACAAAGGGAGTATCATAAATAAAGGGAGTATCACATATATGCGTTTTTATGTTTGTTTAGTGAACCACAAGGGTAAAAAATGAGAATCAATCCAAAGATCTCTTAAAATTAGAGGGAATTCTAACAAATTAACATACTCCATCTATTTCTTTTTAGTTGTTACATTTGTTTTTTCACAATTTCCAATGCACGACTTTAGTTGTTTATATCTCAAGTTTGTTTACGAGAAAATTATAAAAATTATATATTGAGAAAACACATATTATGATGAATTAAACAATATCTCATATGAATATATTTTTATTTATGTACTACCTCCGTTACACATTATTCGCAACGATTTGACATAAAGTAGAGAGGGAAGATGTCTAATCGTTGCAAATAATGTATAACAGTGGTAGTATATAAAACTAAAACGAGTCAAAATACATAGATGAACAGTGCTATAAGTCAATATGTAGCAACTAAAAAAAAAAGGAGGAAATATCCTCAATCTCTAACTATATATGGTTGTTATTGCCTTCCATTACAAAGTATTCGAATTATAAAACAGATGATCTACGGATCGAACAAGCTCCTACATCATGTTGTTTCCTTTTATCCTTAAGTGGATAAGTGTTACACTTGCACTTTTTTTAGGGGGGTTACACTTACACTTAACTATATAATATACATCAAGTATTGCCATTTATTCATTGCTTTTTTAGATTGATGTCCAACTAATTGAAATTATAAAATAATATTAATTTGCTAATTTTTTTCGGGTGTTAGGGAGCCAGATGGGCAAGCGACAAGATTCAATTTCATAATTTCCTAAAACCTGAAAGAGAATCTTAATCAAATAAGTCACCCTTTGCTCTCAGAGATACAATACCTCCGTTTTTTTAGTTGCAATAATTAGGTACTCCCTCCGTTGTTTTTTACTTGCTACATAGCAAGTCGTACCAAAGTTTTAGGAAGGTCATTTTCATTGTAGGACCACATGTTCAAATAATATTAAAATAGATAGTTAGAAGATTTTAGTGGTATAAGTAGGAGTAAAGGTAAATAAAAATACAAAACGGTAATAAAATAACAATTATCATATGGGGCTCATATACTCAAAGTAGTAATGTAGCAAGTAGATAGAAACTTTTATTTAAGGAAAATATAACAAGTAAAAAAAACGGAGAGTGTATATTTTACGAGATATAAAATATTCAATTATTGACTTATTGCAACTAAAACAAGAGGCGTACAATGTACAATTGTATATCGATAAAATTATAAAAGTACAAAATAAATGTCACTAAATTCAATAAATACCACCATAGAATTTTGATGCACCCCAAATAAAAGAAAAAGCACAAAAAATAAATTCCATATGGTGGTCCAATAACACTCACCCCTCCTCCTTCCTTTCATATCCTTCTATTGTCTCTATCCTCCCTTCTCTTCCTCATCTTTTGCTCCTCACCCATTTACACAATCATGCAACTTTAACTTCCCTTATTTATTTCAAATTTTCCATGATTTTCACTCACCCAAATTTCCAAATTTTTCTTGGTTTTTTTTATTTTTTTTTTTAAAAAGAATTTGTATAGTAATTAACATTTAAAAATTGATAAATTAAAAATGGCAGCGAAAAAAATTGTGGAAAGTTATCCAAAGAGTTTAATAAATGATGTTCATAAATGGGGTTCATTGAAACAAACAGGGGTAACATTAAGATATATGATGGAATTTGGGTCAAAACCAACTGATCGAAATTTGTTGATTTCTGCTCAATTTCTACATAAAGAACTCCCTATTAGAATTGCTAGAAGAGCTATTGAACTTGAGACTCTTCCTTATGGCTTATCTCATAAACCTGCTGTTTTAAAGGTACTAATTTTTTTTCTTTTTTTTTTTTGGGGGTTTATTTTCATTGACATTTTTCTGAGATTTTGTTTAATTTTGGATTTTTTGTGGGAATTTTTTTGTGGGTTTTTGGTATTTTTTTGAAAGTTTGAATTTTTATGGGATACTTGGTTCTGGGTTTTTTTGGCATTTTGATAAAGTTTGGATTTTTATGGGAATTTTGTGAAATGGTATTTTTTTTAGTGGAATTGAGCTTAAATTTATGGTTTGGACTTTTGAGATGGTGATCTGTAGTTGAATTTGAGTGCATGCAATTATAGTGTAAAGTTGGGTGATTAGTGAAGAATTTTATGTAAGATTCTTGTGTGTTTTTTGGCCTAATTTTTGCTGTTATTTTATTTTGTTTTGTGTGTGAGATTTTTGATTCTTGGTTTTTTTTTGGCATTTTGAGAAAGGTAGTGATTTTTTTGTGGGTTTTTGTGAAATGGGTATTTGTATTTTGGGGTAATTTAGTTGGACTTTAACTTATTTATGCATGCAATTAGTGTAATTTTGGGTGAATTTAGTGAAAAATTTAATGCATGTTAAGTAAGATTTTGAGTTTATTTAAAATGTTAGTTACTTTTACTGTAGAATTAACTGCATGTTTCAAAATGTTGTTGGTTTAATCAAGAATCTTGTGTATGTGATCCCAAAAAGCAAATTTTGGTGGGATATGGGATCTTCTGTAAGTATTAGTATTTGAGGAATAGTTAATGAATATATTTTGATTAGTTTAAATAAGATAGCTTTTTCTTTAATTAGGTAACAGTTGGTAAGTTTTATGTTTTTATTTATTTTAATCCAAAAACATATGTTGTGTATGTGTTTCCTGTGGTTCATTCACAGATTGTCATATTAATTGTTGTACTTGTATAACACTTGTTCTGCTTGTACTTCACTTGGAGCAGTTAGGTGATGATATCATATTCTGTGGGTCATTTTCTATTACTCTTAAATAAATATAAAAATATCCTATGTTTACATTTACAGGTTCAAAAAGGCTAAAAAAATTGATGAACTTTAAACATATCTATGTCGCAACCTTCTGAATAAACTATTACAAGTTGATCCTCTTTCATCATTTCATACTTAATACGTAATATACATTTTTATGGGATGATTTATAAATTGTTCTGTCTATTCAAAGGTGCGAGACAGAAGAAAGTGTGTGGTTAGAGTTGGAAAGATGAGAGTGTGCAGCTTTAATATACTGTTGTTTAGGGCTAATTGGCCTATCTAAAGATACAGACTGTTTGTGCATATCAATTGATGCTGTGAATAAGAGGAACATTTCAGGCATTTTTGGATATCTCAGTACTGAACATGACCATGTAATGGCTATATGTGTGTTGAATCCGAAATATAATCCTATTGATCTATTCAACCAGAAAAATATTTAAACTGAATCGGAATATAATTGAGTTATTTTAGTTTGAATTCTAAGGATGCTGTCAATACATTCGAGCGATAAACCCACTTAACTTCCATGAAGCCTCTTTCCAAAGGATCTCATGTTTCTTATCCTGCACAATTTCTGCTTAATTTACTAGATATTTATCATGAGCTGCAGTTAAGTACCTATTTATATGGGACTTCTAAACAAATACGTCAGTGACGTAATAGAAGCTGGATATTATGAGTGACCTTAGCAGATGATGGGTAGGATATTATGAAATGTTAAAAGAAGTAGACGATTGGCTTTAGCTGGTAAAGGCTAGCCTTGACAAGTTGCTATTTCCATGGATTAACGACATCTCTCTTTTAAATTGCTTTTACTGTTTAAAGCAAGAACTCTAAGTTGTTCTGTTGTAGGCTTTGTTGAAGTTTCATGCATTGGAATACCAAGCAACTGAGTCGCACTAGAAATATAACGTCTTCTTGTAATTTTTATGTGTTGTCAACCCATTTTTTACGTTAGAGATAATATTAGTTCTTAGTTTTTTATTACACAGGACTGTTTATGAGTGTTTCATGATTAGCTACCCTAGCATTTGCACATTGTTGAGTTTCTAAGCATGTAGTATTTCCTTTATCTGCATATCATCCTAGTGTTGGAAATCCAGTTTATGAATCTGACTTTGATGTGTGAACTGCTTTACTTTGGTATGGGAGACTTGCTGCTATTATTTTAATTATAGTAAAATTTTTTTCTCTCTTAGGTGCGTGATTGGTATTTGGATTCATTTCGTGATCTCAGATTATTCCCTGATATCAAGGATAAAAATGATGAATTAGGTTTCACTAAAATGATTAAGATGATTAAAGTCAGGCATAATAATGTTGTCCCGATGATGGCCTTGGGGGTCCAGCAGTTGAAGAAAGGCATAAATCCCGGGATTGTTTATGAAGATTTGGTTGAAGTCCATCAATTCCTTGATCGCTTTTATATGTCCAGAATAGGGATCCGCATGCTCATAGGTGTGTTCTAGTTGCCTTCTCTTTTGTTTTAACCTTGTTCATATTTACTTATCTATAATACAATACTTCAATAGCATTTCTTTCCACTTTCTCTCTGAGCTAACACCGTTTAATAGTGCTAAATTAATTTGTGTAAACTCAGGGCAGCATGTGGCCTTGCATGATCCAAATCCTCAACCTGATCGTATCGGCTACATACATACAAAAATGTCTCCTGTAGAGGTTGCCAGAAATGCTAGTGAAGATGCTCGTTCAATTTGTATGCGTCATTATGGCAGTGCACCTGAAATTGATATTTATGGAGATCCCGACTTTACTTTCCCGTAAGCTTCTCTTATATCTATTTCTCTGAATCTCTGCTATGCTGACTTTTATTTCTTGTAGAAGTTACTAATCATATTATTTAACTGTGACAGCATATGATTCCTTGTTCTTCAAAGATACGAGGTGTGTGCTTAAAAGACAAGATAAGACAAAAAACATGACTGAGTTTTTACATTTTGTTATAAATGAAAATTCAGCTTGGCATAGAAATGAAGGAGTCTGTTCCTGTGACATACTAAAGTTCAGATCAATTATTTTTTCCAGTAGCCAGTAATCATCTTACGTGAAAGCTGGAAGGCCTTGACAAGACTAACACTGAGTTAGAGTCGATCTTATTATCCATTATTATGTTTTGTCGTGGACAATTTGTTGAATTTGTAGTAGAGCTATTCTATTACTGTCTGTTTCAGCCAAAATGAATATAGAATTGTTTTTAAGGGATTGATCAAGTATGCATCTTTGTTTTTGCAGTCCTATCGCTCGAAAACTGCATTAAGTTGCATTTATGCATATAAGAGTTATTAATGTTAAGACTTTGACTCTTTGAGACGAGTGGTAGTGCATTTGTTGACTTTTATCTTTTTCGATGTGTTTTGTCAACTCATGCAAACAATATGGACATAGGTGTAAAATTAATATTCATTTCTTATCATTGTAGCGTGATGAGTTTGCTCTTGTTTTTTCGTTTGATGTTTTTGTAATTCCCATCTTTTTCAATATCAGGTATGTGCCTTCACATTTACAACTTATGGTGTTTGAGCTGGTGAAAAATTCCTTGCGTGCTGTTCAAGAGAGATTTATGGACTCGGACAACGTAGCACCACCTATTCGAATCATAGTAGCTGATGGAGTAGAGGATGTCACAATTAAGGCATGTTAATTTTGTGGGAGACTTAAGTTTTATTGCAATCTTCAAAGTTCTAAAAAGAATTTTTTTCTTGACCTTCACGATGCCAATGTAGGTTTCGGATGAAGGGGGTGGAATTCCTAGAAGCGGTCTTCCTAAACTCTTCACATACCTATATAGTACGGCTAAGAATCCGTTGGATGAACACGCTGATCTGGGAACTGGTGATGATGTGACTATGGCTGGCTATGGATATGGGCTTCCCATAAGTCGTTTGTATGCCCGTTATTTTGGAGGTGACCTACAAATTATCTCAATGGAAGGATATGGTAAGTTCTGCTTCTCAGTTTTCTATTTTCTAATCTTTTTCCTTTAATTTTGTTGTGCTGCTCGTAAAATATAGCTTGTGACAAAATTGATGTGTCATCTAGCGTTGCTTCTTTGCCGTCTTAAGCATCAATTATTACCTTGGGATTGTTGAAGTTGCTAGGGTTTTGTCCTCATTGGGGAGTTAGGATCTTTAAGGGTGTTTCGGTCAATCCGTTGTTTAATCCATTATAATGAATGAAAATATATCAGACAAGTTTTATGTTTAGTTTAGGGAGATTACAAAAACAAGACAATTACCTTTGAAGTGAGTAAGAGTTTAATTTTTCCTTGAAAAAAAAAAGATAAACACGAAAAGATATGCTGAGCTTGCAGCATCAACTTTTTGAACCAGTCTCATAGTTTCACTTATTACTGTCATGGGAAAATCTAATTGACTTGCAACCTTTGTTAGAGTCGATGTAATGCATTCTTGAAGAGACTTTATACGAGCATCATGGTCAAGTGGCACAGAGTCTATATTCACCCTAAACTAGGAATGGTAATAGGTTGGACTTGGTACATATTATGCATCTCCAAATCAGACCGTACTAAAATTCGCAATTTTGATTCAACTTTGACTTTTGGTTCCAATTTGACTACGATTCTCTGCTGATTCATACTATGATGATGATATATGTCGCCATGTCGGAATTGGGTTGGATCGAACATTCAAATGGCATCTAATTCCGGCTTTCTTCCTACTTGGAGTCTTTATTTTTCAAAAAAAAAATGTAGTTGGATTTGGATCATTTTTTTTTTTTCTGACAAACCAAGCCTGGATCCAGGTTAGATTAACATCACTACCCAGAACAGACTACATTGCGAACATAAATGGCAAGCTCAGCAATTTCTTGTTCTCTCACTTTTCTGTTGTAATTGCAGAGCCATGAAGTGCTCATATTTAATTATTTGGCTCCTGAAGAGCCTGACCTTTAACTGTGAAAATGATCCATATTTTGGAACAGCCTTCAAGTTCATCACTAGGAAATAAGCCGTTGATGGCAATGTTTTTGAATATCTCCTTATCCTCTCTATCAGTTTGGGTTTTGCATTTTGGGACATAGTCACATAGTAAATAAGATGCCATTGCAGATGGTTCACCATTACCAGTGCAAGTCCTTGATTTGTCTTATCATTTCCACTCTCCACTAAACGACAAGCCATCCAACATTAGAAAAGAAATCAAAGTTCTTATTAAGCTTATGTTAGTGCATTTTGTGGATTGGATTAATCTTTCTCGGTAGATGCCAGCCTTGTTGCAATTGAAGGGTGTGTCGAAGAACTGGCGTGCCCTGAATCCCCTGTTTGTCTTTTGACTTTCATTTCCCATTTAGACTTCAATTCATTTTGTAGATTTTACATATAGAAGACCTCTCCCTAGATGAGATGCCAAGGATTTTGCTAATTGTGAGGATAGCTTTCATCGATCTTCATCTATTTTAGTCAAGTCAAAATACTTGTCATGTCTATCAACCTCATGAACAACTAATCGTACCATATAATCTTTCTCATGCTCAATGTTATTCAAACATAGCTGGGAGTTTCTGAATTCAGACAGGTACTTGTCTAAGTATCAGTGATGACCATTGTATTAAAAATAAAGCATTCAATTGTCCATCATTAGCCTAAGCTATCTGTCCAACCAGCCTCAAAACCGTCATTAGCATCACCTTCTCCAATTAATCTACTTAATCATAAGCTTTCTTAACGTCTGTTGCAAAATTTTCTCTATTTAGTTTGTTTTATCCTGAGCTCAGAATCTTCTGATATTGATAGCTAGGCTGAGTAATGAAATACTTCAGTCTTTGGGCTATCTTGGTTTCGCTGCATGTGAAAGGAAAACTGGCACATTCTATTGTATAGTACGGAGTATATGAGAAGTTTGTCCTTGGTTATTCTTTAATTTCTATATCTTTAGGGTATTGGATGCCAAATAACTATTTACGAGTATATATCTTCTAAACTCATTGTACTGCTTTGGCCATGTGCCTATCTACCAAATGGTAAGTAGGATTCGGCTCAGCAAATTAGCGACATTGAGACTGTCTTGTTTTTAGGACAATTTTTCTGTGACTAGACTTATAATCTCTTTTTGTAGATTTGTGTTTGTAATTACCAGAAATTAGATGCATGACTCATAAGCTAGCATTTGACATATCGTGTGCTCTTACTGAATCGCTGCAGGTACAGATGCATATCTTCATTTGTCTCGATTGGGTGATTCTCAAGAGCCTCTAACTTGATGATCTTAGGTTATTCAATGTTTTGAAGCTTACAATGATTTACTCATTTAGATGGAGAAAATAAGCAATGTATAATTATGGATATTTTATTTAATTTGGTATGTAATTGTATTCTGAAACTTCCACGACTCCACGTCTGGTTCCCTATTTCTTATCCCAGTTGCATGTCTTTACCACATAATCTTAGTTGCATAATGTATGGAAGTGCTTGATTACTGTGGTACTAGACAGCTTCGACTAATAAGTACGGGAACTCATTTTGTACTGCTTATAGTAAGTTATAGCATTTCAGCAAGTTGCAAAGGCAAATCAGGAATTGCATTACAGTTTGTTTCAGGTATGAGTATCACCGGTAACAAAGTCAAAATAACACAAAAAGAAAAAAAAATGGAAATATGATCATTTCAGGAAAAATGGAACTTTCATACAAGTGAAAGTGATATATGCTGTCACAGCTGATTGAACTTCGAGGCAAGTGTGTTATGTACTGAAAAGTGAGGTGAAAGTGAAGTATGGAAGTATTTGAGGGTCATTCAACAACTAATTAAACTTTAAGAAGTAATTATGTAATTAATGAATGAAAGTATGAAACAATTATAAGGAGAGTTAGTTTCGATTTTTCACATAAATAATTAGTGTTTCATGTTATGACCGCTGAGAGTTATCTCAGACATTAGCATACGGCTATTGTGATGAATTTCTTTGATGCGTTTAGTTTGATCTCATTTGGTTGATGCGATTAACTAAACTTTGATCGAATGTTTACACAAATATATTGCAAATTTTCGTCCATATGCCAACTCTACATTTTTTTCTAATGTCTTATAGATTTCGTACCAAAACACTTAATTAACACATGTTTAAATTCAACTCGAATTTGCAAATTTCATGTCGAGTTGGGGTTGTGTTGGTGGGCAATGCCAACTATTTACAAGTCATAAGATTCATAGCTTCTATTTGGGTCAAATAATGTTAGATCTGTGATGATTACCTATTATATGAGTTAGATCCTCATAAGCTATCACAACTAATAAACAAGTAATGTCGTGTCATGTGAGATTGTGAGTTATAAAGTCATGTATTTAAACATGTCAACCACTGAACCCCTCAGCTCAAACTCGTTACCCCACCAAGCCATAAAAGTATAAGCAATTATGATTACAACAGTATGTTAAAAAGACGATAAAATTAATAAGTTACTTATCTGTTGAAACGAGAGAGAAAACAGAAATTGCCGCGTCGTGGTAGACCACTGTCCTAAAAGACGATTCCGTGCTACCCCGGTGCAGTAAAAACAATGCGGTCGCCCTCCAGGATTTGCACGGTGCCGGAATCTATGTGCACTCATAGATACCGACTGGAACTCAAATTATTGCCCAAAACAGACTAGAAAAGTTTTGAAGTATTTTTGAAGAAGACAGAAGAAGGAATGTGTTTTTGTTATATTTCTGAACTTGTGAGTTGGGGTATATATAGGAGAAAAGGGAAGAGAGTCCAACGGGCTAAAATAAATGTATTAAATACTGAAAGGAATCCAACGGGCTGACCTTAATGGCATTGACTATGATTTAATAACCAACGGCTCAATCCATAAATATATGACCGTTGGAGAATGACTACCGGAAGCCCAACAGTCCGAAAGAGTAAATGTAGTAATAAAACAATATTCCAAAAACAATGAACGGATTTTGAGTAAAAAGATAGAAGGCCCAAAGCCCAACCCACACACGCACACCGCGCATCGCATTCCCAAGACCAAGACCAAGACCCACGCCCGTGCCCGGCCCGGCGCGCGCTTGTGTGAAGTGCTAAGCCCAACAACCCACCTAGCACTAAAGCTTTTCTGATATTATAATATTATTACATATATAAACCCGAAAAACTCCTCATTTCTCTCCGATGTGGGATAGCACGGTTTTTGATAAAACCTTTCATATTCTCTTATTTATTTTCACATTTAGAATTTCCAACACAGTAATCACCGCAATTTATATAAGAAACAAATCACATGACAATCAACAAACTTCTATATAAATCAACAAAAGTATACAATATATCTTTTTCTTTTAAATATAAAATCGCTGATACATTTATGAACATGTAATGTGATTTACTTCCTACATAAATCCGAAAGACTACCCAGCATTTTTCATTTACACATAGTCATAGCTATATGATCATTTCTAGTAATTTCTCGTTAACAGAAAAATAACTAAAAACCATAAAGAAACCCCAAAAAAAATTATTATTCAGACAAAAACGTCATTAGGTAGCCTGTAATTGTTCGTTATTAGATCTGTGATGATTACCTATTATATGAGTTAGATCCTCATGAGCTATCACAACTAATAAACAAGTAATGTCGTGTCATGTGAGATTGTGAGTTACAAAGTCATGTATTTAAGCATGTCAACCACTAAACCCCTCAGCTCAAACTCGTTATCTCATCAAGGCGTAAATATATAAGCAATTATGATTATTATAGTAACCACCATAATTTGCATAAGAAGCAAATCGCATGACAATCAACAAACTTGCAAATAAATCGACACGAGTTTACAATATATCTTTCTATTTCAAATATAAAACCGCTATATATTTATGAACATGTAATGTGATTTACTTCCTACCTAAATCTGAAAGATTACCCAACATTTCTCATTTATATATAGTTATAGTTATAGTTATATGATCATTTCTACTAATTTATCGTTAACGGAAAAATAACTAAAAATCATAAAGAAACCCTTAAAAACAAAGAATAATTAAGACAAAAACGTCATTAGGCAGCCTGTAATTGTTCATCATAATCTTTCTAATACCAACCTCCTTCTTCTTCTTTTTTCTCTCTCTCGAAAAACCAATCATTCTTCCCACTACTCTGTCAATTTTTGTCTCTTCACTAACCCTAATTTTTTTCCCCCTTTTCTTCTCTTTTGTTCTTTTCTACAGTTTCAAATTACGAAAAATTAGGGTTCCAATTTGTAATTTTTTCTCCAGATCATCTTCTTCTTCTTCACTCGATTTCAAATTTCTACTTTTTATATTTTTTTTATTTTTTGGAGTTTGTGATCTGGTGAATTATGCACTTGAATTTGAGTTGAGTAGTTGTTCTTCGATCTGCATTTTGAGGAAGTGAATTTGCCGGAAATTTAGTGAGTTTTTTCCGGCGAAAATGGCGACTGATTTACCTATGAGTCCTCAGATGGAGCAGATCCATGGCGAAATTCGCGATAATTTTCGAGCTCTTGCGTAAGCTTCACTTTCTCTCTCTTTCAGTGTGTTTTTTTCTCACTACTGAGGAATGAAGATTATTCTTGAAGTAGATCCTTTGTTTTGGTGATTTGTTTATCTTACTTTCATTTTTAGTGTATCGTCGTATTTTTTCTAAGCGAAATGTTGAAATTGTGTATGATATGTCTATGATTATGCCGAAATGTTGAAGTTAATGTCACTAGAAATGTGAATTGTGATGGTTGAAGTTAATGCGTTGTGTGTTACAGGTTACGAGCTTGTTTTGTTATTGCGAAGGAATGTGAATTTCCGTGTGGACTGTCAATTACTGGCATTGTTAAGGGTATACTATGAATTCCATTAGTGCTGAGTTTAGGGGATTGGAAGTGAATAAGAGATTAAATGTTGCTTCTACGATGACGTAATGTTTTCAGTTGTAGCAACTGTTAAGCGTTATCTACTCTCTATGCCTATTGCGCCAAAGTAGAGCTGTTGAAGCTCAAGTGTTGGTTATATGTATGTTTCTTGAGTAGTTGAGTTACTTCTAGTTGTGTTTCGACCGTTCGACTTTGTCATGTCTTAGTTTTAAAAGCGCGAGCCTAGGCGCAAAGCACACCAAGGCGCCAAAATTGGGGCTTCAGAATGCATAGGCGCAGGGGGGCCTGAAAAGCGCACTGAAGCGCGCCTAGGGGCATGAGGCGCACAAGGCGCAGCTGAGGCGCAACTCTGAAGCGTGCCTCTAGGGTTTTCTGGGTCTTTTTTTTCAATTTTTTTATTTTTTGAAGCGCGCCTAAGCGCAAAGCTCACAGCCCTTTTGCGCTTTTGTGTGCCTCTCGCCTTTTAACATGAGAGACTAATTACCGGTGGCAGACATGATCACGAGTGCCTTTTTTGTGTGAGCTAGGTTTTAGTTTGTGCCATCAATTTTTTCTTTATTAAGAGAGCACTTTGAACCTATGAAACAGAAAATTTTTACTATTTTATATCTTCTCAACGATAGAATAATAGATGTGATTTCCTTCCTTTTCTTGTAAAAGGCAAGGGCCTCGTATCATTGATATTATACTCCCTCAACTTTTTAGTTGGTTCTTTGGGTTGAGCATACAATTTTAGAGCAATTTGTTGTAACCTTGTGATAGAAGAGAAAATTTAGGAGAGATAACAAGGGAAATAATGCAGCTTTATAAAATGAAAATGCTACTCGAAAGTTTTTTCAAAGCCGTATCCATGGGTTTTTTTGCGTTTTCTATGATGTTCCTTATGATTTTCAAAGCCAATATATTTTAAGTTGTGCCCCTTGTAGTTCATACTAAGTTACAAATTTGGTTAGGTTTGTTCAATTTAATCTCTTTCAGAGTTTTCTGAAATACAAATCTAAAGTCTTCTTCAGAAATCATCTTCGTCTTCTTCCGATCTAACAATAAATTTTCTTCCCCCTAACACCCTTAAATCTCAAACAACCCTCATCCAAGTTTGCTTAGCCTTCCTTTACGTCTCTTTCGTCCATCCTGTTGCCACTCTTCCAACTTTTTTATTGGACTATTGTTCGGTTTTTGTCTTATATGTCCAAACCATCTTAGATAATTTTCCCTCATTTTATCTTATATAGAAGCAACCCCCAACATTTTTCTAATAACCTCATTCCATATTTTGTCTTTTCTTATATAGCTATACATCCAACGTAGTATACGTATCTTTGCCATACTCATCATATGGAGGTGACACTACTTTAAAGCCCAACATTTGGTCCCATAAGCAATGTCGGCCTAATGTCTCTGAGGTGAAACTTCCGCTTTAATTTGTTGGGCATACCTTGATCACATAAAAATCCAAAAGCTCCCTTCCACTTCAACCAACGTGATTCTGTTGTCAACATTGCCGTCCAATTCACCGTCCAGTTGGGTTCCTAAATACCGAAAGAAACTAAAACATTTGATACTCCTTCGCTTGAGCTTGTTGTCCCATTGCTTGTCCCACTAAATGCACACTCCATATATTCAGTGTTACTCAACTTAATACTATGTGATTCCAATGTTCTTCGGCACAATTCCAACTTACTTTTCACTCCTTTTATCTCATCGACCACTACAATATCACCTGCAAACATCATGCACTAATGGATAACATCTTAAATTGAACTTGTCAATTCGTCTATAGTTATGGCAGAAAGAAAAGGGCTTAGTGTAGAACCTTGGGTACAACTTAGAATTTAAAAAAACATTGGGTACAGCTTAGAATAATCAAAAACAAAAACTCATAGGTACGCTTTGAAAAGCTTAAAAAAAAGAGTATCTCTAATTTTCATAAGTTATACATGTTGAAACCTTTTTGTATAGAGATTGTCCAAACTCTATGAGCTCTTACTTTGGATGTTGGACCGATCAAATAGCACTATCAGTGATACATTTGAACCTTATTGCTAGTAGGATATATTGTGAAGAAAAAAATCCTTGTAAATCACCTGTTTTTGGTCATAAACAACCTTTTTAGAACCTTGGGTACAACTTAGAATTTAAAAAATACATTGGGTACAACTTAGAAAAATCAAAAACAAAAACTCATAGGTACGCTTTCAAAAGCTTAAAAAGAAAAAAGAGTATCTCTAACTTTCATAAGTTATACATGTTGAAACCTTTTTGTATAGATATCGTCCTAACTCTATGAGCTCTTACTTTGGATGTTGGACCGATCAAATAGCACTATCAGTGATACATTTGAACCTTATTGCTAGTAGGATATATTGTGAAGGAAAAAATCCTTGTAAATCACCTTTTTTTTGTCATAAACAACCTTTTAAATTGTTCTTGACATTAATTTTTTTGCCAAAAAAAATAAAATAAAATAAATCCCGAGGGTTCACTTCTCAATTTTCCAGCCTTTTTCACCCAACCCAC
Organism: Suaeda aralocaspica; assembly: GCA_016808085.1. Lineage (NCBI taxonomy): Eukaryota > Viridiplantae > Streptophyta > Magnoliopsida > Caryophyllales > Amaranthaceae > Suaeda > Suaeda aralocaspica. Next base: position 1,150,271 of record PYUH01000055.1, on the reverse strand, counting down.
GAAAGGCAAACCGAGGGTGCACTGCTCATTTTTTAGAACTAAGTTTTGTGACAATTTTACAAAGAAGTATGCTTCTACCTAATGTTATGGCTTTTACCTTTGGCTAGAGTTGTTAATTGGGTATACTTTCCTAGTCTAGATTGTGGTACATGTTAAAGCTTATGATGAAGACTAGATGAAAACAATAATGTAAGCTCAAAGGCTTTTTGTTACCAAACCTAATTAACTTGTCCTTTGCCTGACCCTCGGCTTCTCATTTTGTTTTGTTCTTTTTTCTTAGCTCACTTGAAGAAAGACACCACCCTTCATGAAATGTTCATACTTGGATGTTTTTGGTTTTCATGTCTTAGTGACGAAAAAAGTGAAAATGGAAATCAGAATAGTGGGATCAATAGTCATTCGAATGTGTGATCTTTAGTTTTATCACTACTTCACCTACCAAATGTTTTTTTTAGTTGTGCGATCAACTTTGTACAAGCAACCTTGTTGCTCTCTTTCATATATTCAGTAGTTAAGAACAAAATCAATGAACTACATTGTTGGTAGAAGTAATGAACCATGGTGATATTTGTGGTTTTTTGAAGGGTGGGCTGGCGGGGTGACGGGAATCAATCGTGCTAGTTGAAATGTACACTGCATGGAAAAGATTTTGCCTAGGCTGCTTGGGAATGAGCAAAAAATGATAGGCATAGTTCAAAAAAGGTATCATAAATTCATAATATCTCTTCGAAAATAAAGAACTGTATGCAAAATTCAATAGCATACTAAAAATATCTAACTACTCAATAAGGATGAGAAAACTCAAATGTACAAATGAGAAAGACTAAATAAAACACTCCATCCATGCTTATTGTTTGCTACACTCAATTTTATCGGAGTACTATTTTTAAAGGGCTTTTATTCCCGAGATATGTAGCCGGCCCCAATTATGGGATTATGGCTTTGTTTGATTGATTGATTTATCCCCAAGATTTGATCTCAAATCGTTAAGATTCAAGCTGTTTTAGAGGTTCATAGATTGTAAATGGACTGATAAACTAATAAACTGATAGTCTGCTGAATATTTCCACAAAAGCTGCTAAACAAATTATTTACCTACCACCCTAGATCCAAATCGTGGAAACGGTTTTCTTCTGAAAATAAAGGTATAGTAAGACCTCTTATAGTCTTTGTTGTTGCTGAAGCCTTGTGCACTAGATAGCATGCCTTCTTGTATAATACTTTGTTGTCTCTTTTATGTGATTGTGATTGTGGTATCTCCTAAACCAAATAGGGTAGGAAAGAGGTGTTATATGTGGGTTAAAAGGTGGGAAAGATTGAAAGAATGTGATTTAGAGTACGAACTAGGATGGGGTAAGTTGGGAAAACATGTTTGTCAAAATAACGGCCCTGTTTGGTTGGTTTGACTAGCTGGTTTGTCTGGATGGTTGGTTAGTTTGACTCGCCGGTAGCTGTTAGTTGTTTTATTTGGTAATTAGCTGTTGGCTTTTGACTGTTAGTATGTAAAATTACCTTTAAGGACATGCTTATTTTAATTAAGAAATGATCAAATGAAATTATTTTAGTTTTCAAGGGATAAAATTGTAATTTACAGATTTACCAGCCAAAAGCCAAGAAAAAGCTCCTCTTACTAGCTTGTGGCTTTTGGCTTAAAATCTAGCTTTTCAGCCAATGTTAAAAGCCAAAAAACAAACAAGTATTTTAGCTATTTGACCGAAAGCCAAAAGCTAAAAGCTAGCTGAAGCTAACAACCAAACACCCCCAACATGTGTAACTAATAATGGATGAAATTAGGTATGTATTGTACAAAGCAGTACTGAAAGTTGTTGGGTGAGTAATTCAGTAGTCTAGTCTAATGAGTTTCAATAGTCAATGATGCTTATCATAGTGTCTGTAGAAGAATATTGTTAAGATTTAAGATTAAAAGTATACCAGGCTCAATTACTGTGTGTGGAAAAGAGGATTGATAATATCCATTCAACATTAGCTCAAATGAGCCAATTGCCTATATTTACAATCACTTGAGCCAATTAGCAAAATCTCTTGTAAAAAGTAGCATGTTTAATTGGAGAGGGGATTATTGAGGGAAAGAAAGGAGGGTTGGAAAAAATTAGTTGGTATGTGCTATATTGTTTTGTGAGCTCCTTTATTTATTTATTCATTTTGATGTTTATGTTTGCGTTTGCCATTATGTTTTCTTGTAGCAATGGTTTTCAAAAGCTGGACAAAGTCAAGGACCCCAATAGACAAAGCAAGCAGCTGGAAGAGCTCACAGGGAGGATGAGGGAGTGTAAAAGGTACCTCAATTTCTGCTATTACTTTATATAATTCCTGGCTTTCGATTTTAAGCATGGATTTTGTGCGTTTTGTAGTTTCTGTGTGATTTGAGGTTGCGATGGAATGGATAAAAACAGTTTTGCACTAACTTAATATACCAGTGTCCTATTTTTTTAATACCTTTTCTTTTTTTTTTTTTGGGTTTTATTGGTTAGTGGGTTTTGAGGTATTTTTAATTCTCTACAGTTTTCTTGGTTTTGTGATAGCTATTCTCTGAATTCCCTTCCCTTTATTTACTTATTTATTTATTTATTTATTCATTTATTTTTTTGTTATTTTATTCTATATTGGTTTCCATTAACTCTTCCTCTTTCCTACTTAGATTGATCAAGGAGTTTGATCGGGAAATTAAAGATGAGGAGGCCAAAAATCCACCGGAAGTCAACAAGCAACTCAACGATGAGAAGCAATCCATGGTTAGAGACTCTTTTTACTCTTGGAGGATTTTGATTCAAAATAGTTTGTCCTTCACCGTTTAGTATATGTGTCCTTGTCAAAAAAAATAATTTTATAGGGGTCAACGAAAAGAAATATAAATTCACTCAACTTCAAGGCATGTGATTTGTGGGCTTCAGCTTCCTAAATCTGGAGAACTCGTAAACGGGCACGTGATTTGTAATGGATCATATTTAATAGGTACATAAAATGGGTTAGTTAAAATGCCATCCAATGTACATCATGGGAGTATGGCTAGTATCACCTCTCTGATATAATTTTGTCTTTTGTATTTAGTGGTTTGTATAAGTGTTGTGCTCAATGGTTATCCTCGATATTAAAATCATAAATTCCCTCGGTCTTTTTTTAGTTGCTACATTAGGGCTTTTGACACTATTCACATCATAACTTTGACTTACTTTGGAGTTTAGTACGTAACGAAAAACATAGTCATATGAGATCTTATTTGATTCGTCTGATATATATTTTCTGAAAATATAATTTTTATTATACCAAACTCGAGATATTAATTTTATAAGTTGCGTCTTGGGAGATGCGAAAAAGTAAATGTAGCAAGTAAAAAAAGACTGAGGGAGTACTAATATACAACAATACATATTTCTTAAAGAAAAGCATGTTGTTCTTTTGGATGAATATTGTTGCTTTTCTCAAACTTGCTTTTTTTTTTTCCTTGTTGTAAATCTTAGCTGTCAGTGTTTAAAGAGGCTGTGTTAATCTNTTTTCTTTTTTTTTTTTTGGGTTTTATTGGTTAGTGGGTTTTGAGGTATTTTTAATTCTCTACAGTTTTCTTGGTTTTGTGATAGCTATTCTCTGAATTCCCTTCCCTTTATTTACTTATTTATTTATTTATTTATTCATTTATTTTTTTGTTATTTTATTCTATATTGGTTTCCATTAACTCTTCCTCTTTCCTACTTAGATTGATCAAGGAGTTTGATCGGGAAATTAAAGATGAGGAGGCCAAAAATCCACCGGAAGTCAACAAGCAACTCAACGATGAGAAGCAATCCATGGTTAGAGACTCTTTTTACTCTTGGAGGATTTTGATTCAAAATAGTTTGTCCTTCACCGTTTAGTATATGTGTCCTTGTCAAAAAAAATAATTTTATAGGGGTCAACGAAAAGAAATATAAATTCACTCAACTTCAAGGCATGTGATTTGTGGGCTTCAGCTTCCTAAATCTGGAGAACTCGTAAACGGGCACGTGATTTGTAATGGATCATATTTAATAGGTACATAAAATGGGTTAGTTAAAATGCCATCCAATGTACATCATGGGAGTATGGCTAGTATCACCTCTCTGATATAATTTTGTCTTTTGTATTTAGTGGTTTGTATAAGTGTTGTGCTCAATGGTTATCCTCGATATTAAAATCATAAATTCCCTCGGTCTTTTTTTAGTTGCTACATTAGGGCTTTTGACACTATTCACATCATAACTTTGACTTACTTTGGAGTTTAGTACGTAACGAAAAACATAGTCATATGAGATCTTATTTGATTCGTCTGATATATATTTTCTGAAAATATAATTTTTATTATACCAAACTCGAGATATTAATTTTATAAGTTGCGTCTTGGGAGATGCGAAAAAGTAAATGTAGCAAGTAAAAAAAGACTGAGGGAGTACTAATATACAACAATACATATTTCTTAAAGAAAAGCATGTTGTTCTTTTGGATGAATATTGTTGCTTTTCTCAAACTTGCTTTTTTTTTTTCCTTGTTGTAAATCTTAGCTGTCAGTGTTTAAAGAGGCTGTGTTAATCTTGTTTCAATAATTGCACTACCCAACTCTGTTGGACAACAATTTAAGCCTATTACTAAATGATTTATGCTGCTAGGACACCTGGTTGATTGTTGATCAATAGGCATTGGGCAAGTTGGTGACCAGCTTTGAACCCTCTGATTTTAAATGCCACTCAAAAAGATAGTTATGGTGTACAAAGCAATATAGTGTATTGCTGCACTTTGTGTAACTGGATCTTCTGTTAACAAATTTTCTGAAGCTAGAAGTGATTTTGCTGAAGTTAAATTTATTGTTTTATTTTTTTTATGAATTCATTGACTGGTCGTGGTCATTGTATCCAAATTTGATTCTTTCCCTTTATTATTTTTCTTGGTTAATTATTCTTTCAATGTACTTGAAATTTTGTATAGGAGAAAAGATTTGTACTTATTCGGGTCTGTCAAATTCTTTTATATCTTCCTGTCATGTCAGTGTATTGAATGCTAGATTTGAAGCTAAATTTTTTTAATAATTTGTGTAACATTGTTTTTGCACCATAAATCTGCAGATAAAAGAGCTAAATTCATATGTGAGCTTAAGGAAGACGTAAGTTAACCTCCTCAATTCAACCTTGTGTTTTTAATTTTCTGTTTTCCTGATTTATGAGATGAGACTCACAAAGTCATAATGATTCAATTTAAGGTGAACTAAAATAGATGAGTTAATGTATTGCTTTATGAACCAATTTTTTTATTCATCTCAATTCGTAAATGATTTTTGAATCACGTTCCACCACTACTCAACATTTATAAGTACTTGGTTTGTTTTGGTGAGAATGTATTGCTTACCATTGTGCTTGTGGTCGTTCATATTCCATTAGCTATGCATATCTTTTTCTGAACTGTGATCCTGGATTTTCTAGGTATATGAGTACCCTTGGTAATAAGAAGGTAGAATTGTTTGACATGGGAGCAGGAACCAGTGAACCGACAGCTGAAGAAAACATTCAGACTGCTTCATGTGAGATATATTTTACAGTAATTCGTTCGCATCTCACTTTCTCACCTGTATATTGTGTAATATAAAAACTATGTGAATTTGGTTAGACTGATTTCAGCTTATGTAGATACTAGATTATTCCTTTTCACCCCTCTATATTAAGCATAAAGTTGTCAGGTAATCTAGAAGAATGAAATTTATCTGCGCTTACACATTCCAACTCCTTAGAAATTGTATGTATTTTATTATTATAATACCACTGTCTAAATACTTTTGTAGGATCTCTTTATTGTTTGTCGATTTGAAAATCTGTAGCCTTTTCTTTTATTAAAAAAAAATAATAATAAAATTGGAGTGAGCTTTGCTACATTATTAAATTGCCTATTTGAGCTGAAGTTGTGTTTTATATTCTTCATCTTCTTCATAAATTTGTTTCCCTTTCCATGGTCTCTCTGTTTTTCAAGCCTCATTTATTTGTCAAGCTGTCGTTTTGATTGAACAGTCATATATTTTGTACTTTGTATTTACTAGGCTTTAAGCCTGTCATGGTTTTCTTGGATAACCCTATGGCTCTGGAAATTCCCTTCTATCTCAATTTTTTTCAAAGATACCGTGTAGTTAGTTCGTCATTGCAGTTAGCAGTCTTTCCTTTACTCCAACATCTGCGTCTACCTAAGCATTAAGCCTTAAGTCCCTTTCTTGGAACTTTTCAAGGGAAATGAGAACATTTAACAAGAAGATGATCACTGTGAATTGATTTATACAACAAATTACTTTTTTTTTTTAAATATTAAAATGTCTTCCTTGCAGCAATGTCAAATCAAGAACTTATAACTGCTGGGAACAAAACCATGGATCAGACTGATCAGGCTATTGAGCGTTCTAAACAGGTGAGTAGTTTTTTACTAACAGCTCCTGGCCGGTTTTATGCATTCTCTCCCTAAAGACAGTTTGATTGCCCAGGTAGTTACACAAACAGTTGAAGTTGCAGGTGAAACTGGAGCTAAGTTAAAGGGCCAAGTAAGTTTCCAGTCTTTTCAGCAGTCACTGTCTGTCCTCTTTGCCAAAATATATTAATCCAATGTATTTATCCAGACTGATCAAATGGGTCGTATCGTTAATGAGCTCGATACTATTCAATTTTCACTCAAGAAGGCGTCTCAGTTGGTGAAGGAGATTGGTCGACAGGTCTGATTTTTTGAGTTAACTAGTTTGCTTTAATATCCTTATCACTATCCCTGTTTGCTTCACAAATCACAATACCATGACTAAACATACTTTGTCTCTCTTCCTCTTTGTTGCAGGTTGCCACTGATAAGTGTATCATGCTTTTTCTCTTTCTTATTGTCTGTGGTGTGATAGCCATTATTGTTGTGAAGGTATATCCACTATTATTAGCATTTCTGTGTTATTATTGTTGCATATTTGATGATGACTTGCCCTTTTTTATGAATTTGAACCAAAATTTGGACATTATGTTTGTAATTTGTGTGTTGTGCTTCCTTGCCCATACTTTTATCATGTCCTATAACTTTTTCTTCATCTTGAAAAAATTCTGTTACAACAGCTCGATTATGCTACGGAGTATAATTTATTTGCTTGATGTATTGGCACTTGGAAACCCGAAGGTGGTATTAGTTGATTTTTCGAAGCATTACCGTTAAGCCACCCTCAACATTTCCTTCCACCTGCTAGCCCAACCTCAATATATCGTAGCTTGAACATTAAATCCTCATTCCAAACCTACCTACAAATCTTGTCATTGCTATCAAGGTCAATATTATTCCACCTGCTAGCCCAACCTCAATATATTGTAGCTTCAACATTAAATCCTCATTCCAAACCTACCTACAAATCTTGTCATTGCTATCAAGGTCAATATTATTCCACCTGCTAGCCCAACCTCATTGTAGCTTCAACATTAAATCCTCATTCCAAACCTACCTACAAATCTTGTCATTGCTATCAAGGTCAATATTATATCACACAATTCTACAACAGTGGCCAAAATACAGTCTGATGTCCCATGATCAAATGATGAATTGCAATCAACATAAGGGATCTATAGTGACTTGACTGGGTGAAGTGATATCTGCACGAAGCTAATCTCTCTTTCTCTCTCCCTCCCCAAAACTTCCGGAGCGTTCCCCCCCCCCCCCCCCCCCCCCCCCCCC
>PYUH01000055.1:1094354-1142560 GCA_016808085.1 Suaeda aralocaspica | reverse complement strand
CCTCCCCCCCCCCCCCCCCCCCCAATAAAATAATGGGAATAGAGGCTATTTAATCCCTAGTTATTCCCATTCCCATCCAGTAGTCTCACCTACCATACACCCCCTTCAGTTAGGGTATAACATTGGAATGGTTGATTTAACTTGGACTGTGCAATTGTATTCCAATATTGTGAATATTGCGATATATGCTTTAGAATATTTATTTTATTTGTTACGTGTACAGATTGTGCACCCAGGGAACAAAGACATTAGGGACATTCCAGGATTAGCACCTCCAGCTCCTGCTGGTAGGAAGCTGTTATATGTGAAGGATGCCAGACATTTTCGATAGGTTGTTGAATACTGGACTATTCCATACATACGCTTGATTATTGGTTTGGTGCTGTTAGTAGTTTGTGCATATCGAGTTTGTGTCGCCTGTAAATCATATTGAGGACTTGAGGAGGTTCTTGGTGTTTTTTCCCCCTCTTTTTCGCTTTCATCGGCTGTTCAGCTGTTGCATTCAGATTCTTCTGCTGTCAATATTTCTGTCTGATCTTGTATTAGAAAGTGTCTCAACCTGAGTTTTGAGTAAAGCTGTGTTCATTCTTTGCACAATTATTGAGGGTCTATATTCTTTTTTCTTTCATTTGTTATGTTATTTTTAATATGTTACCAGAGATTGATTCGAATTTGGAGATATTTAGCATATTACATTCTTGAAATTTAATTACATTTAGCCAATTGGCATGGAACTTATATTACTGCCGCTGCTTGCAGAAACAGTTTCTTTATTAAATTCTCACTGTATTTATATGTGTATTATCAAGGGCAATAACAATAAGAGCTCTGTTATGGAATTTGTTACGATTTTTTGAGGTTCATAAATAAATGTTTTATTGCTAACCTAATTTCCTAAAAGGTTAAATAATGAGAGATTGAGAAGGGTGTGAAAAGGAGTAAATGGTTTGCTATTTGACATTTAGGTGGAGACAAATACTTTTTAAGAAACAACGGAAAAAGATAGAGGTAAATGATAAAAATACGCTGTTAAACAAAAATATACATTAGATTTTTCTTTTTCTATACTTGCATCATTTAAAAGGTTTGATTGTACAATTTTTATTTACCTTAAGCAATCACAAATCAGAAAGATTTGATGAAAGAATGTTTTATATAAGCTAAAAGATTTCAAATGTAATAAACATCCGAAAATTCATAGTTAAATATAGATTCACTAAATGGAGTTCGACTAATGATTGCTCAGGTGATAACATGAATTTGATGAGGAGAATGGAAAAATTCATTTGTAAGAACATTAGGGATGTTGCTCATCGATTATACTCCACATCTTGTTTACCTTTTTTTGTTGTTGGTTATCTCTTCTTCACCATTAGATTTCGTGAGCCATTTTTACAATGTATACCTGTAGATTTACAAAAGTAGAGGGTTTTGAATTAATGTTTTTCTGTCGAAATTTAAAAGTGATGATTTTCAAAAGGGATTAATTTATGTAAACCAGATGCAAGGGAAAACAGAGTAGAAAGATACCATATCGAAAGGAAAAGGACCGACAAAAAGAAAACAGTGTGTGGGCTTAAAAAGTTATTAGGTCTGGTCAACAGGAAACTATACTCCTCAAATTAATATTGGTACTCTCTTTGTGAGAATCCAATTTTCAAACCTATACTAAATACTAAGGGTCTGTTTACTTTAACTTAAAATCAGTTCAGTTCAGTTCAATTCTTTTTTTATTTTGCTGCTTATTAATCCTTCATAAAAAAAAAATTTCAATTCAGTTCAACTGTTTTCAGCTCAAGTAAACATGCCATAAGTACTAACAATGAGTGCTAATATAAATAAGAGGTGTGTCAATATTAGTTTTCTTGTGTGACCCAGTACTTTCATAGTTTCACTAAAGTCTCCTCAGAGACATCTGATAAATACTTTCACTAGAAATAAACCTCAATAGAGTTTTGTTTGTTGTTGATAAAAGAATTGTATTTTAATGGTGTAGCATGAAATAAACGTTATAGAGGGTTTGTTCTATTGCCTTTGTCTTAAAACTAGGATTTTTTGTCGTTAAAGTTCTCTTTTATGTCGAAACCTGTAAAAAAGACCTTTTGTATCACTTTTTTGTGAATAATACCTTATGTTTAAAATTGGGACTTTTACCTCGATTTCCCATCTAAAAAATCCTTACCATAAATTGGGACTTTTACCTCGATTTCCCATCATTTTAAATTAGCTAAATGTTTTCCAAATTTAAAATTTAGCTTATTTTGTGATAATGAGAATAAATTGATTTTGTTATCTAAAAAATCTAAAAGTCATTTCTAAATTCGAGCTTGAAGGGATTTAAACAAGTTGTAATATATAAATAGGTTATGAACGAACTTATAAATAAACTTAAACGAGTTATTCGCAAGCCTTAACAAGCAAAATAATAAGTCATTCGAGTAAAACTTGTTTATCGATTGACTTTGAAAATTTTACTACTTGTTTATTTATATATGAACAAACTTTAATGGAACTTTAATTTAATCAAACTTATTCAAGATTCGGTCTATAAGGACACTTGACATCCTATTATAAAACGAACCATTTGAACCTCTTAGGCTCTTACAATAAACAATTAAATAGAACATATGTCCTTTGGTTAAGTGGGCTTTCGAATTTTCTTTTCACATGTCCGCAATTGTGTAGTTGACAAAATGGCCTTTGACTTTTGGGAATAATCACACACATAAAACTATTGACTGATTCAGTAGCTGACTTTCTAATTCCCATTGATGGTGCTACATGAGAGTTATTGGGTCAAAATGTCAAATAGTGTGATAAGTGGGAAGAAAAATAATCAGCAACTCACCACATGCCTCATTTGGTAAGGGTTTTTTTTTATAATTTTTCGGCTTTTTTTTATGTTTTGAGTTTATTTGTGTACACTATTACTCTTATTGTCATTCTAAGTTTGTTTCATTTGTTTTTTTACCGGTGTTTGAGTTTTTAAACTAATATGAAAAAAATTATTACATCAAAGAAATTTAAAACTAGAATATGAAAAAGAAAAAGAAAAAAACGCATCAAGACAAATAGTGAAACAAAAATGCCAAACTTACTAATATATTAAAATTTCTTTTAGGTTAGCGACAATTAAAAGTTAGCAAATTAAAGTTTTATACACAAAGTTTAGCTATATCCTACAAAGGCATAAGATATGAGTCTAGCATAGTATGAATTTCTAGGACTAGATGAACAATTTTCCAAGGGATTTGAAGATACGTTTAATTGAGTTAATAACTGTAAAATTATCACCTTCGATGTCAATAATGCGTAGAGTAGACCATTGCACAGGGCAGTAATTTCAGCTATGATCCATATTAAATGAACTAATTATCTCCATAATGTGATCCATATTAAGAGACTTGAAAATTTTGAAGAATGCACACTTGTCTCGGACAAGTGGGAGATTGAAGGAATTGTGTCCTCGTCAAATGTGCAATTACTAAATATAATATGGATCACATTATGGAGAAAATTAGTTCATTTAATTAAGTCGTCATTATATCCTTGCTAGACAGTACTAATGACCTTTGTAGTTGAAAGTCTAACAGACGCCTGAGTGAATGGATCTTATAAGGTCACACAAAGTGGTATAGGTTGATTATAGACAAAAAATCCATTGTGGGTTTATATCATTAAACTAGCTAATAGGTAAAGAGGGGGCATTGATGGGCTTAACCTAATGAAGCATAATGTGATTATAAATAATTAGGTTTAGAGAATTTATCAGTGTGTGAAAACTGATAACTGAAAAGTCAATAAATATTTTCTCTCTCCTATTTTGTGCTTGAGTTCTTCCAAAAAAGAGAAGAAGTTATTTTGCTTCTCGTTCCAGCTAGCATTGGTGGAAAATCAATCTATACCCGTGGATTGAATAGAGGAGCAATGTTTGAGGTTCTAATTTCCGTGTTCATAACACTAATTTTCGTGGAATTCACGCTACAAAGGTATAATTTGAACTATTACAAAGGTATAATTTAACCTATTATGTGAACCTTTAATTGTTATGTTTGATAATCCTGTTTTAAATGTTAAGAATGCGATTCTTGAAATTCCGCTAAGTGCGTCTAAATTAGTACATGAGATTCCAATAATAAATACAGAGTATAATACTATAATTATAATTATAATTAAAAAATCATTGTCATTACCAATTTACCACCAACAAACTATCAATGGACAATAATGGAGGAAGAAAAAGAAACCCATACCCTAACAATATAATTTGGTGGTCACATTCAAAATTCAACATCATATAAAGACAAGGGCAAATCATAATAAGATCTCATTTACAACTTAATTAATCACAACAATTGCTTTTTGCTACCTAAAGCATCAACCTAACTACAAAAGATATTGTATCGGAAAAGGATAAGACAACGGTCAATTAAGGTCCAACTACTAATAAATTAAATTACATGATATGATCTTAGACACATTATCCTAATTAATTAATCAACTATTAACACTACATGCATTGAATGTTTCTTATAAATATATATAATTAATTATTAATTAATCATGATGACATGATTTTATGGAGACAAGCAGCTCTGTAACATCATACGAAGTAGCTATTTCTCTAGCACGCATTCTCAATCAAGTGAACATACAACGATTAGACATTGCATCTTCTATATAATACTTCTATTAGATGGTAACGTATTTCCTAATTTGAAGAATGAGCAGTTGGGATTCATATACTCGTTTATCAATTGTTTTTACATTTGTTACATTTGAGGTTGTTTTTTGATTTTGTTCTTTATGAAAAATATTATACACAATCTACGTAAGAAACTAATTAATTATCGGACAAAATTAAAAAAAAAAATTATATATATATACATCCAAGAAGACGACAAGACAAATATACGACATACTAATTCTAAAAACTAGCAGTCACAGTCTTTGATTATTAGAACAAAAGTCGTATAATGTGAGTTTTAACTCAATATATGTAACAATAGTGAAACAAATGGGGTATGATAACTAGTTTATATTACTACTATCAAATTTTTAATAACTTATATGGAGTTATAGTAGCAGCACGACCTAATTGTACTTTATTATTGTTTGTTACTTTTTTTTTTTTTTTTTTTNNTTTTTTTTTTTTTTTTTTTTTTTTTTTTTTACCTCGTTTAATTAAGTTAAATAAACAACTTTTTATTCCTTCGATTACATAAGATAAGATACAACAGTACAACGGCGTAGTACAAGATTAAGCAGTTTATGGTCCACGACAAATTTTTTATATATATAAAGATAATGTGAGAGTGTGACATGTTTGTTAAAGCATTGTATATTTGTATGCGTATAATCTTGTGACTCTTTTGTCTAATTTGGCTAGTCTTCGATATAAATTAACAATATTTATGAAATTATATTAATGTCACATTGTCTAGATATCATATAATGTCCAGGGGGCGCCGAAATATTGTTGTTTTTAAGTCTAAAACCCTATCATATTATTTTCAGTTTGTTTGTGATGGTATAATATATGTATAGAGTTGCCTGGTCCTTAAGAAAGTTCTTGTAGTTTAAATGGGTACATGCCAAAATTGGAACATTCAATGTTTGTCATTGTCACTTGCCATGCCGTCACCCAAACACTAAATAATTATAATCCAATCCTTCCAAACGCTATTTATTTTATTCCAAATCTGAAATCGAATCTCGTTTATATACATAAATTGATTGTATTTGTGATTCCTTTTTTACTTCATACCATTATTAAAGAATCAATTCAATTAAAAGGCTAACGTGATGGTTAAAGCCAAAAAACTGCGCTTGAAGTTTGGATATATCGTGGCCCCCATACTTAGCCCTGTTCACATCGTCTTATTTTAAGCAAAAATAAGTTCAGTTCAGTATAAATAAGTTCAGATCAGTAAAAATCAGTTTTAATCCTTAATAAATTGTTAATGATTTCAGCAAAAATAAGTTCAGTTCAGCAAAAATAAGTTCAGATCAACAAAAATAAATTGACAAGAACAGGGCCTTAGTGCTTAATATTCCATTTAAATTAAAGGAGTGAATGTGATTTGAATTCATAACCTTTATATTATACTAGTATTAATTAGAGCACCAATTCAATCTCGCCTAAACTAATGCACAACGCCTGTTAACTTAGAAGTAACACATAAAGTCTAGACATGTGCATCCTATTCAATTTGATATTGGAAGTGAAAAATAAACTATGTCGCATTCAACATCAAGCGGTAATACAGCATAAACTCCATGATTTGGCTGTTACACATTAGAATTTTTTTGGTGAGAGATGAACTATGTCGCATCCAACATCAAGCGGTAAGCATAAACTCCATGTTTGGCTATCATATATTAGAATCTTTTTTTGGTGAGAGTGAGAGGTAGTTCAAGCGGGGGCGGATTCAGGAATTTGAATTAGGTGTAGCACTCTAAAGACTTCAAATAACGTTCGGGTCAATCGATTCGGTTCGAAAACGAAAAGGTTCGGATCATTGTTGATTTGTTGTCTTATTAAATGTAATTCAAGTCAAGTTTATCTAGTCTCAACTCACAAATTCTCAATACTCAATTCACATAACCAAAAAAAAAAAAACACAATTAAATCAACAAACCATTAATCAAGTAAACACAAATAGACAAATAACCACAATTAAACTTAAATACGGAAATTAAAAGCAAAGAAATTAAACAAAAAAAGAGAAATTAAAGAGAGAGAAAAAATTATTACTAAACTAAAAAGTAAAAACAAAAATCAAATAAACTATGTAATTTAAAATCACTATTCTCCCATATATTGGCTAAAAAAAAACTATTCATATAAGGAGTAAGCCCATTAACCCAATCTAATATTTGGGTTAAAAAATTAATAGTCCAAGTAGAGAAATATATGGTAAAATTTTTTAACATTTGTCCCTACTATTTCACAACTTCACATGCCTCCTCCTCCTCATCTTCTTCTATTTGTTCCTCAACTTCAAAGTTCAGAGTTCATCATCAATGGCATAACAATTTTGTAATTAATTTGTTTATCTTCAAACCCTTTCCTTTTACTTTTATTTTATAAAAGATTAAAGTTTTAGTTTTAGTTTTTTTTTTTTTTTTTCCTTCCTTCCTCCTTCTTCTTCCTCTTTGAAAGAGGGGTAGCACGGGTCACCCCGTGCTACTCTTCTAGATCCGCCTATGAGTTCAAGTGATTAAGCGATCTAAGAATCAAATCTCATTACCGCTCCTCTTGTAGCTCCCAAACACCAATATATACATGTATATAAATTTTCCTTCAAATTTGTGAACAAAAGCCTTTTATAATTTATTTTCTTGTAAACTAAGACCTTCTATAAACTTATATATAGTACTCCTTCCGTTTTTTAGTTATTTTTGGATATTTTTTGTAACAACTAAAAAAATGAGATAGTATAACTTTGATGAATGTGTTGAAGCTAGTAGATGGAGTCGTGGAGACTACTTTCGAACCGTAAACACTTTCTTAATGACATGTTTCAACATTAGATTTTGGTCCATGTAAGCCCGTTTGCTAGACTTGCAACAATCATGATTCAAATTTAATATTCATGAACATATTTTATGCTACAAGCTCATAAATATTCATAAGTTGATTATGAAAGGGTTCGTTTGGGACTTGCTAGCAAATTTAAGAAATTTGTAACGACTCGATTGACCCATAATCAAATCTAATTAAACATGCTAATATGTGTCAATTGAATAAATCCTTCAAGTTGAGGCAAGTATCCCATATACAAAAACACTAATTAACAATATAAAAACAAAACCTTAGTTCCATAATTAATTTGTTTTGAACAAACATGAAATATTACAAGGGGTCATTTGTGTAAAGTGAGAAGCAATGTACCATTAAAACAACTAAAACATCAAAATTGGAGCACGAGAAAAACGACTTCACTAATTAGATTAGAGGGGAAAAGAGTATAGCTAGGATTTATAACTTCAAAAAAAAAAAAAAAAAAAAATTGCTCTTTGCTTATGTAACCCTAATGCTTTAGACTAAAACTTCTTTTATTTAAAGGGGAAAAGGTTTAGAAGTTTAAAACACGCTAATTGTATGCAACTATGCAATAGATACATCCTTGTCGAACAAGAAATACTAGTATTACCTTTTAATTTATTGTCGTTAGTACATTTCTTTTCTTTTATTTCTTTAAGTAACCTTAGTAACTAATAAAGTCCATGGACAATGGGCCGAAATGAGATTTTATTTTATTTTATTTATTATTTAAAAAAAAGATAAATTAAAAATAAAAAATAAATTAAAAAAATTGGAGTGTTTATAGAATTATAGAGCCATGAGACGAATGAGGAGAGTCGATATTAGGATCCCCTGAGCCGGGAAAGAGGTGCTAGTGAATTGGCTATTCGTGCGATTATGAGAAAAAAGTGTTTTAAGTGTAGATACTCCATAGTAGTATTACCCTTGTAATAAATTACTTGTTACATTGGGCTCTAATCTTCATTGGGTTCAAAGTCACAATTTCGAATATTAATTTCTCAAAGTTGAGCTGTGTAAAAGAAATAATTATAAAAATTATGTCTTTAGAAAGTATATATACATTGATACAAATTAAACAAAATCTTATACGGCTATGTCTTTCTTTACAAAAAAAAAAAATACCAAAGTGAGTTAATGTTAAAATGAAAATACTATCTAAAGTCAATATACAATACTCCATAAGTAATTTGAGATAAACGTACGTAGTAAAATAAATAAAAAACTAATCAACAAAACGCAAAACTTAAACAAAAATGTAATCAGCAATACGCAAAACTCAGGGTGCAGATCAATCGATGACACTGTTCATACTAATTAAGTACTCCATCTATTTTAATTATTGTTTCTTACATTAATACTCTGTAGTTTTTATAATTGTGCTTCAATACTTATATTTTTCTAGTATTGGACTATTGGTGCTCTAATACCCTAAATGTCTTAGAAATTTTCAAATAATACAATACTGTATAGTACGGTATCTGTATAGCACTTCTGTGATGCACAGCTTAAATTTATGTGAAATTTAATTGTTAATATTTAATAATAGCAATAACTTAATATTTTGATAATTTTTCTAAATAAGATTTGTAGATTATTGTACTTTTAAAATACTTCGTAATTATAAATCATACACGAGCATAATTTAATTATTTTATAAAAGCATATATTAAGATTATTATCATATATTTTATTTTATTACTTAATATAATAAAATAAATGTAATCTAACATTAAATTATCTTGCCTATTCTAATTCTATGAAGAAAAAAAAAATAAAAAATTGAAATAAAATCTAATAAGACAATATATCATAATTGATAATAAGGTAAATATATAACGTAGTAAGCTCAAACTTCAAAAAATACACACAATAATCAATTAACCTTTCAAAATAATCATTCAAATATAAATTATAAATATCCTAATTTTAAGTTCTTGTAAAAACATAAGTAAATAAATAATAATATTAGAAATAAATTTGTATATTTTTGGCGGAAAATTAAAAATAAGAGAATTTTAAAAGGAAAAACATATTTAATGGCAACCGCTTTAAGGATCGATATATATATATATAAGTGTGTAGGATCTACTCAAGCATTTGCTAATAGAACTGTACTTCTACTATGGGTCATGCCGTCATGCAAGTGGTGAAAGTCGATCTCATATCTCCACCTCCCATAGTACAGAAATGAACGTGGTATTGGCAATAGCATTGCATTACAGGGCTTTACTCATTTTCTAATGAATCTGATTTGATGTAAAATTTGACAAAACTTTATAATTTAACAATAATAATTCACCATAATAATAGATATTCACTACTTATGATGATAGAATTATAAAATCATTCTTTGATTTGCAGTTAGCGACTTAAGGTACGTCTCGAAACATCAACTTAAATAATACTTTATCAATTGATTTGAATGTCACACTTTTAAAACCTCAATCTATTAGTGGCGGCTAGTGAGTAATTTAATTGGTGTTTTTTATTTGTATTTTTGTTTTTTCGGAAGTACTTTCAATTTATTTGATTTTTGTAATTATGTATGTTCTACCAATAAAAAATTTTCATCTAACCACATAGCTTTGATACTTCAATTCAATTCATTGCATGAATTTCAGATCGATCAACCTATATACTCCAAAGAACTACAATACATTGTAAATATAAGTTATATAACTTTTAATAGTACATGCAATAACCTTTTGTTTTTAAATAATGTACACCGTATAACTTAACCTTAGCATATTTTAACAATCTTTGAAAGTAAGGGATAGTTTAGTTGGTTAAAGCTTCTCTTTAGGTTCTATGAGATCCTGAAATCGACTCTCATCTCCTCTACCTTTGTAGGCCTGTGGTTCCCCCCACACGCACAAAGAAAAAAAAAACTTATGTAGCAATCTTTAAAAAGTTATAAACTTCCATGATATGCTTGTATGTAGCTAGGTAAGTAAGTTAATACTCCATAATGCGTGAAGACTCTTGAACAGTTGAACATGTGTAGTATGGTGTTTGTTTATATTCTTGTTAATTTTAGCCACTTTAGTTACTTTTTAATTTTAGCCACTTTTAGCATTCAGCTGTGGGGATTAACCACCTTAATCTAACTACTTTAGGATCAAGGACACTGGACACCTTATAAACATTCAACTTCACACCAAGTTCACCCCTTTTTAGCAACTTTATTACGCAAAATTTGATCATCGTGTTTGGCGTTCTTGTAGAAATAAATAAATTATTATTCCAAAATTCTTGCCGTTCCTTGAGATCTCTCTCATTTTTCCTTTTTAAGCCGCTCTTTAATACGCATTCAGCTTCTTAATGGATTTTTTTCGTTAATTTTACACCTTGACCAGACGACCACTAGCTAGTACAGTTCGGCCACCACAATATAGACAATGTCGTGCTACACGTAACACATTTTAGTCACGCCTTAATTAGCATATACTCCGTAGTTTATACAGTATAAAAAGAAAAAAAAAAAAAAGCTTAAATCACATGATGAAAATGTGAATATATATGTCCCTTTCATAATGTTTAAACTTATATATCCTTCCTAATTCTCATCGCTAATTAATCCTTTTTTTAATCGTACTTAATTAATTACCGAAAACAAAATTGTGATGTTGAAATCTTTTAATCACATGTATATGGAAAGGAAAAAAAAAAGCTATGTTCTAGATAAATTGAAATTTGAAAAGAAAAAGATCGAGGTTAATTAGGAGGACATGCAATTGTCATGCAGCGGACAAAGGCACGTTGACTTTGCGTAAGAAGATGAGTAACCTCAACAACGAACAGATAAGTTGTAGTTCG
This sequence comes from Suaeda aralocaspica, assembly GCA_016808085.1. Classification (NCBI taxonomy): domain Eukaryota; kingdom Viridiplantae; phylum Streptophyta; class Magnoliopsida; order Caryophyllales; family Amaranthaceae; genus Suaeda; species Suaeda aralocaspica. The sequence continues at coordinate 1,131,192 of PYUH01000055.1, read as the reverse complement.
TTGTAAGGCATGTGCATAAACATATATTACATATGCCCCATTTCATGTTCAGATGTTCTCTTACACTAATCTCATTGTTATCTGACTTATAATCACACGCATGCACCACCTTATATTATATGCATACAACTACATCTATATTAATAAGCTTGGCTTCATTTTATTGGTAACGTTGTAATAAACTTGTAATGCCGATGTGATACACCATAAATGGGTCTTCTCTCACCGACGGGTGTGTTCTATTCACGGGTTACGACAAGATTGGATAGGAACTGATGAATTGGAATTGATCAAATTAATTACACACTGGGTTTAAAAAGAATGTACTCTTAAATTCTTAATAATTCATGCACTCTTAATAATTTACTTCTAAAAAAGCTTGCATGATATTCTCACTTGCGACTTCTTTTGTCATGCTATTCTGATACCATGTGACAAACGACTAGTCGACCAATGAAAACGTACTTAACATGGATAAAGATTGAATTCCAAAATCAATTGGTTTTATATTCTATTATAAACTTGTTAGACCCACATGCTTTAGCAAAATTATTACTACCAATCGAATATGATCAAATTAGTTCAAATAAACACAAATAAATCGAATAGAATTACCTTGTTATTATGGATAACTAACAATGTATGCCTTTTTTGTTTAGGTCTTTTATCAATTATTAATTTATCATAGGCATGGCAAATTGGCAATAATCACATGTGTTAGAAGATAATGAGTCATTATCGCTTTCGCAATAAATGAAGCTAGTAAAATATGGGGCAATGGAAAACGAGATGTCAAACTCATTAGTTGTTAGGATTATGCGTGAAGCTATATCACTTTCTTTATTTACCTCATGTACTAGGGAAAGAAAGATTGTGACACAAAGGATATGAAATTGTTCAACTTTTTGACAAAAAAATTGTACGGTTAATGGTGTCGTTTAATTCATTACACTTTACACCATCTAAAATAAATTTTCAAAGTTTAAACTTTAGGAAAATGTTATATACGGAGTATAATTTTTAAGCCTATATATAAGGAAGTATAAATGAAAATATTTAGTAAAATAAACATTTATTATATCGATTAATGTGTGATTTGTTATTATTAATTTCCAAGGTGATAATTCCATTTTAAGTCACACATTCAATGTTTATTTGTAAGTAACCCTTATAATAATATACCTTAAACTTTACGATACATATTCCCTCCATTTACTAAAAAATTTACTTAGGTTCGTAGGACAACATAATCAAAACAAAATTGTTTACAAAATTTAAATGATAGAAAAAAAAGTAACAATTAATAGCTGATTATACGACATAATTATAAAATATAGAAGAGAATTCATCGCAATTTCTTTTTATTATAAGACATAGTTAACGATGTATTGTAACTTTTGGAAAATTACACACATATTAAGAGTTGAGTTGATAGGGTTAATATATTAACTTAATTAATAGAAAGAAAATAATTCAATGGCTTAAATTTTTTTATCAATGCTCATGATAAGTTAATAGAATATTTATTTAAGGCAATTACAATTAAGAATAAAACTTGACCATATTTGCAAATATAAATGTTTTTAAATAACAACCAGTAAGATCAATGTCTTATACAAGTAGAAAGATTTAATGTGTAAATGTCTAGCCAACAAATGAAAACATTATAAACAGAATAAGGTCATGTTCTCCTCGACTTATTTTTACTTATTTTCAGCAAAAATAAGTTCAGTTTAGTAAAAATAAGTTCAATTTAGCACAAATATATTCAGTTTAGCAAAAATAAGTTTCAATTTTTACTAAATTGTTAATGATTTCAACAAAAATAAGTTCAGTTAAGTAAAAATTAAATAAGTTCAGTTCAGCAAAAATAAGTTCAAATCAGTAAAATTAGTTCAGATAAGCAAAATTAAGTTGAGGAGAACAGGGCCTAAAGTAACAACTTTGTGAAACGGATGAAGAATGGATCGGAATTTCATGTAGGTTGAAATCTTTGAAACTTAGTTTTTTTTTTTTTTTTTGAGACACACTTAGTTAGGTTGTGTTCAATTCAACTATCTTCTGAAATTTTACGAGCATGGTCTGAAATTTTTTGATCTAATATGATATGATTTTTTTTTTTTTTTTTACTATACTTTCACTTTATTTTTACGTTAGATGATAAGGAAAATTATTATAAATGAGATATCATTTCAATATGAAAAGAAAGTTATTTAACGCTGAATGAAAGATAATAAGAATATATGATTTGAATTTTTTGATCAAATTTGATCTGATCTTATTTAGTTTTTTTAATAAGCACTAAATGGCTTAAATAAGGTGAAATGACCAAACATAGCCTTAGTGAAAACACAATGAAAAAGATGGACAATAATAATTAAGAGAATGATGCCTAAGGGCACATATGGAAGTATGGAACTATAAATAGGTTGAAATCTTTGATACTTACATAAGTCTAGGGAAATATAAGTATATAATGTTAGGGCTTAGCTTCCACATTTGGTTAAATAATATAGTTGATTTGATTTTTCCTCTCGATTTCAAGAGATTAACCGATACGTTTTCACCACCTTAAAAGTCCCTAGCTAGCACTATAAAAAATTTGTCAACCTTTTCTTGCCATGGAAAAAAAGTCAATTTGCAGAAAATGCTCGCATATGATTATATGAACATGCTGCTTAAAAATAATTAATCATGGCAAAGAATATAATTGGAGAGTTTGAATATTTGATGACCATGTAGCTTGCTAGTAGAAGATTCTTGAGCTTATATTGTAATCCTCGTATCTATTTGACTAATTCTCGAATTCTTGAGGTTGGTGTGCTAGTTTGAAGCTCAATTTCATACTGCAATCGATGTGTAATAGATGGAAGAACAGCGAATTATGAGGAAATTGTTTGAGTGACTCTAATTTATTCTAGGAGTATTATTCTTACATGTACCGTGTTACGATTATTAACATAAAATATTACTCGTATATGCTTGGACTCGTTACACATATGCTTATTGTATGTAAGGGTCTCTTACTTCACCTTATCAGTTCAGTTCAACTCCGATCCAATTAATTCAGTTTAGTTTAAATCAGTTCAACTCAACTCAACTAGTCATGATTATTAATTCAGTTTAGTTTAAATCAGTTCAACTCAACTCAACTAGTCATGATATAAACTTTCGGTTCGGTTTACTTCAGTTCACAATTCAATTCAGCTGGAGTAAATAGGCCCTAATTATACTCTACTTATGCATTTATGCTTTTAGAAGATGGTAGAGTGGCTCGGTTCTATATATATTACAGGATACGACTATATATTAAAAGGCATTGCTGTCAACGAAACTACGCCATGTGGCGCTTGCCAATGAATGTGATACATTTCACTCTTTACAAGAGTCTCATGCACAAGGTTATGATCTCAAATAAAAATACAAACCATGCGTAACTATTAGGAATCGAACATATGGTATTTGAAACGAAATGTGAAAGTTTAACCACCATAATAAATTTGATGCTTAATGTTTCAAAGTAATGGATAATAAAGTATTATAATCATGTGGTATGAGCTTTTGATTCGTATTGGTTATTCACTTGCACCAAAACCTATGACATTGTTATTTTATCCTAAGTCCTTTAAAATTGTTTTGCCTTTTTAATTAATAACTTATCATATTGCAAGTAATAAACCCTACAATCTAATTTCTCACTAAACAAAAAACGCATTATAAAAAACAAATAAAAGCATATTTGATAATTGTAGCCGATTCGGGGCATTGCCCGAGCCAAAATTCTAGTTATATTCTAATACCTTAATATTCTATTGAGCATGGGAATATTATTTTAAGGAAAATGTTATGCTTAACCCTAAGGGATTACATAATATTTCAAATTACATCATAACAAGTCTCCAGTAAAACCCGCCTTACAATAAGACCATTAACTATTTGTGAGTTTTCTTTAACGATTGCGGTCATTGGTTTAGTTAATACTTCGTATATGTTTTTTGTTCAATAGTTCAATGGTCTTATCAAATAAGATCGTCTTATAAAAGTTTTTGTAATTATATCCATTTTAAGGTATGAATTTGGGGTTATTAATTTAATTAATACTTTGTATATATTTTTTGTTTGACAATCCAATGGTCTTACACTCTTACAAATAAGGGTTTGTTTACTTCAGCTTAAATTCAGTTGAGCTCCAATCAATTCAGTTTAGTTCAATTCAGTTTAGTTCAATTGAGCTCCAATCAGTTCAGTTTAGTTCATTTCAATTCAACTCCGATCAGTTCAGTTTTGTTCAATTTAGTTCAGTTCAGTTCAACTCATTTCATTTCGGTTAAGCTCCCATCAGTTCAGTTCAATTCGCTTTAGTTCAACTTTTTTCAACTGAAGTATATAGGTCTAAGACCAACTATTAAGTGTTTTTGTATTTATATCTATTTCAAGATATGAATTTAATGATTATTCGAAAACTTATACCCCCTCCATCTTTTTTTAACTATTTATATCTATTTCAAGGTATTACATTCACTTTTTCACATCTCCCCGCCAACCCATAATTTATATAATTAATATCTCAAGTTCATTGTTATAAAAATTATTCCGCATATTTTTGAAAAATATGCGTTCAGGCAAATTAAACAAAATCCCATACGCATTAGTCATCAAAGTGACATAAAGTTACAATGTGGATAGTGTCAAAGACCCTAATATAACAACTAAAAAAGACAGAAATAGTAAATTTTCTGAGTGCAACGTATAACATTACCCATCTACCCTTATTTTATAGTTTATACTCTATATTAGGAAGTATATTTTTCTAATGCGATGTTTGAGCAACTATAGCAGTATAACTGTTGTCAAATAGTGTTAGTACTATGTAATTATGAGTTATGACTTATGACTCCGGTTGTTTACACCAATTAAACGTAATTTATTTTGGATAATCATTTGAATTTTCTAGCATTGCCATTTAATAGTGTAATACTGTATTACTTTATGCTCTTTAATCAAGGTGGTGGGGCAACATTAGCAAGACTATTCTTCAGGTAACCTTTCACCTGATTGCATTAAAGTTTTTTTCATAATCGATTTATTTATGTAAATGTAACGGAGCCCTCTTGTCCTTAATAAATAATAACCACCCTTTGCTTCCCCTCTCTTTCTCCCTATTTAATACGGAGGAGTACTTTATTCTCAATCTTTCGTAACATATCATTTTTATATGTATTTTACAAAAATATAAAGATATAAACGTACAAAATAATCAGAATAATTTTAACATAAGCAAGAAATGTTGTCTAAATTATACGTGTTAAATTGTTTTTACTAATTTACTCGTCTATACCATCAAACTTCTTCCTTATTCCCATGCTAAAATGGTTAACGGGACTTGCGAGTTATTGGAAGCAGAGAAAGTTATGAGATTTCTGATTAATTAGATTGTCAAATCATATACGTAGTATTAGTTAACAAATATCATGCAAAATAAGGGCCTGTTTACTTCAGCTGAATCGAACTGAACTAAACTGAAAACTTTTTTATGAAGATTAATGAATAGCAAAATAGGAGAAGAGCTGAGCTGAACTGAATGGATTTTAAGCTAAAGTAAACAGGCCCTAACTAAAAAAAAGCTGAATATATGTAGACGTCAATTAACTTGGTCAAAGATTTGAAAGATAGTACTCAAAATCTATATTTGAATCTCGCTCTCTTCACTTCATTCCCCCTAGTGAGTACATACTTTAAGCTGAAATGAATTGAAATGGAGTAGTATCTATAATGAAGATGAACAAAACTGAACTTGACTGAAATACCAAAAATTGTTGTCCAAAAGAACATGGCCTAAAAAATGCAACCGAATCTCTTTCACATCATTACCCGTAGTGCCTCAAAGCGCATGAAAAGACATTAGCTAATTCTACGACTGGTCGATAACTTTTGTGCTAATTTTTTCCTTACAACCGTCTAACCAGATAATCACTCATTAACCTTCATATTTTATTAACATTAATTACAATAATTAACCACTATCCCTTGTGCCATTATTACAATTATATAAACATTGACTCCAAAAGAAGATTAAACAAATCACCCCTTAATTTAATCAAAATCAAAAATACCGACAACAACAAAAGCTCATTACTCTGTTTTTTCTTTAGCTTTTAATCCCACAAAATTTTTGTCNGTATTACTTTATGCTCTTTAATCAAGGTGGTGGGGCAACATTAGCAAGACTATTCTTCAGGTAACCTTTCACCTGATTGCATTAAAGTTTTTTTCATAATCGATTTATTTATGTAAATGTAACGGAGCCCTCTTGTCCTTAATAAATAATAACCACCCTTTGCTTCCCCTCTCTTTCTCCCTATTTAATACGGAGGAGTACTTTATTCTCAATCTTTCGTAACATATCATTTTTATATGTATTTTACAAAAATATAAAGATATAAACGTACAAAATAATCAGAATAATTTTAACATAAGCAAGAAATGTTGTCTAAATTATACGTGTTAAATTGTTTTTACTAATTTACTCGTCTATACCATCAAACTTCTTCCTTATTCCCATGCTAAAATGGTTAACGGGACTTGCGAGTTATTGGAAGCAGAGAAAGTTATGAGATTTCTGATTAATTAGATTGTCAAATCATATACGTAGTATTAGTTAACAAATATCATGCAAAATAAGGGCCTGTTTACTTCAGCTGAATCGAACTGAACTAAACTGAAAACTTTTTTATGAAGATTAATGAATAGCAAAATAGGAGAAGAGCTGAGCTGAACTGAATGGATTTTAAGCTAAAGTAAACAGGCCCTAACTAAAAAAAAGCTGAATATATGTAGACGTCAATTAACTTGGTCAAAGATTTGAAAGATAGTACTCAAAATCTATATTTGAATCTCGCTCTCTTCACTTCATTCCCCCTAGTGAGTACATACTTTAAGCTGAAATGAATTGAAATGGAGTAGTATCTATAATGAAGATGAACAAAACTGAACTTGACTGAAATACCAAAAATTGTTGTCCAAAAGAACATGGCCTAAAAAATGCAACCGAATCTCTTTCACATCATTACCCGTAGTGCCTCAAAGCGCATGAAAAGACATTAGCTAATTCTACGACTGGTCGATAACTTTTGTGCTAATTTTTTCCTTACAACCGTCTAACCAGATAATCACTCATTAACCTTCATATTTTATTAACATTAATTACAATAATTAACCACTATCCCTTGTGCCATTATTACAATTATATAAACATTGACTCCAAAAGAAGATTAAACAAATCACCCCTTAATTTAATCAAAATCAAAAATACCGACAACAACAAAAGCTCATTACTCTGTTTTTTCTTTAGCTTTTAATCCCACAAAATTTTTGTCCAAACAATCACTTTCATCAACTCAAGAATTCTTAAGATCTTAATTTCTTCAACCTTTTTTTTTTTTTTTTTTGCAAAATTATTTAATATTTATAAAAAAGAGGAAGCTTCCAATTTCATGCTTCTCTTCTACTAAATGCAAACTTTCTTTTTCTACTCAACCTACCATTGATTAATGATTGTTTTTTTCCTCCATTTTTTTTTTTTTGCCTTCTTCTTTAAACCTTCTCTCAACAACACCACTACTTCCATCATCATCATATTCAAAGGAAGTTGCAATTTCCCTTTTTTTCAACAACTATTTTTACCCCTTTATTATTTATTTTATTTTTATTGGATTTTTTTCAGTTGTTGTAAAAATAAAGTTTGAATTTTTAGCTTAGATGCTAAATACCCATTTCAAATTTTTCAGTGAATAGTATGAATGGAAGTGATTTTGGCATCTGGGGTTTTCTTGGAATTCAGAATTATTGTTGGGTTTTTGTTGTATTAGATCCAAAGGTTCAATTTGGTTCATTACATTAGCAATTTTTTGGTTTTTTTTCAGAGTGAATTTTGATATAAGGTAATATATTATGTTTAATTTTGTTCATAATTTTGGGTTTTTGTTTTGTTTGTATAGTTGTGTTCTATTTATGTGAGGTCAAATTCATTAGCTAAGTTTGTATTTGTTTTTTATACTAAATTTAGTTGTTAAATTATGGATTTTGGCATGTGATTCTTGAGAATTTGGAATTCTGCATTTATTGTAGAGATCATGAAAGTTAGGATTTGTTGTTATATTGATTTTTGTTTTTTACTTTGGCTTTGACAATTATTATTATGTCTTTTGTGGAGAAAATGACTTATAATTCTTTAGGATGTTGTACTATGATGTTGTAATTCTACATGTTTAGGGTTGTATTGTAGGTTTTTCAATTTCTCCTGTTGTTTGTGTTGTAGGGCATTATTGTTCAATATCGAATCGAGATGGCTTCTCAAATCAGTGCTGGAATGTCTAAGAAAGTAGCTGGTGTGAGGTTGTGGGAGTTGATAGGGATAGTTGTAGGAGCTTTAATTGTGATTATTATGTCAATATTGCTCTACATTTGCCTTACTGCTAGGAAGAAATCGCGAAAAGCGAACAATAACTTACCTGTTAGTCAAATCCCTTCAATTTCGAAAGAAATCCGAGAGATAAAAGTGGACCAGTTTTCACAAAATGGTCATGCTGATTACCCTGAGGGAGTTAAGGAGAAATCCAATGAGAAGGATTCTGATAGGCTTTTGGTTCATCCTAGTGTTGAGAAAGTGAAAAACGGAGAGAATGGAAGTAAGTCGGGTTCTTTTACTAATGTCGAAAAAGATGGCGCCGGGTCTCCAGTGGTGGAGAAGCCTTCTTCAAACCCGATAAGTGCTCCTTCTCCGCTTTCTGGACTTCCGGAAATTTCTCGCCTTGGTTGGGGGCACTGGTTTACATTAAGAGACCTTGATGTTGCAACAGACCGCTTTTCCAAACAGAATGTCATTGGTGAGGGAGGATATGGTGTTGTTTACCGGGGTGAGCTAATCAACGGGACTCCAGTTGCAATCAAGAGGCTCCTTAACAACCTGTAGGTGAACAAATGAGCTTTTAGTTGTTGTTGTTTATGTACTTCCATAAGCATTTTGTTTACTTAGAATGATAAACCTTACATAATGATTTTATTGATATGATAACAGTGGACAGGCAGAGAAGGAATTTAGGGTAGAAGTGGAGGCGATTGGTCATGTGCGACATAAAAACTTAGTCCGGCTTCTTGGTTACTGCATTGAAGGAACTCACAGGTAGTCTCCTGCTTGCATATTTTCAAAGATATAGCAATTAGACTCGAAAATAAACATGCCTTATTTTATGTTGATCTTAGCAAGATTCTCCCTTCTTAATATTAGTTCCTAGATCAAAATTATTTGTTACATTTTTTATGTCGGCTCTTTACCAGTCTTGTGCTGATTAAATACATTATCAAATCATATTCTAGGTTGTTGGTTTATGAGTATGTCAACAATGCAAACTTGGAACAATGGCTTCATGGTGCTATGCGCCAATATGGAAATCTCACTTGGGAAGCACGCATGAAGGTTCTTATTGGCACTGCTAAAGCGTAAGTTGTTCACTAAAAATAGATTCCAGCATTGATATGAAATGTAAGGTTATCATTCTAAGTAAATTGATACTTGTTTCAGCCTTGCGTACTTGCATGAAGCCATTGAGCCTAAGGTTGTGCATCGGGACATCAAGTCAAGTAACATACTCATAGATGATGAGTTTAATGCAAAGGTTTCTGATTTTGGCTTGGCAAAGCTGTTGGGTGCTGGAAAGTCTCACATTGCTACAAGAGTGATGGGCACATTTGGGTAAAGCTTATTTTTTCTGAGTTCTTTCTGATCCTCTGCAATGTAACTGCTACCTAATTCTATAAGTACCATTAATTATTAATAAAAAACAGAAAAAGAATGAGGAAAAAATTGATTTTGCTGGAGTGAATAATCTTACCATTTCTTTATCTTGCAGGTATGTGGCTCCCGAATATGCCAATAGTGGCCTTCTAAGTGAGAAAAGTGATGTCTACAGTTTCGGAGTTGTTGTCTTGGAAACTATCACTGGGAGAGACCCAGTGGATTATGCTCGTCCGCAGAGTGAGGTAAAGCCTATTGATACTACTAGTGTTTCCATATCAAAGCTAAAAACAAAATTTAAATGCTTGGTTCAACTTTTGGAAGAATTGTTATGTGCTTAATTTTGTTTTCCTATTGGCTCACTCTATTAACTAGTTCGGTAATCTCTAATCAGTGACGGTATGAATTTCAAGTATAATTTAGGAAGGACAGAAAACTTATTTTTAAGTGCCTACATGCTAATGCAATGTCTTCCTAAGACTTTTTTTTATCTGTATGAATTTTCATTGGCGTGTAAGTTTGATAAACAGCTTGAAATGAGACTTTTAGTTTAAGCTTGAAGCTAAGAAGTATTTCTTAATCTGAACTTATTGTAGCTGTTTATCAAACTGGATAGCAATAGGCCTTGAACTTATCGTATATGAACTTATTGACCTTAACATAAGTTGCGGTGAGCTATGACCGAGAGCCTAGATCGCATTATTATTGTTGGAACTATTGCTAGCACTTTGCATCAAAAAAACTGAAAAAGTTTGTGTGTGTGGCTGTAGGTAAACTTGGTGGACTGGCTTAAGACAATGGTTGCTAATAGACGTGCAGAAGAGGTGGTCGATCCAAACATGGACCCTAGACCCTCAACAAGAGCTCTTAAGAGAGCACTTTTAACTGCTTTGAGATGTGTTGATCCTGATTCTGAAAAACGGCCAAAGATGGGACAAGTTGCTCGAATGCTTGAATCAGAGGAATATCCGGTTCCCCGTGAGGTAAAAAACCCACATGCCCTTTCAATTTCTACTAAGTTTGTAGCTTTTCAATGCTTTTGAATATTGAACAGCAAAATGACATGTTGAATGTGATAGCATCATCATAACTGTGGTACTCGTAAATGACCACTCCTTTGAGCATGGCTGCATGGATTAAACTTCTTGCTGTAGATCTGCCATTGTCCCTGACATCAATTTGTTCTTCACTGCTTCTAGTTTAGCAAAAAATTACAGGAGATTTATTTCTCTCCTATTCAAAGTTCCTTAAAGCACCCTAACCCAACTAATTAAATCCTCATTTATTTACTACACTATGCATATATGCTAGAAGCTTTTTGTTCAAATGAGTCTTTCTTCTTAAGCATGGATGGACGGATGGTGCTTTAGCTATCTCACACTAGAAAAACTAAATCATTACATTTGTTCAAACCTCACCAATATAAAATGAAAGTCAAGGAGAGACGATATGTTAGTGTAACTGGGCAACATAGGTAACGTAGTAATCGGTTTTGAACTAAACTGTATAGTGGAATTTGTCAAATTTCAGGATCGGAGGCATCGGAAGAGCCATGCAGATACTGAATCCCCAAGGAATAGTTTACAAGGCTAGTGTCTGAACATTCAATTTCAAGATCTGAAAGCCAAAAGAAAGAAAATACATAGTCAATGTTTACGACCCATAGTCAAGACATACGAAGAGGATACTGCATGCTTTGAACCGTTGAATTCATTGTGTTCTCCGTGTTAATATCGAGTGGTAAATTGAATCCAGTATATATAGAGAGTGATTTTGGCCTTTGGCCGCCCCAACTTTTTAATTTTTGTGTTCTACTTTTGATTGTAGTAGCTGATTTTCGTAGGATGAATACGGTTTGTATAAGTGGTCTTGGACTCTTGTGCACATGTGCTGTGCCGAAGCAAACCATTGCTGCTATGTACAGGCCTTGGTAGGCTAAGGGAGTTGTTGATACTTGAGAGAGAATGTGTATGAAGTAAAGAATAGATAAGGAGGATGTGTTATTGTTAATATATATAAATATATAGCAGAGGTTTCTTTGAAGATCAATTAAATGCTTTTGCAAAGTATTAAATTTTGAAATTTGGTGTAACTGAGAAATCCAAATTGAGTAGTTAGGTGATATATGCCTTTCATTAATGTTCTCATCTCTTCGGGTATAGTCCGTTCTTAAATTTAAAAATTACAGCGATCATGTACTCGTGTTAAAAAGGATAAAAATTCAAGTCCACACAAGATTAGTGAATTCCTTGGGCAAATGAGTATACTCCAAATAAGATCTATGATTCCATGAAGTCCTTTGTTCAGTAAACATAGTCCAAAGACCTTTCAGTAATGTCCTCATCCCTTTGTGTATGTTCTGTTCTTGATGAAGTCATGTCAATGGCCATGCCCAAAATGGTAGATTAATGAAGTCCTTCAGCGCGCGAGTATTTTCTTTGGTTCAGTGAATATCTTCATCATGACGTTGAGTATAGTCTTTGGTTTAGTGAATACAGTTATCAACTTATCATTGTTAAGAAGCCAATTAGTGCAATTTACAAGACAATGAGTATCTTTCTTTGTTCTTGAAGTATAGTCCACATGTGGTTCACCAAAGTCACATGTGCGAATATGTGAAAAGTTGCCAAATATTACGATTTTGGACAATGTCCATCAGGAGTGACTTTAGCAATATTGTTTCTCCAAATGCCTAAACTAAATACCGGGAAATTTTATGCCAATAGACAGTATTGTCCCATAGAAATTTACCGATACGCTTTTGACAATTCAAAATTTCAAATATAGTTTTGAAATTAGTGAATATAATATTGCGACAATGAATTTTATTTAGGGGACAATTCATATGGGTCAAATTGTCCCATGGAGCCTATGAGCGTATCACCTCTCATAAATACTTTGTATAAGATTGGACATTTTAATGAGGAAGAACATCACAATAGACTTTTGACATTAATTTTTCATCAATCATTCACTAACAATAATAGCAACCGACTACCATACTACTTTTCCAACTAGCCTTCTTTGGTCCAATAACACCACCCTATCTTTACAAGTTACAACGTGTCATATTCCTTAAAATAAAATCACCATTCATTATTTCATTGTTTTGTCAACCTTTGAACATATGATTACAAATTTTATGTGAAAAAACAAACTTTAAGAAGACCTTCACTTATACTTCAAAGTCACAATCATTCTATTCATAATGTTTGAAAGATCCAAGTCATTCAATATGAATGGAGACAATGTCATGTTCTCTTTAACGTAAAGTATGAAACAGCGCGAAAGTAGAAGAAAGAATACCCCTTTTCAACAAACTTAAACTAGAAAAAATTGCCATCTATAGGTTGGAAGTTTTCAAGCTATGGAATCATTTTATGCATTACAAGCTGACAACAGAATAGAACCGAATACATTGTACTAATAATGGCTCAATCACATATGAAAGAAATGAATGTAATATTTTTGATACACTTTTGACATACCACGGGAAAACGAGTATTTTTACACATGTGAAGCTTCATTATTAGGGCCGGTCCGAGTATTTAACAATGGTTGAAGAGCTTTAACGACGATGCTCATATTTGGACGAAAATCTGATTCATACTGCACACATAGAGCAGCTACAGCAGCCATCTAAGTTCAAAAAGAGTGTTTGAGTTCAATAATTGATTTCAATCTCAAGATTAAAAAAGATTCAAAAAAAAGTAAACTAATTTCAGAAACCAATTAATTGCTATACCTTAGCAACAGCCTTGGGAGGATAATCCGATGTTAATCTTGGATCAACACATTGTTTTACCTTATCTTCACTGAGTTTTGGAGTTGCCTGAGTGAAGTAAAGAATAGCGATGAGATTATATGAAAACCAAAAACAAAAGGGAGGACTAAGATATGAGAACGTTACCCATGTCACAAGACTCTGTTGTCCACGAGGTAATGTATGGTCAACAGGTTTGCGTCCAGTTAATAGCTCTAGGAGAACGACGCCAAAGCTATAGACATCACTCTTTGAGCTTAATTGTCCAGTCATAGCATATCTATCAAAAGAAATTAAGAAAAGTGGTGTTAATCACAGGGAGTTGATTAATGGAATGAGTAAGAGCTAAAAATTCTTTGAATAGTCTACCACTTTGACATGAACTAATATCAGTGATTTTGTCAATCTGACTGCCAAAACAGTCTTCTGGATAAGACAGTCTGGCCATTTAAACGTCACATTATCGATGAACAAGAACAGGATGTAGGAAACTATGCTTTCAGCATTACTTAAAAATAACGATTGAACCCAGGCAAGCTAGAATTTTGAATGTTGGCACAAAATGCACTTACTCTGGAGCATGGTATCCAAATGTTCCAAGAACACGTGTAGAATGTAAACGTGCTGCCATATCTGGGGCTTGGTTTGATAAGTCAAAATCAGCAATTTTAGCAAGATCATCGTCGAATAAAAGTACATTACTGGACTTAATATCACGATGTATAATGTGAGGCTGAGCTTTCTCATGCAAATATTCAAGTCCTTTAGCAGCTCCAACTGCAATTTTAACTCTTTGTGCCCATGTGAGAACTGGACCAGGCTGTGCTCCTTTGACACCTTTCCTCCCTATATAACAAAACATCATGTTATAACTCGTGAGCATCAGAATGATGCAAGCGGAAGTACAGTGTTACACACACAAGAAATCTACAAACATCACAGTATCTCAGCAGAATAGTCAACAGCCAGACACAAGGCTTTACTTTTTTCTTAGTTATCAAGAGGGAAAGCATTACAAAGGATTCCTTTACCTTTCTTAATTCCGATCAACAAATGATTACTTTTTTAGCAGTACATAAGACGTGTAAAGAAGAAACAACGAAGGAGAATCAACTTCCAAACTAGCCCGTCGCTCTATCATTATGTCTTAGAGTAAAATTAAACATGCAATACAGTAACCACTGAAAAAATAAATGGATAAATTGATTCGTGGAATTCAAAAGTTAACATTGGTTGATCAGTCAAACAATTGCAAAATTTTGAATAGCAAATTACTCACTGCACCCTAATTGTTTGCTTCATTTCCCTTCTGGATAAATATCTTTCTAAAACGCATCGTTGACCATAAAAAAATCTTCTATTTGAAACTATAAACTATGATATTTCTAACAAGATCCTACATCCCAGATATTAAAAAATAATAATAATAACTACATACGGAGTAGTCAAGAAATAAAACATCTCAAAGGTAAAAATCTCTAAAATCCGAGTAAAGCTTAAAAAACTCCTTACTAACCAAATTTCTAGAACAGCTAACTATGACACTTGTTGCAGATGAAACATACACAATATTACCTTCACAAACTTTTAACTACTCATATGTGATATTATTCAGCTGACTTCATTAAGAATACATCTTTTTATTGCAGTAGCAAGCACTACTTAAACCACATTAAAAATAGCTTATGTAATAGCATTTGCCAATATAAAATGAGCAGTATTTCTTTTCAGTACTGATCATTCTATGAAGACTTTTTGAATAACGAAATTCTCAATTTCTAGTCGTCAAAATGCAGAGGCAATATGCAGTTTTCAGGACCAAAATTTTCCTGAAATAAGCAACTTAGCAGCCTAAAAGGATTAAGGTATCTTTAGGAGTCATTTTATGCCTTGTTTTAAATATCTCGGGTCATTTATCCAAACAAATAGTGATATTGACCAAGATGTGACACATCGGATTAAATCTGGGTGGCTTAAATGGAGAGCAGCCAAGGGAGTGTTATATGACAAAAACATCCCGTTAAAGTTGAAGGGGAAATTCTACAGGAGTGTCATAAGACCAGTGAAGCTCTATGGTTCAGAATGTTGGGCTTACAAGAAAGAGCACATTGAAAAAGTAGGAGTTACGGAGATACGGATGTTGAGATGGATATGCGGGAACACTCTAAGGGATAGAATTAGGAATGAAGTCATACGTCGAAAAATTAGTGTCTCAGACATTGCAAGCAAGTTAAGGGAAAATCGCTTGCATTGGTTTGGACATGTGAGACGGAGACCTGAGGGAACCCCGGTGCGACGAGTGAAAGGGTGGGATCATGGAGGTCTCAAACGAGGTAAGGGAAGACCGAAAATGACTTGGTGGGAAGGGGTTAGAAAGGATATGAAGCTTTTGAATTTACAAGAGAATGAGGTCCTTGATCGCAGGGGATGAGAGGAGGAAAATTTATGTGGATGACCACATGGAATGATTTTTTTGGTTCATGTAGCCGACCCCAATTTTTGGGATTAAGGCTTTGTTTGTTTGATTGATTGACAAGATGAATTCGATAAATATAGTCACCACCCGTGCTGATGCTGAAGACTATTTGACAAGTGATGACGGAAAAAAATTGGTGAAAATAAAGCAATTAACTAAAACTACTCACCGTGAAGAATGTCATGAAGGGAACCATTTGGAGCATACTCATATGCAAGGACCCGGAAGTTTCCATCAAGACAATAGCCAATTAGCTCAAGCACATTTTCATGTTTAAGTCTTGACACCATCGATACCTAAATGGAACATATGACACCTTAAATTACCATGATTAACACCAAATATAATGAGAAATTAAGACCACTTGCAGCTGCACTGCAGGCATTACCTGTCCCAAAATTTCTTGGTCAGGTTGTTTACTGGAATCCAATTTCTTCAAAGCAACAGCCTGCCCACTTCTTAGAACACCATAATACACTCTTCCATATGACCCCTCGCCAATCAAAGCTTTTGTTCCAAAATTATCCGTGATTTCTTTTAATTCATCTACAGTAACGGCAGGAACTGAAGGAGGCTGAAAATTTACAGTCTGTGTGTCCTTTGGTTTGTCTTCTTTTGTTGGATAAGCTGCATTATTTCCTAAGCAAAAAAACGTTTTTAATCAACCATATTTATTTTCCAAGCTAATAGAATAGTCCAAGAATCTAAATAGGTCAACTAATCAATTAAAATAAGTAGTTGGTGTTCAAATTCCTCATTTCAACAGGTTGAATTTGACAGTTAAGCAAACTAGAAAAAAGGAATCACAACTCTTAACCTAGCTCAAAAGATCAACCAATTCACTAAAAACTTCGCATCAATCAATTTAAATATATGATCATTTGATTACCAGATGGATTATGTGCCATGAATGCTCCATTATCACCTCCTCTCTGAAAATCATCATCGCCGCAGCAGCTAAAACAGCTCATGGTTGTCCCTCTATATGAACTGCATATATGAAATGAATATTTGAATCAGTAAACAGTGAACTTAAGATTAAGAGACCTCAATACATAATTACATTAGTTTTCAACACAGCAAATTTAAGCATGATTATATCACCTCCTTTGATTAAAGAGTAGATTATTAATTTAGTCCAAAGCATTTTCAAGTAAAAGATAAACTAAACATTAAGCTAAAGTTTATGTACATATCACTTAACTTTTACTCTTATTACTCAATTTAAACAAATAATTAATGGTGTAGCAGAAATTAAACAAAGACAATGATCTAAACATTAAATCCAATTTAAGAAAAAATCCAATTTTCAAAATAGATCATAGAACAACAAATACTCTAGTTTAATCACAAATACCCACAAAAATGAAGAAATCAAACAACTTGCTTAACTAATCAATTGAAGATTTTGATACAACAATTAATCATAAACACAAAATTAAGCTAAAGTAACCAATCCAAAGTAAAACCCCACATCAAAAATTACATAATTAAAGTATAATAACACAAATTACTTCAGATCAGTGATAATTAAGCTAAAAAAAAATAGGGCACAAAAATTAAAAATTGGAGAAAACCCAGAAATTAAAATTGAAAATTAAACATACCCCAAAAAAATTGGCAAGAATCAAGAGAACCCCAAAAGATTGATCTAAGAAAAATCAAAGAACCGACAATTTAAAAAAAAAAAAAATTGAAGGAGAAAATAAGCAGGGGTTTTTGGGAGTAGTCTACTTGAGTTAAGCAAAAAAGTAGACAAAGTTAAAGAAAAAGCGAGTGAGCGAAATATGTGGGAAGGGAAGTGAGCGAAAGTAACGTGTGTAAGTTGAAAAAAAAGGAAGAATTTTGCAAGAAAAATTAGTGAATATAATAGTAGAAATTAATTAGTTGTGATATAATAATAAAATAATAAAAATAATTATAGTTGAGTTGAAAATTTTGAATGGATTTGGTCTAAATTCTAATGTAACCACTAGCTAAGCTACCATTCTTTAGGTCCCACTTGATTTTGTAAATTTTGAGCATATGATATGATCTAATTTTCTATGTGATTTAAGATTGAGGTAGAATATACAATTATACAAGTACATGGGTCATTGAGTTGTGTTATAATATTGTTGATTAGCATTTGAGTAAAGGTAGGTTAATTCATATAGTTGTTTGTTTATTGTGTGAGCACACGGGTAAATGAGTAATGTAGGAAAAAAATAGCCTTGTTTATATGGGTGTTTGTCTTTGTGATATGTGATTATGTGAGAAGGGGAAATTAGATGGGAAATGATTTGGTTGTTTCGTTTCAGAATGAGAAGGAATATGATATGGAAATGATTCAATTTGAAATAACTCTATCTAAGATGACTCATTACGATGATTACCTATAAATTGAAGCAACTCGAACCAAATGAGCAGAATAAAATTCAACTCAAACCCATAAGCATATTGAACCACAACCCACAAGCATGGTGACATCACAGTTGGCAGAATCTATAGACTCGAGTCCATAAAGTAAACAAAAAATGTGGGGTTACTAAGGCAGTCATTGGACGAGTCAACTATGTGGCTCGTTGCAAGGGAATTCGAGTCCATCCTACAGAGTCGATTCAACCAAAAGTTATGGAAATGTTTGATGAGTCATGCAGTCATACTCCCCTTTCCTTTGTTGTTCTTCTTCCTATACGCATGGCTCAAAAATAAATTGAAAAGGATAATTTATGGGAGTAATCTCACCTTTTACCGATCTTTTCATATTGGTTAGAGCTTTTGATTAACTAGTTTCAATCTCAATCAAACAATTACCAGATCCATAAAAACGAATATGGATCTCAATTTTATACACCCATTTAATCTGGGGAGGGGAGAGGGGTTTGGATCCTACTTGAAAAAAATAAATTTGAATTTGGAGCTAGGTGTTAACATTTTGTGCCGATTCCAAAATTCGGCCCAAAGCTAGCCTAAGGTTTTTTTTTTAAAAAAAAAAAAAAAGAAAAGAAAAAATATAATTCATTTTTATGACATTATATAAAGTACATTAAAAAAGGCAATATGTCTAAAAAATTCCTAAAAGTGTCGGAGTGTCAGTTTTTTTAAATAACTACCTACAACTTAAACTTGAGAGGGTCGTAGTTGTTTTTGTTAAGCGCCATGGTAATGCTTATAACTTGGGTGCCATTGAGATTAATTCCCTAACCTTCTAGAGTTTAATTGTAGTGTGCAAATACAAGGGCTACGATAATGAGTTGTGTCAATAGAGGTGTCGGGTTATAAGTAGGGGTGTGTATTAGCGGGTACCCGCATACTTGATATTGTTGATGTTGTTCGGTTTGTTTGTTTTGTGATTATTGATAAGTATAATTTCATACTTGATGATTGTTGATGTTTTTGTTGTCGTGGCCTGGTTACATTGTTGATATGGAAATATTGAATGGAGTTAAATTTATTTAATTTGGAGTTACATTTTGAGTTCAGAGTTTAGAGTTTAAATGAGTGAATTTGGAGTATAAAAGCCTTTGGCATGTCTTTAGTGCCTTGAATATTCTCTTCATCTTAGGTGTGTTTGAATGCAAAAGAAAAGTTGTAAGTGTCGTTCTTATTAGTTCAAATGAATGGATATTGTGAGTGAGATGAATGATTGTTGATAAATACTTGAAAGAATAAATGAAAGAGACCATTGAGTTCATGAATGAATGAGATTAAGAATGATTTTAGAGTTGATTACGTGACTTATGAACATGAATGAGTGACTTATGATATGGTTCATTATGCTTTTCAGATTATACATGTTTGTGTTTTACCTCTAGATTCTTCAGTTTCTATAGATATTTCATTTTATTTGAGCTCTACTAGTTTTCTTAATAAAAGTGTTCTTACTAGTCATCTCTATTTGATTATGCTGGTGCTTTATGATAGCAGATATGCTGCTGCTAATGGGTGTTGCGTATTGGTTGCTGCTGCTGTTGCTTTGTTCGTTTCTCGGTTGCTGCTTCTATTTACTTTAGTTTATTCTAAGGTCAATTATACGTGATATAACTTAAATTTGATTGGAAATCATCAATATTATGTATATGTATCATTTAATGTTTCATTTTTATCTTAAAAAGAGCAAAAAAAGATTTTTATTTTATTTTTAATTTTTTTGGTTGCTTATTTGCTGTGGTTTTATTAAGAAACGCAGTAAATATGACCATTCTCATTTGTTGCTACTCTATTTGCTGCAGCAAAAAACCGGAGCAAATAACTCCGTTTTGACCGCAACAAATGATGATTTATGTACCAATGTCTTATCCCTGTTTTTTTTTTTTAAAAAGCTGTGTAGCTAGCTAGTATAATAAAATATTTCATGGTTGTTGGCTTACACCTCGTTTCCTATTGATCTTTTCTCCTCCTTTGTATTAACTTGTTTCCAGTGAGTTTTGTTTTCACCACATACTTTAATTCGTGAAAAATAAGTGCATATGGTGTGACAAACCAAGATCTATAGTTAAGAGCAAAGATCAAGCCACTCTACCTTCGGTTATATCCAATCTAACATGACCCTCACCTTATTAGAGATCCATGATCATCGCAAGTTTGCAACAAAAAGTCGTAGAGAGCTTCGATTCACTTAGTTCTTGTCTTGGACCAAACTCTAGTCCATTTGACAGCAACCCACTACAATGTGCTCATTGCGTCTCAAGGAAAAACCAAACTCATCATCATGGCCAAGGATGACACATACGAGATTTTGATGGTATGTATATGGTCAAGTTCAGCTCGAGAGTTATTTTAGCAAATTAGCTCCATGATTTGACTTGTCGATCTTCACTGCTTTGAGTCATAAAATCCATGCCATGGAAGTAGTTAAGTTGCTAGATAACATGGAAGAAGGATCGACCTTAAGGTTTTCGTGGGTGATCACTAATGAAGATTGTCTAAAGAACAACCAAATAGGGTGTATTACTTTTTTTTTTTTTTTGCAAATAGAGAGAAGATGAAGGAAATAGACAAGGAGCTTGCTAAGGTCATTTTTTGTATTCTAAAGGAAGTTCATAGTGCATTCTATGATGATAACTTAGGGCATGATAAAGTGGATGGACTCAAGGCCGGGGCTGGTATATAAGAGGCTCTGTGCTAACGTTTAAAAATGGGCTCTTAAAATCATATTTTGTGGGTAAAACCGTAAAACTACCTTTATAAGCAAAAAAAATAAAAATTATTACTTCATTACCAAAAAAAAATAAAAAATAAAACTCATTTCATTACCAAAATATTGCAAAATTACAAAACAAATTTGAAAATTTAAAATAAAAATCTAACGAAATTACTTAAAAAGTGCTCCCTTTCTAGCATATTTGGAAACAAAATCACTTCAAAAAATTAAAATTGAAATTTAGAAGAGAGAAAGATACAAAGCCCAAAAATTAATTTAACAACTTTGAGGGTGCTTGAATTTCCAAAAATTTGGAAGAATGAACCCATGACTACAGGGGTGAGAGTTAATTGTCAACCACTAATTCATACCTTTTTTTCTTTTAACATAGATATGTATTAAATTATTGAAATACATTTTACGACCCTGTGTTTTGGGGCCTTGTGCGGTCACCCACCACGCACGCCCCTAGAACCGGCTCTGGATGGACTATACATAGAGATATGTGCATAAGGTGCTTCATCAAGTTGTATCAAAGCACAAGGAACAACATCAAAACCCCTTGTACAGAATTTTTCATACATTTTTGGTTTGATTGGTGTATTAAATTATTAACTTTGTGGATCATGATAATATAGCATGTCAACAAATAATGCATGAGTATTTTTACAATCCCTTTTGATATAAGTACATAGCTATTTATTTGAAGTTCAACAAGTCATATAAAATAGTTATATATTATTGCATATATGTTTAGTCTCTAAATGTTGTGAAAGAAATACTTGTATTATATATAGATAGTTTTTAAGGAGAAATTTTACAAAATCTATCGTATGAAACGTTAAGTAAAATGTATATATAAATACAAATATTTTACAAATTGTTATAAACTAGGGTTTTTAGTAGAGAGTATTTGTGGGGAGAAGAATAGATCTATTTTCTTATTCATTACCAAATATATATATACAAGCATAAACTAGGGTTTCCTGTAGAATAAACCCTAGTATCCAGAACATTCTAGATCATACCTAAGGGGTATAATGGACATCCATAAAATAATAATATTTTATAACACTCCCCCTTGGATGTCCATTATAAAGCAAATATACATCATTTTATAATACGCATGTGCAATGCTGCCTCATTAAAAACCTTAACAGGAAAACCCAGTGGGAAAAAACCATAGCTAAGGGAAAAAGAGTACAGCGCGCATTGACTCCCCCTCATGATATCATCCGTTGAGATCCTTGAGATGACGCAACCCGATTTGATGAACTAATTTCTTGAATGTAGCAGTAGGAAGCGCCTTGGTAAATAGATCTGCTAAATTTTCACTTGAACGAATCTGTTGGACACTAATCTCACCATTCTTCTGAAGGTCATGGGTGAAGAAAAACTTTGGCGAAATATGCTTCGTCCTGTCACCTTTAATGTACCCTTCCTTGAGTTGTGCAATACAGGCTGCATTGTCTTCATATAATGTAGTCGGAGCTTGTTTTCCACATAAACGACCACAATCTTCTTGTATGTGCTGAATTAGAGACCTTAGCCATACACATTCTCGACTAGCCTCATGAATTGCTAAAATTTCTGCATGATTAGAAGAAGTAGCAGCAATGGTTTGTTTCATGGAACGCCAAGAGATTGCGGTACCACCATATGTAAATACATATCCAGTTTGTGATCGAGCAACATGAGGATCTGATAAATACCCTGCATCTGCAAAACCAACTAATTCTTCTTTGGAGGTGTTAGAAAAGAACAAACCTTTATCTTTCGTACCTTGTAGATAGCGAAATATATGCTTAACCCCATTCCAATGCCTTCGGGTAGGACATGAGCTAAACCTTGCTAATAGATTGATAGAGAATGATATGTCGGGTCTTGTGTGACTAGCAAGGTACATCAATGCTCCTATTGCACTTAGATATGGTACTTCAGGACCAAGAATCTCTTCATCATTTTCCCGAGGGCGAAAAGGATCTTTATCAACATCTAGTGATCTTACAACCATTGGGCTAGTTAACGGATGTGCTTTATCCATATAAAATCTTCTGAGCACCTTCTCTGTGTATGTAGTTTGATGCACAAGGATTCCTTCTTTTAGGTGCTCAATTTGTAGCCCTAAACAAAATTTTGTCTTACCAAGATCTTTCATTTCAAACTCTTTTTTCAAGTATTCCACTGTTATTGGAATCTCTTCTGGAGTTCCAATGATATTCAAATCATCAACATAGACAGCAATAATCACAAAACCTGACCCGAATTTCTTTATGAAAATACAAGGGCTAATAGGGTCATTTCTATAATCTTCTTTCAACAAATATTCACTAAGGCGATTGTACCACATACGCCCTGATTGTTTCAATCCATAAAGGGATCTATTTAACTTAATACAATGTTGTTCTCGAGAACGCGAACCAGTTGCTTCAGGCAACTTGAAACCTTCCGGGAGTTTCATGTATATATCACTATCAAGTGGGCCGTATAAGTAAGCTGTTACAACATCCATTAGTCGTAAATCAAGTCCATGTCTTACTGCCAGACTAATTAAGAATCTGAAAGTAGTTGCATCCACCACAGGAGAATATGTCTCCTCAAAATCAATACCAGGTCTTTGTGAGAATCCTTGTGCAACTAAACGTGCTTTGTGTCTCACAATTTCACCCTTTTCATTTCTTTTCCGCACAAAGACCCATTTATATCCCACTGGTTTTACACCTTCGGGTATACGAACTACTGGCCCAAATACTTCTCTCTTTGCAAGTGATTTCAATTCTGCATCAATTGCTTCTTTCCATTTTGGCCAATCATCTCTTTTCCTACATTCTTCAATGGACTTAGGCTCATGATCCTCTTTTTCATTCATAACATCAAGTGCTACATTATATGCAAAAACATCATCGACGTCGATTTCATTTCGGTTCCAAGTTATTCTAGACATGACATAATCTGTTGAGATCTCTTCATTTTCAGGTACCTGAGGTTCTTCTAGAACACTATCATTTGTCATGTCTATGGTCTCTTCTGGAGATCCTTCATTTATTGCTTCCTCAATCTGGCCATTACTTATCATTGCTCCTTTTCTTTTCCGAGGATTCTTATCTTTGGAACCTACTGGTCTACCACGCTTCAGGCGTGCCTTAGACTCATGAGATTGTCCTTCAGGGACATCAATCTTGATAGGAGCATTTACAGCTGGTATATGTGACTTAGTTACTCTATTTAGGTCAGTAAATGCGTCTGGCAATTGATTTGCTAAGCTTTGTAAATTAATTATCTTTTGGACTTCCAATTCACATTGTTTAGTGCGAGGATCAAGGTGGTTTAATGATGATTCATTCCAACTAATTTCACTTTCCAGCTGCTTGTTCTCTCCCCCTAATGCTGGGAAAACCAACTCGTTAAAGTGACAATCTGCAAAACGAGCAGTAAATAGATCACCTGTTAATGGCTCTAGGTATCTAATTATTGATGGGGATTCAAACCCGACATATATGCCCAGCCTCCTTTGAGGACCCATCTTAGAGCGTTGTGGTGGAGCAATTGGAACATACACAGCACATCCAAAAGTTCTTAGATGGGAAATATCTGGTTCCTGACCACAAACCAATTGTGATGGGGAGAATTTATGTTTACTGGTTGGCCTGATGCGAATTAGTGCTGCAGCATGTAAAATAGCATGTCCCCAAGTAGAAATCGGTAGATCCGACTTCATAAGTAATGGTCTAGCAATCAACTGAAGACGTTTAATTAGTGATTCTGCAAGACCATTTTGTGTATGAACATGTGCTACAGGATGTTCAACATTTATTCCAATAGCCATACAATAATCATTAAAAGCCTTTGAAGTAAATTCACCAGCATTATCCAGACGTATATTCTTAATAGGAAAATCTGGAAATTGTGCTCGTAATCTTATCAATTGAGCAAGTAACCTCGCAAACGCCAGGTTGCGGGTTGATAGTAAGGACACATGTGACCATCTAGTCGATGCATCGATTAAAACCATAAAATATCTAAATGGTCCACATGGTGGATGTATTGGTCCACATATGTCTCCTTGTATACGTTCAAGGAAAGAAATAGATTCATAATTTATTTTCGCTGGTGATGGCCGAATGATCAACTTACCTTGGGAGCAAGCAGCACAAGAATAATCATTTTGAAGAATCTGCTGGCTCTTCAAAGAATGTCCATGTGAATTTTCAATTATTTTTCGCATCATTGATGAACCGGGATGGCCTAACCGGTCATGCCAAACTATAAAGCTATCTGTAAACTTCTGGTTTACAATAGCATATGTCTCAATAACATTAATCTTTGTGTAGTACAAGCCAGTGGAGAGTGCAGATAATCTCTCCAAAACCTGCTTAGTGCCTTGGGTTATACTCGTAATTTGAAGGAATTCATTATTTCCTTCACTTATTGTCTCAATATGGTATCCGTTTTGACGGATATCTTTAAAACTCAATAAATTTCTTTGAGACTTAGGGGAGTACAAAGCATCAACAATTTCGAATTTTGTTCCCATAGGCATCAATATAGTTGCTCTTCCGGAGCCTTCAATAATGTTTGCACTACCGGATATAGTATTCACACTTATATTATTCATCATCAATTGAGAAAAATATCTCTTATTTTTAAGTATTGTATGAGTAGTTGCACTATCAGCTAGACATATTTCTTCACCATTTATTGTTAATTGAGCTTGGAGAGCATTCATGTTCTTCAAATAAAATAATAGAAAGTAAATAACATATCCTAAAATATCCAAATATTCAAAGTAACTAAAATAAGATTAAAGTAACAAAGTCTTAAAGCACAAAACAAACTATTAAACTATCAAGTTCATGCATAAAATAACAAAGCCAAAGTAAATAACATAAATTATTCTAGCTAAATTATGAATGTAAACTACTAAATCTTTATTTGCTAATAGATATAATTATTATTGACTTAATTATTCCCTTCAGGGGTGGTGAAGAAATCTGCAACCTCCAGTGAGTTGTATCACCATTATCAAAATCACCTTCGCCATCTTCGTATACCAAGTTAGTCTCCACTTTCTTTCCTTTCTTTTTCAGAGACTGCTGATAAAGGTCAACAAGATGCTTTGGTGTACGACATATACGAGACCAGTGGCCCTTTCCTCCACAACGGTAGCACATAGTCTCACTTTTAGCCTTCTCATGCTTTTTACTACCATCCTCATTATCCCACTTCCGGTGAGAATATGAGTTTTTGAAATGACCACCTCTACCTCTATAATATCCACGACCTCTTCTGCGGCCATGACTTCCACCACGACCTCGACCACTGCTGCTGGCAGGGCCTCTATTGATAATTCGTATCCCATTATGGGATGCAGCATTCACTTCAGGGAATGCAGTAGAGCCAGTTGGCCGTGATTCATGAATTTTCAATAAAAGCTCATCATTTTGTTCAGCCACTAGAAGACAAGATATCAATTCAGAATTTTTTTTTTTTTAATTTAGAAGTGATTCTGAACATGGCTGAGTTATACTCACAAAAAAAATAACTGATTTAAAATCTTGTAATCTTATATTTAGCCATTCATAACGAGCTTGAGGGAGGATAACATTTTCTGGTGGTCGTACCTTTCCTTTAAATTATTCCAAAGCACCATTGGGTTTTTCATAGTTAAATATTCAGTCTTAAGGGCCTCATGAAGGTGATAGCGAAAGAATATCATAGTTTTAGCTTTGTCTTGACTATTTTCTTGATTTCTTACATTGATAGTTTTTTGAAGACCTTTTGTATCTAGATGAATTTCAGCATCTAATATTCAAGACAAATAATTCTTTCCAGTAATATAAAGGGCCACAAATTAAAATTTTGCTAAGTTTAACATGATTCACTATATTAAAACAGCATTAAAAATTAGGAACTAATAGGTAGTATAAAGAAAACAACAAGCATTACACCATAATGTCATAAAGCAAAAATTACACAAAATTACGAAAGTGCATGCAATGAAATGAGAGGAAGAATATACAGAAAGTCAAAGAGTCGGTCAAAATAAGGGTCAAATGAGAGAGATAACTTATGAGGATTGTTTTAATGGAATGAGAGTCAGATTGACAGCAATAATAACAATAATGGAAGCAAAGCAAAACAATGCAATGGGTAATTAGGGATTTTTGAAAGTAACAGAAGAGCCAAGTAGAGGTTATGCTGCCAAATTGTCACGAAAGTGTTGAAGAAAAAAATAAGTCAATCACTGTAAGATTAGCAAAATTAATCAATCTCATTAATAAGTTCATTGACAACCTTATGGGATTTAAAATCTGTCTAGCATCGGCATAATAACGACCCTATTAAATGAACTAATTATGTCCTAAAATTTGATCCATATCATACTTAGTAATTGCACACCTATCAAGCACACAATACCTTCATTTAGATAACACACTATGACACTAGGAAAAACAAAATTGTTAACAAGCCAATAACAATGATGTGTGGGAGTATATTATAATTTAACCAGAGGTGAACAAACCAAACCGTAAAGTTAGGAGCTATAATAATTTAATAATAAAAACAATTATATGTAAGATGTGTGTTATAATTTTCTGATTTAACTTAATATAATATATGTATTTAGTGGATGCCCATTATATATATAATTGATTTGATGCGAAGCTATATACATGCATATCAAAATATGTAACAATATAACAATTTCTAAAATTCAAAAATTTTATAGTCGAAATAATAAGTTAATACCATTTGATTTTACCCAATAATGAACAAATTAAAGAGAAAGCTATTATTATTGAAGAGTCAAACTGATACTTTGTACGCATAAAAGGGGTGGGCAAATAAAGTTCTATTATCAATATTTTGTATATTCAATGAATTATTTGCATAAGAATACATATAGAAGCAAAGTATGAATTGTAAATATGTATTTATTGGGTTAGTGATAAGATAATTAGATGTTGCAGTACTTCCTACTCGTGCGAGGTATTGTATGATGGTATGAAACTTCATAATGTAAATATATCAAAGTATTATATTTATGCTAAAAAAAAGCCAATGTTCATATGATGATCATGTATTTTAGGAAATCACAAGAAAATGGTAAAGATAGAAAGATGAGTATCACCGAAATTCCATCCAATTATTAAAAATATGAATCGACTCTTAGACATTAAAGAGCAGTAATATAACCAATAACATCATATGTATATATCACCATCAAAACAATATNATAACGACCCTATTAAATGAACTAATTATGTCCTAAAATTTGATCCATATCATACTCAGTAATTGCACACCTAACAAGCACACAATACCTTCATTTAGATAACACACTATGACACTAGGAAAAACAAAATTGTTAACAAGCCAATAACAATGATGTGTGGGAGTATATTATAATTTAACCAGAGGTGAACAAACCAAACCGTAAAGTTAGGAGCTATAATAATTTAATAATAAAAACAATTATATGTAAGATGTGTGTTATAATTTTCTGATTTAACTTAATATAATATATGTATTTAGTGGATGCCCAATATATATATAATTGATTTGATGCGAAGCTATATACATGCATATCAAAATATGATAACAATATAACAATTTCTAAAATTCAAAAATTTTATAGTCGAAATAATAAGTTAATACCATTTGATTTTACCCAATAATGAACAAATTAAAGAGAAAGCTATTATTATTGAAGAGTCAAACTGATACTTTGTACGCATAAAAGGGGTGGGCAAATAAAGTTCTATTATCAATATTTTGTATATTCAATGAATTATTTGCATAAGAATACATATAGAAGCAAAGTATGAATTGTAAATATGTATTTATTGGGTTAGTGATAAGATAATTAGATGTTGCAGTACTTCCTACTCGTGCGAGGTATTGTATGATGGTATGAAACTTCATAATGTAAATATATCAAAGTATTATATTTATGCTAAAAAAAAGCCAATGTTCATATGATGATCATGTATTTTAGGAAATCACAAGAAAATGGTAAAGATA
Source organism: Suaeda aralocaspica (assembly GCA_016808085.1). Classification (NCBI taxonomy): domain Eukaryota; kingdom Viridiplantae; phylum Streptophyta; class Magnoliopsida; order Caryophyllales; family Amaranthaceae; genus Suaeda; species Suaeda aralocaspica. Next base: position 1,102,010 of record PYUH01000055.1, on the reverse strand, counting down.
GAAAGATGAATATCACCGAAATTCCATCCAATTATTAAAAATATGAATCGACTCTTAGACATTAAAGAGCAGTAATATAACCAATAACATCATATGTATATATCACCATCAAAACAATACGAGAAATTTAAGTTCTCATACATACTTTGTATAAGTGTTACTCAAATAGATTAGGTTGATTGATTAGTTATATATTATTGCTTTTCTTTGATGCTCATTATGATTAGAGATCATGTCATCAAACAATCAGTGATGACAATATCCATGCGCATTAGAGTAAGACTAGAAATTATAAAAATAGGTAGAGATTAGAGAAAAGGCTCTATACGCGTACCTGGAGAAGTTGTTGGTCTAATTGATTCAGTAAAGCAATCGTGCTGATAACGTGTTATAAACTAGGGTTTTTAGTAGAGAGTATTTGTGGGGAGAAGAATAGATCTATTTTCTTATTCAGTACCAAATATATATATACAAGCATAAACTAGGGTTTCCTGTAGAATAAACCCTAGTATCCAGAACATTCTAGATCATACCTAAGGGGTATAATGGACATCCATAAAATAATAATATTTTATAACACAAATCTTATTTTGAACGATTATCAAGATGTAAAATAGTAATATTGGAATGGAAAAATCGCTTTTAATAATCCCACCTTTTGTAATTTGAAAATAATAGTCCGACCTTTTGTTTATCTCAAAACAATCCCGATTATAAAATTCAGTTATTAAACCTTTTAACCTGTTACCTCTATAACAGGTTATGTAGTTTTGATTTTTGTTTTAATATTAATCTCCTTTTTTTGTTTAAGACCACTACTAGCCACCACTTTCCTTTTAAACCACCACACCACCACCACTTTTCTTTTAAACCACCAGCAAATCAATTTTCCCAAACCACCACTACCATCTCCTAACCTCATCAATCACTAACACACTAAACCCCGCTATCCACTCTCCTCCCCAACCACCACGACATCACTTCCAACAACTCCCACAAATATTAACAATCTAATTCAACCCAACTTAACCCAATTGGATTTGGAGCACAATTACACTTTTTTTTTCATATTTATGTAAATGCTAAGCAAATTATATAGTATTATTTTTCTCTTAACCTAAAGTAGTTTTGAAATTGAGGAGAATATTGGATAGAAAATTTTTGCTTGAGAAGCTACAATTTTTTTTCCAGAACTTAGGGTCTATTTACATTTAATGAAAATAACCAAACTAAACTAAACTGATTGAAACTGAACTGAACTAAACTGTAAGTTTTTAGTAAGGATTAATGTTTTTTAATTATCGATTAGGAATGACATAGCAATAATATTGATATTAATCCACTGCGGATTATGGAACACAGAAAAATATTGTTATTGATAGTTTATATTTTATGAAATAAAATTCAGTAATACGACATTTTCATATGTGGTAGTTTCATATTTTTGTGAATAGTAATTCACTCACGTGGTATTTTCATATATTTAAGAATGATAATCCACCTATATTTTTGTTTCATTTCATTATCAATATTGTCATCAAAAATACCATTATCAATATCATTAGCTAAAATTATAATTAATGGGGTATAATAAATAATATACATGAAACAAAAATAAATAAATAAATATATATATATATATATAAATAAAAATGTTCAGTGCAAAAAATATAACTATTTTAATAATTTAAATTTTGATTATCATTATTACTACATATTCCGTTGATGATGAAGATATATCATGTTAAATATTAAAAAGTTTGACTTTAATTATCATTATCAATATCATTAGACATAAAGCATGTTCTTCGGTCCTAATAAATGAATTTAAAAGGCTTGGTCCAATGACATGTCTAAACTATATTGCCATCATCAATATCATTAGTTAAATCCCAATAAATGTATTAGCAAAATAAAAGAAAAGATAAATTGAATTAAACTGAAGCTGAAGTAATCAAATCCTTAAAAAGAAAAAAAAAAGGGAAATAGAATTTTGGAGGGATATTTTTTTTAATTTTTTTTATTGTGGAGGTGGCATGTATCAAGGTGATGAATTAGTGATTCTTACTTTATTTATAGTCATGATTAGAATTGGATATTTAACGATAAAGTACATTGTACAAACGATTATTATTTTTTTTTGTAATAAAGGTGTTATTTTTATACGAAGCTTTGCTAAATACAACTGATTGTATCAAAATATAATTTTTATAGTTTTTACATTTACAAAATTAGAGATATTAACGTTTTAATTATGTCTTGAAAACTATGTAAATCGGGATGTAGAAAGTAAAAAGGTTTAGAGGAAGTACATGAAACAAAAAAAAAAGTTCAATGTAAAAAATATAACGATTTCAATAATTTATATATTAATTATCATTATTACTACATATTGATGTTGTTGTTGATGATGATGATATAATCTGTTAAAAATTACAAAGTTTGACTTTAATTACCGTTATCAATATCATTAGACATAAAGAGTGTTCTTCGGTCCAAAAAGATGAACTTAAAGGATCAGCCAAACGACCTATCTAAACTATATTACTATAATCAATATCATTAGTTAATCACAACAAATAAATTTGCAGAATAAAAGAAGAGCGTAATTGATCTGATTGAATCTGAACTGAATTAAACTGAAGCAGAAGTAAACATGCCTTTAAAAAGAAAAAAAGGGAAATAAAATTTTGGAGGAATTTTATTTTTTATTGTGGAGGTGACACATGTCAAAGTGGTGAACTAATGGTTATTACTTAATTTATAGTTTTGATCAGAATTCGGTATTTAACAATGATATACATTATACAAACTGTTATATTTTATAAAAAAAAAGTGTTATTTTGATACGAAGCTTTGCTAAATACACCCCATTGTATAAAAAATTGTCAAAGTCTGGCTAAACTTCACATTGATAATTAAAATAGCACGAGACCGCCAATAAGACAATAATAATTTAAAAAAAAAATACATGATTATGATTGAAAATTTCCCAAAAATAAATTATACAACCCACTACAATTCTCTTGGTTAACATATTCCACACATACCACTTAACAAAAACAGGATAACAAAGCTTTTCAAAAATGGAAAATGGAATCAATTTAATGGTGACAATTGTTCCACAAACTTTTCGTTGTTTACAAGGTCCACCTCTTTCCATTTGAGTAGTACTATGTATTCGGGCAGCAACAATTGTGTGCTCATATTACATTACATTAGTCTTAATTTATGACTTTAGTTATGACTAATCAATAATTTGACCTTTTTTGTGGAGCACATTCTTCTAACTTCTTCTATTTTGGTATATTTACCACCAAATTCTTTAGTTCCATTGCCTCATCGCTCGATTAGAGAATACATAAAAAATACCTAATAAAAGCTAACGTCACTATAATAATCAATCCAAAAAAGTTACTTTAAGACACATAGACTTTACCAACTAAGCTATACATTACTATTGTTATTTTTTCATACAACAAATTATAATATTATAGATTGCAAAATAAATGAAAACCTTAATGAATAACAATAAACAATTGCTTGTGTGTTTATCTTTTAACACATTGTGTGTGATCATTTCATATTTAGCTTTTTTTCCCCATATCATAATAGTTTCTTTCACTTCAATTCTTTAAATTTCTTTAGCAATCGTGTATTCATATTCAAAAATACTAACCATTCAAAATATAATTATTCTCAAACAAATTTAACTCACATAAATCCCAAATAATGAATAAATCATTGCTTGAGAAAAAAACATTAACAAATGATGATATTAATAATTAATCATCAATATATAATTTGCTAAAACATTTTTATTGCTAATGTAAAAGAATTTCGTATACCTCTCTATATATTCACGTACTTAACATTTCATCTTATGAAATTTTAAGTTTGATTTTAAGATTTTTCTAAAAAACTACTTAGTTAAAACTTATAAAATTTACTTAAACTATTTTTTTTGTATCAAATGATCCGGGGAACGCCCGAAATCAAAGCTAGTTTAATAATAAAAGGGGGAATGAGAAATAATTCAGTTGATTAAAACTTCTCCCCCGATTTCAAAATCGTGGGATTGATTATAAATTACTAACTACGGCTACCTCACACCCAAAAAAAAATTAATAATCAAAATTCTGAATGACCAAGATTAGTGTAATTAATTAAAGGAAGAAACGAAATAAAGAAATTAGAACAAAAGAATATTTATATTTGTAAAAGGAAAGTTTAGTACGACTACTTGTGTTTTGTTGTTGTTTTCTTCTGTCGTATTTCCCATGTGCCCCTTTTTGGGTTTTTTCTATCCCTCATTTTTTTTTGACAATTTCTCCTATTTTTTTAATTTATTTTTTCAAGATTCTATTTTCTGCAATTTTGGATACTCCACTCTCTTCTTCTGCTGATCTCTAGTACTCAAAAGGTTAGTTTTTTTTTTTAGAAAAGATTTGATTTTGCACACCATATGTTTGTTGAATTAACTATAAGAGTTATATTTTTTATTGGGGTTGTAGTATTTTCATTAATATTAGCAAATGTGTTAATGGGTATTTGTTTTGAGCTGTTTTGTTGTTGATTTTGATTGATTGAACTGCTAATTTGATACTTGGGTCCATTTGGGGAATTGGGTTATTCTTATTTCAGTTATTTGGATCCATGATTGCGTTGTTGTGCTGAATTTTGATTTGGGTTTAGCTCAAATAGTTATTTAATTGTCATTTTGTTGGTGTTAATTGAGTAATTAGTTGCTTTTTTTGGCTCAAAAAGATAGCTTGTTCTGATTGGTGTTGTTTGTTTGTTTATTTTCTGAATTTTTGTAGAAGAGAAGCTCCTCATTGGGGTTGTACATGGGTTATTGAATGTTTTTGGGGTTCTAAATTGTTGAGTATGGAGACTAAAATTGGAGGGAAAAGTAAAATTTGCGCTCCGGTGTCGAATGACTTGAATGGAGGTGTGGGGAAGAGGTCTTTAGAATGGGATTTAAATGATTGGAAATGGGATGGTGATTTTTTCCATGCCACTCCATTGAATCCTACACCTTTGGATTGTAGGAGTAAGCAGCTTTTCCCCCTTGGACCGGAGCCTACAGCGAATGGTGATGTTTCTAACAGTCCAGTCTTGTGTTCCAATGATGTTGATAAAAGCAGTGAGAATGGGAAGAGGGAGATGGAGAAGAGAAGGAGAGCTGCGGTTGCTCATGATGAAGAGCTGAATGATGAAGTGGAACCACTCAATTTGAAGTTGGGTGAGCAGGTCTATCCTATAGCTGAAGGTGAAGTTGATAAATTGGAAGGGAAGTGTGTGAAGAAGAGTAAGTCTGCTGGAACTTCCCAACCTGCTTGTCAAGTCGAGGGTTGTAGTGCTGATCTTAGTTTAGCCAAAGATTACCATAGGCGTCATAAGGTTTGCGAGGTGCACTCTAAGGCCAGTGACGTCTTGGTAAGAAACGCAGTGCAACGGTTCTGTCAGCAGTGTAGTAGGTTCCATGCTCTACAGGAATTTGATGAAGGGAAGAGAAGCTGTCGTAGGCGTCTAGATGGGCATAACAAGAGGAGAAGAAAAACAATTGCTGAAGCTTCACCTATTGCTGGCCCCTTGAATGATGAAAAGAGTGCTGGCTATTTGCTACTTAGTCTACTGAGGATATTGTCCAATTTGAACAGTAAGAACTTGTTTGATTCTATGTTTGTGTATTTTTGTAATGCGAATTGGATGTTAGTGATGGATATTTTGTCTGGTTACAATGGACTGTTGCTGTACAGTTTTATATGTTTGCCTCTTTTTACTCATCACCCCTCAAGGATGTTGTCCATCACAAACAAATTACTTGTTACTTACGAGCTTCATGTTGTAATGTAACTTCACCTTGCTTTTGCAGTTTGCAGTCAAACATCTTGAACATAGAAAAATTAATATTGTCTTATCTAATATCCTGCAAGTAGTCCTTAATTCTAAAAAGTGGAGGCCCAAAAATATGTTTTTTTAATTTTTTCTAATGAAGTTTCGGTGCCAAAAAAGGCAACTAGAAGAAGTGCATCATGATCTAACGTCTTCTCTATGAATTATATGGCTTTACTGCTTGACTGCTGTAGACATTTTGTATCAGCTCACTATTTCAGGATAGGCATCATAACTCTATCTTATTTCAATTTGATCTACTTCCAACATTATCCATTGCATCTTAATATGCTCTTGTGGCCTTACCCTGACTAGGCTAAGAAAAAGAGGTTCCCTACTGATTTTCAATCACTGCATAACTTCTATATGCTATTTTAAAATCGTAAGAACTTTCAACACTTAAATCATTTACTTCGTATAAATTAGTGTGTCATCACTCATAAAATTGACTCAACTGTTAGAACCTTAATGTAGGATGGCAATTAAAGCTGTAAACTCCATTCTGCTCATTTTAGAATTTGGATGTGCTGGAAGCACTTATCAAGTTATCGTTGTAGGCGTAGGAATAATAATATTTCTGTGTCATGCTACATTGCTTTACAATTGTGTTGCCTGTAGAATTAATTATTTGGTTAAGTATCAAGCAATCAAGTTTCGATCTCATATATCTATCAACTTCACTCCAAATGCTTGGTGTAAATATATTCTATGTGAATTGCAGCAAATGCTTTTGATCAGTCGAAAGATCAGGATCTGATTTCACATCTTTTGAAGAATTTTGCTGTTCAAGTCAATGGAAGCAACATGCCTGAGCTACAGAGAGGATCCCAGAGTTTACCCAATGCAGGATTATCTGTTGGTATTCCAGTAAAGGTGTCACACCTTATCCCTAATGTTTTTTTTTTACATATTATTTCCTTGTTCATGTAGCCTCTTACTTTAACTCTTTCGTAATAATTAGACTCCTTTAAGATCTCAAGAATCATCTCAAGCTGTACCTTCAGCTGCGACACAGGTAGAATTATTGTCAAGGGAAAACCTGAATGAAGCAAAACAGACTACATCTGCCTTACAGCAAGGCTTTCTTTCTCCAGCAAGTGGTTCTGTAACAGAAAAAGGAAGTGTGCAAGATTCGAATGTTGAGAGACACAGGTTAACTGGCATTGACTTAAATTATTCCTGTAATGACTCACAAGAACGTATAAATAGCTTGGAAGATGGACTTGGTACAGTTGCCTGCACACTTAGACCAGAACAAAACATAAAGCAATCAAGTCCACCCCAATTAAGTGGAAACTCAGATTCAATGTCTGGTTCTAGTTCTAGTGGAAGTGAAACTCAGGTACCCTATTTTTTATTATGCTGGGAAGTTCATAATTGCTAGCTACAATTTCGTAGGAGTACACCGTACCCGCCCCCTATTGTTATTTGTTTAATTTTTCTAAATAAAAACTGGCAACTGGAGTAAGGCAGAACATCAGTGGTAATTGGCATGCCCTTAAATGTAGCTGATATCTTTTGATTGTTAATTTCAACTTCGATTGAGATTCATGACACTGGGTACATTAATCCACTGGTACTTTGCGCCTTTATATTGAAGTGCTAAATTCATAGGAATTTTTGGATATGAGAAAAATTATACCTTACATATATTTTGCTTGCACAATGTTACTCTCTCTCTTTTCATCATCATTCTAAGTTTCTACCAAAAACATGGGTACTTTCACAGACCAACGCGGGAGGGGGTGGGGTGGAGGG
>PYUH01000055.1:1058185-1092628 GCA_016808085.1 Suaeda aralocaspica | reverse complement strand
GGGGGGGGGGGATTGTATGGGATTTGTTTGACAGTGTTTTGCTACATCTGCAAGAAACTTTTTCGCCATTAATGAAAGGTGATCCTGTCTTTTTACCATTAATGTGATTATCACCTTGCCTTGTAGGCCCGCACAGATCGGATTGTTTTCAAGCTGTTTGGCAAAGATCCTAATGACTTACCTCATCTACTGCGAACACAAGTACTACTTTCCCCTCCTTAACTTGGAAGTACATTAACATTATGGTGTATATTTTTTAATATCAAGGTGCTTGATTTGTACTCTTTAGATCCTTAACTGGTTAGCTCACAGTCCTACGGAAATTGAGGGGTACATCAGGCCTGGCTGTATTGTTTTGACTATATATCTCCGTTTGAATAAGGCCATATGGGAGGAGGTTTGCTTCTTTTTCTTGACCAGTGGGTTGTCTAATCTTATCAAGTTACATGCTGACTCCTCTATCATTTATTCATGCAGCTCTGCTATGACATGTGCTCCAGCTTGGCTAAGCTCTTGAGTGTGTCTGATGATCCATTTTGGAAGACAGGATGGATCTATACCAGAGTGCAGCAACGGGCTGCATTTATTTGTGATGGTTAGTTCTCAGTGCACCCTCCACCCCCCCTTTTCTTAGTTGGTCACACCCTTCACCCTTCACATTATCTCTTTATCAAATATATTGCCTTTTACGTTATGGTCATTTGAGAGGATATGCTTCAATTTGTTAGCATCATTTGCTAATTACCACGATCAATTTGTTGTTTTCTGCTGAAGGCCGGGTTGTACTAGATACACCTTTACCTTTTAAAAGCCGGAGGAGTAGAATCTCAAGCATCAGTCCTATTGCAGTTCCTGCTGCTGAGACGGTGCGGTTAGTAGTTAAGGGTTCTAATCTCTCTGGACCAACCTCTAGGTATTTTAACCATCATGTTTATGCAAGCTACTTCAGTTTTAGTATTCAAGGGTTAATTTGTTGTTGCCTTCTTATATGCATCACATAGAGTATCTTGTGTTTCTTCTTTGAGGTTCACATTTGAGCCCTTTTATGCTGTTGATAACATTGTATTTTTCAATGTTGCAATCATTAGGTTACTCTGTGCAATAGAAGGGAAATATCTGGTCCAGGAGAGCTGTTATGACTTGGTGGACGGAACTAATGCAGCTGCTGAGTTGGATGAGTGCCATTCTCTCAGCTTTTGTTGCTCTATACCAGATGTTGTTGGAAGAGGATTTGTTGAGGTAATACTTCAGCTTCTTCTAGAATATAGGCATCTGTGGGTTACTTTCTTGTCCAAATGGGATAAGTACATGTTACAACATATATTTTCGACAATTAGATCTCTCTTTCATATGCAGGGATGTAATTGCTACTTAACCCGTTTGGTATATTCATTCATTTAGCGTTGTTGTGCATTATCTTGTGAGCCAATCCAGTCTATAACATTTATCTGTTGCCTGCAACTCTGCAAGATATTATTTGTTTGTAACACTGATATACTACTGTGCAAGTCTAAGATGATTTGGTTGGTTGCTTGTTGGCATTAATTTTGCGGCTTTTTCAGCAGGAGGTTTACCACGTTGCACGGGGTACCCCCATAGTTTTAAATACGCATGGTGTCCCTTATTAAGTTTTGATTATGCACCAAATGTCCTTCAGTTAGATTTCCGTCGGGAAAGCGTTGGTATGAATTTACAATTGTACCCCTTGAATAAAAATGACCATTAACTTTCATCATTACCTCAATAATGATTGTGAAACTACTATATTGCCTTCAATAAAAAAATGAATTAAAGTAAAAAATTTAATACTTCCTCAATAATTATTGTAAATTTTTTAGTAAGATTTAATCGAAGCGAGAAGCTACCGCCACTACACTTCACTATTGTCCCTGCCACAACAACCACCTCTACTACGAAATATAACAAAAATATGACAAAAATCTAATAGAAGGGCATTTGGTGCATAATCAAAAGTTAATAAGGGTACATGGTGCATTTTTTAAAATATATGGGTACCCTGTACAACCCGATAAACCTCAGGGGTACCCCGTGAAAAAGCCGTTAATTTTATTTTTTTCTTCTCCCTCAAGTATCAGTAGTAGGCTATTTTACGGTGACTTTATATCTTAAATACCTGTCTCAAACACTAGTGTACTTGACACTGACATGGATGTGAAATTCAAACTTGGCATTTCCATTTTCAGGTTGGACTTGCCATTCTCTTGAATCACCAGTTTGTAATGATTGGTTTAGTTAATGATGTTTGTACTTTTATTAACTAATTGATGTGCATTGTGAAAAGAACGCAGCAAGTTTACTTGAAGTTAGAATATTTTTTAATGAATAGTTCTTTCCACTCATGCCCACTTTATAGCATACATTACCCTTGTCCAGAAATCCAGAATCTTAAGCCACTGTGCTTCAGACAGTCCTATACCCCACGTATCTTGATTCTTATTCAATACATTCACAAGAATATGTCTGGTAATTTTGTCTGTGCAGGTGGAAGAATATGGCCTTAGTGGTTGCTTCTTTCCATTTATAGTTGCAGAGCCTGATATTTGCTCTGAAATTTGCATGCTGGAAAGAGCTATGGAGTTTGGTGCAGACGAGAATATTGATGTAGAATGTGGAACAATAGATGCCAGAAATGATGCCTTAGACTTTGTACATGAATTGGGTTGGCTGCTTCACAGGAATTGCTTGAGTGCAAAGATGCGTGATATGGCTTTTCACATGGATCTCTTTCCCTTTGAACGAATGAAGTGGCTGATAGAATTTTCATTAGTCCGTGATTGGAGTGCTGTTCTGAGAAAGCTCTTGGACATGCTGTTCAGTGGAATTGTAGATACAGGGGATCATGCTTCTGTTGAATATGCATTGTCAGAGATGACCCTCCTCCACACTGCCGTCCAAAGAAATAGCAGGCCAATGGTAGAGTTTTTATTAAGATACATACCCAAAAAGGTTGTAAATACATTAGATCTGGAACACAAGAAGCCAGAATATGGAGCTTCTAACAGCTTCTTATATAGACCCGATGTCACTGGTTCTAATGGGTTGACTCCCCTGCACATAGCCGCTTCTTGTGCTGGCTTTGAGAATGTACTGGATGCCTTGCTTGAAGACCCTGGAATGGTAATGGATATTATTCATATTTTTCGTTATTATTAAGCTTAGGTCTTTCTCGCATCAATGAATGTTATTTATTCAGTAGTCTTTGTGCCTTTTTTTTTTTTGAGTTGAGTAGTGGAGTTCTTGAGAAGTTAAAGGTTAAACTTATTCTCTGAACTCATATGCTGTAAGCTTAGAACTTAGATAACACTTGCATGATTTTATAACCTTCTGTTATTATCGTGTTCTCTGAAATCGGACATTCCACAAAACACTTCACATAAATCTTATGATCATCTATTATAATCACCTAGCATACCAAATGAGCCATTAGCTATGTGTCGTTCAACATAAATCAGTGATTTTGCTTGATCATTGGGATTCCTAATACTGTCTTATTTTCATTAGGTTGGCATTGGAGCTTGGAAAAACGCTCAAGACTGCACAGGATTGACCCCTAAAGACTATGCTAACCTAAGAGGTTACAAGCAGTACATAGACCTGTTTGAGAGGAAAAGTAATGAAAATTTGTCAGGCAAACATGTGTTGCTAGATATTTTTGAATTTTCCAATTTGAAATCCAAGCAAAAGGAATGTGATGAACTCAATCCCGCAAAGTTCAATAGCTTATACACTGATGTGCTGCAAGGTCGTCAGAGCTGCAAGCTCTGCGAACAGAAGCCAACTTATGGATTCAGAAGAGCAACCCTAGCATGCAGACCAGCAATGATGTCACTTGTTGCTATTGCTGTAGTTTGTGTTTGTACAGCTTTACTATTCAAGAGTATGCCTCGAGTTCGTTATGTCTTCGGTCCATTCAGGTGGGACTCTCTGCAATATGGAGCAATGTAGGTAGCAATCTAGCTGTACAGTGATGCCCAGCAGAAGTTTCTCGACTTAATGGAAAGAAGTTTGAGGCGGGGAGCTAGCTGTTTTTACAGAAGAGGGTAGCTAACAAATTAGTTCATTATAGTATTTATTCGGACTACACTCCTTGTATATGTAAGTTTATCTATTGCGCTGTATGTATAAAGCGAAGATAGGATTTAAATGTTTATTTCTCATACTATTATTCTGTGAAAGATGATTAATTACAGATGCTCTGCACTTTTGAAAGACTTCATAAGTCTGAGGTGTTGCCTCTAATGTTTTAGCAAACCTCAAAAAAATAAAATTATAGTAAATTATCTGGATACATCATACATTATCTGTTTCTTATATGCTACTTGTGTCACTGTATTGGTTTGAGACTTTACGTTGATTGTCGATCATATTGTGGTTTGAAAATTTGAGCTTGAAAGGCTAACACAATCATATTTTTCAGTAACTTGGTATGGAAATTTGTTTACATGTTTCATGTTGCCTTAAAAAAATGAAAATTACTAGTAGTGGGAGTAAAACCTTGTGTTTTTAATGTTATTTTTAATTTACTACGTAATTAAAACGTACTAAAATGAGTTAAACCAAATTGATATGCAATGTAATTATCTGAACGCAACTTATTTTGTAACTCAATTTATTTTAATTTCAAATTATATTTTTACAGATATTTTGCAGGCATTTCTCCAACTCTAAAAACACTTCAAAGGCTGGCGACATCTATATAATATATTGACCTCTTTAATGTCATCCAACTTAATTACCAGCTCAACCAAATTTTGTTGATGTTCTACATCCATATTTTAAAATATATATTGTTTCAGTCGCAACCTTATAATCAATACAACAACTACTCCGTAATTGATTACAAAGTACAAACGCGAGTACTAAATTCTTGATCTTCCTCAACTCATATTTCAGATCAATGTCTACGTACACACAACAGTGATCCACAATTTTGTATTAGTGTTTTTTCTCGGTCCAAATGGAGGAAGTAAATTAATTGTTTGTAATTTTTTGGGGTTGATTTTAAATGTGAGTAATTTTTTAATTTAGGAAGATTATAAATTATTATTATTATTATTGATTATTGATTATTGAGTTACTCTATAGGCTATATATATATATATAAGACAAAACTAAAAATCTAGGTCCAACCATTCTAGAACAAGTTCAAACCAGAAAAATCAAGTCAAGTCCGGTCCCCGGCCCAAAGAAACTAGGGATTTCAGCCCTCTAGTTCAGGTCCGATCCGGTCCGGTCTTGGACAGGTGCACATCCCTAATTGTCACGTATACTTTTAAGTAGATTGTCATTATCAATATAATTTGTGCCCATCAGCCCAGTATAAAACCCAAGGATTTCTTTTTCAATAGAAGAAGGTTTATCCCCTGCAGAATTATACAAGGAACAGATTCTGTTTCATAATTTTTTTTTTTGTGTGTGAAACGTATACATTTTTTTTTACGAAAATGTTTATCATAATTTTTTGAAACGTTAATTATCATTATTGTTTTTTTTTTTCATATATATATTTATTAGTTTATAATTTTCACCATTCACAGAAGTATGAAATACCTCATATGAAATACTACATTAATAGACTACCATGCACAAAAATATGAAAATGTATTATTGATTTTATTTCATAATATATAAACTACCATTAAATTTTGTTTCATAAATTATTAGTTCATTAATATCAATATTACTACTAATCTATGATAAATGTTTTCAGTTCAGTTTCAGTAAATATAAACACGCTCTTAATTTTATGAGATTTAGGAACCAATTCTCATCACTAGCTCTTGTGACTCCCTGACATCAAAACAAATTGAAGCCCCAAATAGTTGGCAAAATAGTCAAAATTGGCATCCGAATTTCATAAAAATTAAGAAAATACCAAGTAATTGCACTTATTGCTAATTTACTAAAAAGTTATAAAGGACTAAAGGATTCAAAGTTAGAGGGGATTGCACGTTATGACCATGATTTCTTATTTTCAATTAAAGCCTCAAATGGTTGGCAAAATAGTCAAAATTAGCTTCTAACCAACTTTGAAAAGAGGGCAGTCTAGTTTATCAATTGATATGTACATTAAGCACTTGTTTGGTTGTCATACAATTGCCTAAAAAGTTAATAGAACTTGTGTTGTTTGGTTGACAAAAGCATAGGAATTTAAAATTCCTAGGAAAGTGATGGAAATAACTTACCACGGCCCTTCTTGGTAAGTTGAAATTCTCATGGAAAATTTTAATCCCCATCAATTAACCAAACAAAATTTCTTATTTTTTAGGAAATTAGCAAGGCAAAAATTTTCCCAATTTTCCATGGAAAGTTATTTCCTATGTGAACCAAACAACACCTAAGTAGCAGTTTGATAAATAAAAGAAGTTTGTGAGCTGTATATTTATTTGATAGCATATCAATTGACAATTTGGTAAATATAAACATTTTTATTTGGTGTCATAAGGGCGGGGTAAAAATCAATCATAGGATCTCGTGGAACCAGGAATCTAAGAGGGAAGCTTTAACCACTTGAACTAACCTTCACTCTCACTTGGTAAATACAAACATGTTTGTGGTTCTATATTTATTTGTTTCATAATCATTTTAGTGAATCTATAAGGCGATATTATTTAAACAGAGATTGATATTTTTAACATAAACATATCAATTGAAAAACTAGTATATCCTCCTTTGAAAAAAATTAAGAAAATTCCAAGTAATTGCATGCATTGACATGTTGCATGCTAACACTAGTTATAAAGGATTAAAGCTAGAGCCTAGCTTGAGGTGGATTGAATTGGTTTAAGCTCATTTTAATTTCCTCTTCGAAAAAAAATGAGAAAATTATTTCTCAAAACATTGTTAATTTATGTAATTGTAGCAGCTTTTTTTATAAGTGATTTTTCAGCAATTCCTACAGCTTCATCTTCATTTGCTAATGGTGCGTATTTTATTTCTTGAAATACATTCTTTGATGTGACAACCAGATTTTACTGGATTATTAAGTACTTGTGCTTCAATCTTAGCTTCTTATTCTTTATTATTTTTATTTTATTATATTTATTTAATTAGGTTAGCGCCATGCACAATTTTAAAAATAGTACTCCGTAATAAGATCAAAATACTCCATACATAATAAAATATAAAGATCCGTATTGATAATTTTAAGTATTGAAAATTTTATTTTCATATAACAATATGAGCATTGTTGAAAAAATTATTGAAATTTTAAGGAAGATATAATTTCACATGAAGAAACTAAAAGAGATAAATAAAAATAGTGTAATATTCATTTTTAGTTTCCCAAGTTGGTCCTATAACATTCATTAAAAAAAAAATATTTATTGCAATGCTATAGTAATTTCCTTAGCTTGCAATTATTAGTCACAAATTTATTTATTTTTGTAAATGATGTCATATGTCATTTTGGAGGGATTTATTTTTTTTTTTATTTTTTTTACAAGAATTTGAAGGGAAAATTTTGATTGCGAGTTTTCCACGGGTCCTTCAATGACGTTAGCAACAACATGTTTTAAATTATAGTTATAAATTATAGATCGATAAATAATTTTTTTTAATGGGTCCTTCAATGACGTTAGCAACAACATGTTTTAAATTATAGTTATAAATTATAGATCGATAAATAATTTTTTTTGATAACAAATTATTAATTTGTTATGGAGTAGTTTATTTACTACTATTATTAACTTGTTATTAATACTCTACGAATTCCTTTAAAAAACATATTATTATACGGATTATGTGGTAATTAACATTGTCATTATCGCTTATTCCACAATGGTTGAGCATTAGAGATGCGCATAGATGAGTTAAATGTATCTTAGTTTTTATTATAGATGGTGAACCGAAGAGATGGCGCCTTAGCAAGGGCGAAGGTGGTGATTGGAGGTTTGTCACCCTCGCAAAATATGAAGACGAAAGCACTACTACAACCACTTCAACCGGTGTTAAAAGATTGACACATTCTATAACTCACCGAAGTCTTAGAGTGAGGCCAAATCCATCTCCTCAGAAGGCTCCAGAGGACCATCATCATCACTAAAACTCAGGATTGAAGATGATATTGAGTACTGAATCAAACAAATTTGTTACTTGAATATACATCACAGTGCTTTTGGGACGATGTTCAGTATTTTTTTTTTTTTGTGTGTGTGTAATGTTCAACTTTCGATAATCATGTTTAGTTTTCAATGTTTAATGTTCATTAGCATTTTATTTCCATAATTTTAAATGATATTTTAATTTTCCTACAATTTACGTTACTTATATATTATTTATGATTTTTTGGTGCTTGTGTTTATAATTTGAATTATATATATTTCTAACCTATAATTCTATAAATTCAGATATTAAGTAATTAATAGAAGTTGGTTGAACTGCAATATTCACTTAGCCTTAGTCATGTTCAGTTATCGAAATGCAATGTTCAGTTTTCAATGTGCAAAGTTAGGTACCAATACTCTACATATTGAAAGCTTTCACCAGGAAAGCAAATGTATGGATTATAGTTTAATTTGGGAAGTGAATATCCAAAGTAAATTTATGATCATTGACTAGAGAAAACTGAACTTCAAGAGTACGTAGATTTAATCTGTTGAAAATTTCGAAAAAAAAAACAAGTATTTCCATTGTAATTTGCGAAGTGAACATCTTGAAATTTTGAACATCAACCATATAAAACTAAACATTGAAGTAAAGTTCTAAATGTTAAATTTTTTTTTATAGGGGCATATACAAAGTTGTATGCACTGGGTGTAGGGTATAGTAGTATGGTTGTTGAAATTTGCACGATATAAGAACTTTTACAGTAAGGTTGAATAATAAAGGAAAATGCTAACCATAGTCCTTGGGGCTATGTGTAAGGTGTTAAAACTGGAAATAAATTTTCAATTCAAGTATTAATTACACTGTTGTATATGTGGTTTTCGCTTACGTTCACAGACTATTACCAATCGTAGAAGTATATTAAATAATTTTTATTCTTAGCCCTAAGGACTATATATAGCATTACCCTAATCATTTATACATTTTTATAAAAATGTATTTATCTAACCATTATATAAATCACTTTGTCTTATATGCAACAGATTGCACAATAACTAAATGGTGTGGCAACCCAATCAAAACCTAGGATTTTAAGAGAAACCAATTGTCATATCGTCGTCGCCGCCGTCGTTTCTCTCTCCTCTGCGTCTTCTTCTTCCTTATTCCTCTAATCTTCTTCCTTTTTTATGCGAACTTATGCAGAAATATTTGGTCTGTGCATTAATCTAGCAATTAATCTTGCTTTTTCTTTTCAACAATATTGAATGTTTAATGTTCAATGTATTTTGAAATTTTAGGTTCTTAAATTTCATCTCTTTTTATATTGAATTCGACTTTTTTGATACAAATCTTGAGTTCATTGTAGAATTACGATTCTTAGGGTATTTGATTTTTTATATTTTTTTTCAATTTGTAATTATATATCCATATTCCAACAAAGTAACCCAGATTATTAAAGTAAGTAACCACTTTTAGCATAAGTAACTATCATTAGTCTGATAAGTAACCACAATATTACTAATAAGTAACCTTTTCTAATAGGTAACCATAACTCTTTTAGAAAGTAACTACCATTGTTCATATAAGTAACCTTAGTATTATTAATAAGTAAATCACCATTATCAATAAGTAACCACAATGCAAGTAACCTCAGCACTACTACTAATAGGTAACCATAACACTTCTAAAAAGTAACCATCATTGTTCATATAAGTAACCACGTTATTATTAACAAGTAAAATACAATTATAAATAATAAGTAACTATAATTCTTCTAAAAAGTAACTATCGTTGTTCAATTATGTAACCACAATGTTAATAACAAATTAATCTTCAATTATCAACATTTATAACATGCACTACAAGATAACATCGTTTTTGCGACGGACTAATTCCGTCGCAAAAATGATAAAGTCCGTCGCAAATAGACGTTTGCGACGGAATTCCGTCGCAAACGGTCCGTCACTAAATTTTTTGTCGCAAACTTCCATTTTTGCGACGGAATCATAGAATTTTGCGACGGAGAATTCCGTCGCAAATTTGCGAGGGAACTTTCCGTCGCAAACTTTTAATTTGCGAGGGAAAATTCCCTCGCAAAATTCCGTCGCAAATTTGCGACGGAATTTTCCCTCGCAAATTTAAAGTATTTTGAGAGGGAAATTTCCGTCGCAAATTTGACGGATTTTTGAATTTTTAACGTTTCGATTGTTTATTTGTATTTGTGCCTGTACACCTGTATGATCTGCCACGTTATGTATTCTAATCAAATAAGGACAATTCCCTCGCAAATTTGCCGATATTATAATATTTCAAATGTAACATATGCATACAAAGTATTTCCGTCGCAAATAATTTCATAGTTTTAAAGTTTAACAATGACAATAAAGGCACTAAGCTATGTTATACGGAACAAGATATCTATCTACAGTTGCATCCCTTGCCCGGCGCCGCTGCCCTCGTCGTCTGGTGAGTCCCGAGGCTGAATTTGGAAAGGTGAACAACTGTCGCTACCGAATCGACTCATCATCTGCTCCATAAACTCCTTCTATGTCCTCTGCATTGCCTCAATCTCGGCTCGCATATTATCCTCACCTAGCCCGCACCTCCTCCTGCACCTCGTCCGCCACTTCTCCACATGTTTCTCTAAATGTTCTTCATTTGAGAAAAACACAGATGGCGGTATTGCTTCGATGATCCAGATTCTGTCGAAGAGCTTGAAGAGCTGTAATACAGGTCCGCACCACTACCAA
This sequence comes from Suaeda aralocaspica, assembly GCA_016808085.1. Taxonomy (NCBI): domain Eukaryota; kingdom Viridiplantae; phylum Streptophyta; class Magnoliopsida; order Caryophyllales; family Amaranthaceae; genus Suaeda; species Suaeda aralocaspica. The sequence goes on along the minus strand of PYUH01000055.1, from coordinate 1,081,811 downwards.
GACCCTTCACGCGACCTTTCTTGCTACGACCACCAGATGCCTCCCAATATAACTCATGGGGTTTCTTGACTCTCGTCACTGCTTGTTCCTCAAGCTTCTTCTGGTAGGTCTCCTACAAAAACACAATTACAATTAAATTAGGCATAATTTTCATATAAGTCTAAAGGCAAAATTACAAGTGTGTTACAACCTATAATTAAGTAAACATCCCTAAAAGGAATAATTACAAGTGTTACAAACTCTACATTCTTTCAAACTACCCTTTACAAGTGTTTTAGGTCAAATGGGCTCGAAATGGCTACAAATGTGCCCATTTTCACATATCAGTCATTTCAACCTATAATTAAGCTAAACATCCTTAAAAAGAAATATTACAAGTGTTACAAAACTACATTCTTTCAAACTACCCTTTACAAGTGTTTTAGGTTCAAATGGGCTCGAAATGGCTCGAAATGGGCACAAAAGTGTCCATTTTCACATATCCAGTCATTTCAAACCTATAATTAAGATAACATCCTTAAAAGGAATAATTACAAGTGTTACAAACTCTACATTCTTAAACCCTTTACAAGGTGTTTTAGGTTCAAATGGCTCGAAATGGGCACAAAGTGCCCTTTTCACATATCCATTCATTTCAACCTATAATTAAGCTAAACATCCTTAAAAGGAATAATTACAAGTGTTACAAACTCTACATTCTTTCAAACTACCCTTTACAAGTGTTTTAGGTTCAAATGGGCTCGAAATGGCTAAAAATGTGCCCATTTTTCACATATCCAGTCATTTCAACCTATAATTAAGCTAAACATCCTTAAAAGGAATAATTACAAGTGTTACAAACTCTACATTCTTTCAAACTACCCTTTACAAGTGTTTTAGGTTCAAATGGGCTCGAAATGGCTCGAAATGGGCACAAATGTGCCCATTTTTCACATATCCATTCATTTCAACCTATAATTAAGCTATAAGTAAATAATATAGTTCAAATAATTAGCCATTGCAATTCAAATAAGTAAGAAATTGCTTAAATAAGTGTATGTAGAACGTGAGTAACCATCATTGTTTAAACAAGTAACTATCATTATTCAAACATGTAACCATCGTTGTTCTATTAAGTGACCATTGCTGTGAAATACAGAACAGAAGGACGATATTCACATGTATGGCCGCACCATTAATTGATGGTGCAACCTACCATATAGAAAACACGCCCTAGTTAGATTAGATTCTCCTCCTATAACTTTTAGACATAATTTCACACATATCCATTGTATAGTTTGTAATGACTATGGATCAGGTTTAAAGTTTTTTTTGCGTTTCATTTACCATAAAATCAACTTAAATTATACAGTATTAATTAAGTTCGAGTTACACTTTTCTTGAGAGCAGGTTACTTTAAAATCGGCTCAAGTTATTGTGTACTTGTTTTTAATGCTGAACAAACTCAATTTTAATGAATGATTATACCTTATTATGCCATATATGAAAATTTTTATTAAACCCTCAATTAAAAATCAATAATTTTATATATACTAAAAATATGATTCTAGTTACCAAAAAAATTGTTTCAAGTTGAGCGTTGTACAACAATTTTACTATACATCGGGTGTATGCAATATATATTCTAATTTGTGAGTTGCTACATTTTACTCAACTACACTATTCACTAGTACATACCTTAATTGATTAGTCTTCACGTGTATTTTATGATAATTAATTTTTATAATTTTTTTTATACAGTATCATTAGTGCCCCTCAATTTTACCTGTATATACCGAATTAACTTGTTAGATGTGAAATGAGCATCTAACAATTAGTTGCAGTGCATCAAAAAACCCTAATTTATATGAAGTATATTTGAAATGTAGCTGAACTGAATTGATCGGAATTGAACAGATCGATTTAAGTAAAATTTAACTGAACTGAATTAAACTAAAATGCATTGAGATGAATTGAACTAAAGTAAACTGAAATAAAATAGTAAAAATAATAAAGATGGGTTGAACTAAACCAAATTGAACTGAACTAAACTGAATAAAGTTAAATCGAACTAAACTAAATTGAATTGAATTAAAATGCCAAAAATTTCATTCCAAAATAACATGGCCGTACTTTTTTCCTCTTAAAATATCAATGGGAGTGTTTTGGAACAAGCTTTTTGGAGAACTTTATAGAGGTTTTAACCAATTTTAGAGGTCTGACTCAAAACTTCTAATATGGGTGTTTGGTTGAACCCAAAACCTTAATTTTGAAAAAGCTCTTATTAGTAGGAGGTTTTTCATTAGAGGTTTGACATTTTTAACTTTAAACTGACAAATTTGCCCAAATAATTAATAATTTATAATTAACAACGAATTACTAAATAATTATTAATTAATTAACTAAAACTAATAATAATTTACAATCAATAATTAATTAGTACTCGTAATAATTAACAATTGATTATCAACATTTGATAATTAGTAATTAGAAATTGATTAATACTACTCCCTCTGTAGATTATTAGTTGCTACATAGCAACTTGGAACAACATTTGAGGCAAGTCACAATCAACTAGGGACCACATCCTTTTTGGTTAGTAATAAGAAGAGAGAGACATAATTAAGCAAAGTAATCCACATGATTTTGGGCGCCAAAACTGAATGGAAAAAGGGTAAGTAGTTCTGAAAATTTAAAGTCCCACCAAAAATTTGGTGGGTATAAAAAAACAGGAGCCAAATTCAAAAAACCTCAAAATTTAAAATAGCTTATGCTACTGCTCCATATATAAGCAGTTTTTGAGCTTTAAATGCTCATTTATTGACCAAAAAACAAAATTCCCAAGTCCATGAAAAAACATTAAATTCAAGAACTTCAGATTTAAAATCCACCATTTCAAAACAGTAGGAAAAAGAAGATTGTTTGGGGGGGGGGTAGAATTACTCTCAGCTAACTTCATCATTGAGTAATTAGTGTTTACCTGTTTGAACTTGTTTTTTAGCTTGCATTGTTGCCTCACTTGGGAGGTCACTTCAATACGGAGGCAGCTCACAGCAGTTGTCGCAAGTGATTACGAAACAATGGACCTTGAAAGCACAACAACTATATTTTCACATGAATATGGTGGAGATTTGTTGCTTTACTTTGATATTCTTGTTGGTAACACTTGTCCAACAATGGTGGCTACGCAATCCGTTTGTGGACCGTCACCATCGGCAAATGTGGAGCTGCAAGACCATGTACATGTTATACCTTTGGCAGAAGTGCATCCACCAAAGGGGGGAGGTGCAACAGCGTTTGAGACAATAGTAGAAGAAGAATCAGAAGGGGAGCAAATTGTTGAGGTTTTATCGTACAACTCAGACCTTGACGGAGATGGGTTTGACTGGACAGATTCTGAGTCAGATGAAGAGTGTGCTCAACCAGTCAAAATACCTCCACCTCTAANCATCGTACCTCCACCTCTAACCCTGAAAAGGAAGCACAAGGAGTTGTCTAATAAGGAGCGGAACCAAGTGGCTAACAATTTGCAGAAACTTTACAATGACAACAATCTTCCCAAAGGTACAATTAACGAATTAGCAACTAAGTATGATGTTTCTAGGTGGTCTATATCTAGGTTATGGCAGAAAGTACATGCTCAAATTGATAAAAAAGTTGACATAGATGTGAAAAACATGAAGACAGGAAAGGTAGGAAGAAAAAGAGTTGAACTTGACATTGAAAAACTCATGAGTACCCCACTATGTATGCGTACAACAATAAAATCAGCAGCAAAGGCATTAGGAATTCACAAGTCAACATTGCATAGGATGGTCAAAAGGGGTACAATTAAGAAACACACCAACACTGTGAAGCCTTACTTAACTGAAAAGCATCTTATAGCAAGGGTCCAATGGGTTATCAAGGCATTCATTCCATACACAATCAAAACAATACCCAAGTTCAGCAGAATGTACAACATTCTTCATACAGATGAAAAGTGGTTTTGTTTCTCTAAAATCAGTCAAAGATATTACTTAGCACCACAAGAGATAGGACCACATAGGAGGTGTAAGAGCAAGAGATTTATTAAAAAAATCATGTTTTACGGAGCAGTAGCAAGACCCCATATTATTCCTGGAACACAAGAAGTAATTTGGGATGGGAAAATAGGTATTTGGCCTTTTGTTGACAAAATTGCAGCAAAGAAGACAAGCAAGAATAGAGAAAAGGGCACAGTAGAAACAAAGGCCACTACAAGCATCACAAAAGAGGTGATTAAGAAAATGATGTTAGAGCAATTGCTACCAACAATCAGAGAAAAGTGGCCATCTTATGGTAGTAAAACAATTTGGATTCAACAGGATAACGCAAGACCTCACATTTCACCTGATGATGTTGACTTCATTAACGAGGCTAACAAAGATGGGTTCCATATTCACTTAATAAACCAGCCTGCACAAAGCCCTGATTTGAACATCTTAGACTTGGGGTTTTTTAGAGCAATTCAAGCAATCAAGGAACAAATGACTTACAAAGATGAAGATAAGTTAATTGAGGCAGTACAAGAAGCTTACAACACTTATGACCCTATCAAGCTAAACTACATTTTTTTGAGCTTACAAAGCTGCATGATCGCGATTTTGAGGTGCAATGGAAATAACAACTACAAGCTCCCTCACATGAACAAGGTTGGACTGGACAGACAAGGTAGACTTCCAGTTCAGATGACAACAGACAAGGAGTTGGTTGATCAGGCATTTTGGTGGTTGGAACATGGTAACATTGACAACTTTTGCAAACAACAGTATGAGGATGATGAAACAGATTCAGACGCAGACATTGGTGACTTAGAATATGTAAGTAACTAACTACTTTAGCAATAGTCAATAGTAGAATGGGTTAGTCTTGTAAAGAAGCTTAGATACCCCTTTTGGTTTAGGAAAGTAGGGCTAACCTCTTTTGGTTTAGAAACAAATGTAAAGACTCAGAAAGTTAGAAGGTAACGCTATGGTACAAGAAGCACATTTTGTAAATGGTACCAACAAGCAGATAGTTGTATGGGTTTGATTTGTAAATGTGAAATGATTATTTTGTGGGGATTATTGAACTCTCAGGAAACTTTCATCATTGAGTCCGGTGTCCCATCCTATTGTGACTACCTCAACAAACAACTTTAGTTAGTTGGTGTGGCATGTACACCATAGGTGGGCACCTCAATGGAGGCTATTTGCTCATATTGAATGCAGACAATAACCAACAACAAAGATTACAATGTTTTACAATGTTGTGGTGGCTGCTCAATGGGTTTAGGCTCAAGTACTTGAACGCCTCATCACTTATTGAAGAATTTAGTGGTGGCAGTTCAATAACAAGAGCCTAAGTCCATTGAACGCCTCATTCTAATTGAGCTAAGAAAAACAAGTAGCCTGACGATGCCACATTCTAATTGAGCTAATAGCCTCCATGTCTTATTTACAGTACGGAATATTTTTGTTTTTGGGTAAGCAAAGTGTCCATTCCAAACCCCCTCATGAATCAAAATATCATCAGAATATCATCAACATCAGACAATAGCATCAAAATCAGCCAATTTGTATCATCAACATCAGAATATTCATGAAAATATCATCACAATATCATCAACATCACAATATCATCAACATCACAATATCATCAACATCATAATCAAACATCAAATTCAGACAATTTATATCATGAACATCACAATATTCATCAAAAGAACATGAATATCAACAACATGAGAATAAAACATGAAAATCACAATACATGTATCATCAACATCAGAATATTCATGAAAATATCATCACAATATCATCAACATGACAATATCATCAACATCAGAATCAAACATCAAATTCAGACAATTTATATCATGAACATCTATATATTCATCAAAAGAACATGAATATCATCAACATGAGAATAAAACATGAAAATCAGCCAATTTGTATAATCTACATCAGAATATTCATCAAAATATCATCACAATATCAGGCAATAGCACAATATCATTAAGATTAGAATCAAACATCAAATTGAGGGTATATATATAATGAACATGACAATATTCATCAACATATTATGAATATCATCAACATCAGAATATCATCAACAACAAAATCAAACATCAAAATCACGCAGTACATATCATCAACATCACAATATTCATCAGAATATCATCAACACCAAAATCAGGCAATATATATGTCATCAACCTCAGAATATTCATCAAAATAAAATTAGAATATCATCAACATCAAAAACCAAAACATGCAACACTGCAAATAAACAAACACAAACATAAACTTAACACCAAAACAATGCTCAACATCACAGTAATTTGTTATCAAGGAACATAAAAAGGAGATTTTGGATCAGCTCTGTTATGGAAGAATTGAGGGTTATTTAGTTTAAATTCAGCCCAATTTTCAGGCTCTTGGGTTTCATCTGAGTCATAATCAGGAGGGGTTGATGGCGGAGCTTTAAGTAGTTGTCTATTGAGGCTCCTCCTTGTGATTGGTCGCCCCTCCAATGAAAATCGTGATAAATCTGGTTCGACATAGCCAGGACGATCAGGGGTGTCCTCCACTACGAGATCAAAACCGCCGTTTAAGGGTGTTTGAGGGGTTTGTGATTTTGCTGGTTTAGGTTGTGGTTGAGGCTGTGTGTGTAGATGTGGTTGAGGCTGTTTGAGGTTTATTTCAACCTCTCCCATAAATCTTGTAACTCACTTTCCGACACCGGAGTCTCCACATACTCAGAATAAATGGGCCAATCAGTAAATGATTCCTCAGGTGGTGGGTTGTTAGGATCCATTACACCTAAAGAACGAACCACAAGAACATAAAACAGAACGCAAAACAGGATTACAAAACACAAAGCAAATTTCGGTTTTTTTTTAGGAAACAACGAAAATGAGCAAAATTGGTATCATGAAACTCACAAAATAGATTAGATTATTAAAATCGAATTTTTGAAGACAAAAGATGAAGCAGTGAAAGGAGATCTAAGAAACAATAATGGCGTTTGGTGAGAGAGAGAGAGAATAGAAGAATCCAGAAGAGAGAAGGCCAAAAGACAAAGAAAATCAGAAGAGAGAGAAAATGCTGCTTAAAAAAGGGAGAGAGTGGTTAACTTAGGGTTTTATTGTATTAAACCCTAAGTACAACCCTTAAGACACCTAAAGCGAGGGCATTTTGGTAATTTTGTAATGGGACCCACTTCCGTAAATAGAAATGTAGCAAGTAATGTGGGATTGCCATTTCGGGTAAATGTAGCAAGTAAAAAAATTCGAAGGAAGTATCTAAAAATTGAAAATAATTTCATAATAACTATTAGCTTAAATTTAATAATTAAGAATTAAAAATTAGTTATTAACATAATACTTAATAATTTATTAGGAGCTTAACATTTTTTTTCCAAAAAGATAATGAATTAAGTAGTATTATTAAAGGCAAATGTCCATAAAGGTCATTTTACATAAATAAATGGTTATCACTTTTTAGCAATCAAATAAGTGTTATCAAACACATTGATTCAATCAGTAGTCAAAAACTCTAATACAGAGTAGCAAACTTTAAACTTTAAACTTTAGACTCTATTTGTCAAACAAGGTCAATATATATGGAGACAAGACCACTTTCTTCATTGACAGAGGGGAATGTCAATATATATGTAGAAGAAGTAATTCCAATTTATCCCAAATAAGCAATAATAAATTAAACTCCATAAAATGGATTTAATGCAATTATTAAGGTTGTGATGCAATCTCTATGCGACTATCCTTCACTCATTGCCTCATTGGTTTCTTTTAGAAAACGAAAATTGAAAGGAAAAGAGAGATGTAAGGAGAGGTATTAAAGAGTAAAGAATAGGAAGGGAAATGTGTCATACCTTCTCTACATGCAAAAGAAAAATGGGTTTTTAATGAGATGTTTTCCACATTTGAGAAAATTGATTTTCATCCAAACAAAGGAAAATGGAAAAGTGATGGAAAATCAATTTCCACGAAAGTGTTTTCCTCTAAAACCAACGAAGTCTAAGCGTTAGTGCGTTACACTTTCCACGTCTTAACATAAATGTCTCTCCCATTTAAATAAATAAATGAATAAATAAATAAACGTCTAGTATACCTTTTGACCATCAATCATACCAACATACTTCATCCGTTTCAAAATGTTTGCTACGTTTGGAATGTTCAATACAAGGGTAAAGAAACTTGAAAAATGCAATATCTCTTTTTACGTAAGAAAAAACATATTCAATATGGATCTTGCTATATTCTTCTAATTGTGTAGTTTTTACATATGTATTTGTTATAATTTTTTATAAAGCATAATACTCTCTCCATTTCTATTTATTCTTTCTATTTGGACTTTGGACACTATTCACAAATCATACTTTGACCGTTGTTTGTTTTATATGTAAGTAAAAACATATTCATATGAGGTTTTGTTTTATTCGTCTTGATTTATTCTATTAGAATATCAAGTTTTTATAATTTTTACAAATACGAAATTAAAGATATAAGCGTTACAAAATTACATTGGCAAACTTGTATAGATGAAACGTAAATAATAAAATGAAATGGAAGGAGTAGTATATAATATCATTGAAATAAGTACATTGGAAATTGCACAAAAAACAAATGTAACAAATATTGTGAAACGGAGGAGTACAAGCTAACAAAAACATAAATGTCTTGCCAAAAAAAAATTTTACACTAGTTATTTGACGATTGCTTTTACCAAATGATGTCCTCATTTTATTTATGAATGGACAAGAATGTCCTTCTCTCATTTTCTCTCACCATACCACCACGCCCACCTAAACACCAATCGTCGTGTCACCTAACCAAACTACCACCCAATAGGCCACCACCGCCGCCACCCTCTAATATCTAAAAAAAGCCACCACCGATCATTACCCAAACCACCACCCAACACTACCACCCCTGGACGTCGCACTACCGCCCTTACCCACTGCACCACCCTTGCCACCATGGGTTTTTTTTATTTATTATTTACTAACCCCAACCAAACACCGTATAGTACCATCAGTTGACCACCTTCGCCCCTACCACCACGAACTCACCACCACATAATTTTGTTTTTATTCTTTGATATTTTTCCACCACCAACACCATTTGTCGACCACACTCGTCCTACCAACACTTCCCATTATCACCACCAGTGGTGCTTATTTGTAATTAAAACAAAAAATAAAATTGAAAAAAAGGAATGATAGGTCTCACCATTTTCCCTTTTTAAATTTTAAGGTGGTGGTGGTTGGTGAGTTGTGGTAGGGTGGTCATGTGGTGTAGTAAGTGGTGGCAGGGTGGTTAAGTGGTGTGACAGTGGTGGTAGGTTGGTTGAGTGATAGCCTGGTAGATGGTGCTGAAGTTTGAGATTGAAGGGTAAAAATGAAATTTTAGCAACAAAATGTGATTGTTAATAAGTAATTCTAGAGGTCAATAGTAGGTCAATTTTTGAGACTCAAAAGAGTGGTCTATTAATGAATAAGACCAACAAGTCATGGAGATGAAAGTAATTCAGATAAAAACCCAAAACTGAACCAAACCAAACCAAAGCGTTTTGCAAATTTGGATTAGACTTTTTTGTAGTTTAGTGCGGTTTAGATTGTAAATTAAGTAGTATTTATTTTTTTCGGTTTTCGGTTTGGATTTAGTCTGGACCCCTTAGTGGACCGTACATCAAACTTTAAACCGAATAGTTTTAAACCCTTAAGTCCTTAACGAGTTAACAGCCTTAGCCCTTAAGCCTACCACTTGTTAAGTTATTGGTCCCAAAAGTTAGCAAAACCTTAATATTCTGTCATTCTTTTTCAAGGTATGTTTGTAGTGATTGACTTATTAAGTTATTGCATATTGCTACAAATATCTTGAACAAGGGCGATTTTTTTTTTAATCCGAACTTGATTGGATTCAAAACAATAACACCAAATTTAGATGGATTGAATTGGATTAGACTGAAATTCAATATGAATTGAATTGGTCTCAAATTTCAACTATCGAAAAAATTATAATTTGAATTTAAATTGAACAATAATCCAAACCGTATACCAAACTTTCACCCCTTTCCTGTCCTCTCAAGTCAAAAACTATTCTTAAAACACCAAAATCCTCAAAGATAACAAACAACACAAAAACAACAATGGCAACAACAACATCTTCCTTTTCTTCAATATCATCACTCATTTTAACACCATTAAACCCCCATAAAAACCCCATTTTCCCCACTAACTTACTTCCCAAATTCCCAACACAAATTCTCTGTGCAATTTCATCTTCATATTCAACTTCTCGAACCTCAAAATCACAACAAAACCCAAATACAAAGAAAAGAATATGGAAAGAAGGTGAATTTCCTGCATTTTCTGAGACTTCAATTCCTGGGTTTCCTCAAAAAAGAACTCAAATTAAGAATGTTAAGAAGAAACTTGATCGTAAAGCTAATGCTAGAGCTTGGGTTAATACTGTTACTGAAGCTCTTTCTGAACTTATTCAAAAAAAACTTTGGTTTCAAGCTCTTGAGGTTAAGATTTTCTTTGATTTTGAATTTTTTTCATTTAATTTGATTTTATGAAGGGAAAAACTCAAAAAAAGTTAGTATTTTGATTTGGGTTTTTATGGGTTTTGGACCTTTGGTTGATGAATTGATGAATGAATGTTTAATTGATTAGGTTTTGTTATGTTTTTTATTGTAATGTGTTGGTTTAGTTTGTAAATTTTTGATTTTTTTTGAAGAAAAAGAAGAAATAAAATGTTATTATTTTGATTTGGGTTTTTGGTTGATGAATGAATGGTTAATTAATTAGGCTTTGTTGTTGATGGTGGTGTGTTTGGTTGTAATGTGTTGGTTTAGTTTGTAGATTTTGAGTTTGGTTGGTATGTTGTGGTGTTGGTTTTTTTTGTTAATGTGGGTTGTTTAGGACAAGTGTATATTATGAGATATACACTCGGGTGTATAATCGAATTTGTGTTACATTGCCCCGCTAACTGATGTAGTTAAAATGTAATCAATATACGCTCAGGTGTATAATCGAACCTGCGTTACATTGCCCCAATAACTGATGTAGTTGAGTGTAATACAGGTTTGATTGATAGTTCATGTTTTGGAGTGTAAAAGGATGAATGTCAAATATGTGAATAGAAAGTGGGCATGTTTGTGTATGTGGTAGACTTGCGTAGTTGTGAGTGATACATGAGATTGAGAATGTTAGACCGTTTGTCGATGTACAAAAGGATGAACGTATACATGGTAATAAAATTTGGCAAGTTTTTGTAAGGGGTAGACTTTTTGTAAATGCGTGATGAGACCTGATATATGAGGTTGAGGATGTCATAATGTCTCATCATTTGTCGATAAAGGCCGTTTTGTTTAATCCCTGCAATGCAGAAGAATGATCATGATGGTGGTTTGAATTGTTTAGGTGTTTGAGATGCTGAGAGAGCAATCATTTTATCACCCGAAAGAAGGGACTTACATGAAACTCCTTGTATTGCTTGGGAAATCGGGACAACCTCAACGAGCTCGTGAACTTTTTGATAAGATGATAGAAGAAGGGCTTGAACCTACTGCTGAGCTTTATACTGCATTAATGGCTGCATATTGCCGCAGCAATTTGATTGATGAAGCATTCTCGATTCTCACAAAAATGAAGTCACTGCCCCTTTGTCAGCCCGATGTGTTCACTTACAGTACTTTGATCAAAACTTGTATTGATTCTTGTCGGTTTGAATTGGTTACTACCCTTTATGAAGAGATGGATGAACGGGGAGTTGTGCCTAATACTGTTACGCAGAACATTGTACTCAGTGGGTATGGTAAAGCTGGGAGATATGAAGAAATGGAGAAGATTTTGTCTGATATGCTTCAGAATCCCTCTTGCAAGCCTGATGTATGGACTATGAACACAATTATTGGCTTGTTTGGAAATAAAGGTCAGATTGAGATGATGGAAAGGTGGTATGAGAAATTCCGGGATTTTGGGATTGATCCAGAAACTAGGACTTTCAACATTCTAATTGGGGCTTATGGAAAGAAACGGATGTATGATAAAATGTCTTCAGTGATGGAATACATGCGCAAACTTGAATTTCCTTGGACAACTTCCACTTACAATAATGTGATTGAGGCGTTCTCTGATATAGGAGATGTGAAAAACATGGAACTCACATTTGATCAGATGCGTGCCGAGAGCATGAGAGCAGACACTAAGACCTTTTGCTGCCTAATTCGCGGTTATGCCAATGGGGGAATGTTCAATAAAGTTGTGAGTACTGCTCAGTTGGCTGGAAAAATGGAAATACCGGAAAATACATCTTTTTTCAATGCTGTTCTATTTGCATGTGCAAAGGCACAGGACATGATGGAAATGGAGAGAGTTTACAGCAGGATGATAGAGAAACACTGCCAACCTGATGACACTACTTTCAGTATCATGATAGAGGCGTATAGTAAGGAAGGTATGAATGATAAGATACATAACTTGGAGCAAGAACGGGAGAAGATGGTCATTACTAGTCCTGACGAAGAAGCAAACGAATCGAATGTTCCTCTGGATAATGTCTGATCAAGGGCTTGTAAACTGATGCTGTCTATCAAATTTCAAAAAAAAAAAAAAAGATTTTTGGATCTTGCATTTAATTCACAACCAGTTGCAAAAGGATTTCTGCTGCAGTCCTGATTTAATGGCTAATCTTCTTTCAGCAACTGCAGCAATGCAGTAGGTTCGTCAATCACTTGGACAACGCATATATGGTTGAACAAATAGTAGAACGTACCTTCACTCTTCTATCACTCTTATTGGCGATATTTTGCAGGTGCTGAATGACCTCACAGTTTTGCTTCTTGAAGATCTGAGATGTGATACTTAACGAGGAAAACAAATTGACAGTATAGTATGCAAAAAAACTCTTTTAGGATAGGAAATTTGTACTGGTGTAGTTATAACTTTACATAGTGCATCTCTGATCTCTTTGTTTTATAGTACCATGTAGGCGTGTAATGTATTATCTTTGTTCATTTTGCATTATTATAAAAGAGAAAGTACAAAGACTGATTTTTTGCTACAAGAAAAATGGTATGAAGACATGAACACCCTTGTATTGTACTCCGTAATATTTTTGTATAGAATTTGTATATATTCAATGCACTGTATTTCTTTTACATATAGCAACAAGTTAATATACAAATACAAATCAACATGAAATAATTATCAACCCCTCTCACCCTAAAAGAACAAAAAAAATCAATCAATTAATAGAAACAATTCTCAACTTCCTCCTACAGACCTACAGTCCTACTTTCCCCTCACCTGAAATACCCGCAAACCAAAAAATCGTATACAATCTTTGATCCTGTATTCATATTCCATGCTTTTTTTGGCCCCTCCTTACAAATCTAACAGCCCTAAATGTGAAACTATACAAAAAATTAAACAAAACCATTTCAACAACAAATTTTCAGCTGACCATCTTCTGTTCCGATAAGAAACAGCCGTGAAAAAGGGAGAATAGATACACTGGACAACACAGACATGTTTCTGGTTCCTCGGTCTGCTGTATGTAGAGCCTGACGAACAATATGATGCTGGCCATACTGCAAGTAAAAAAGAAAAAAGTAAATCTATATGATTACAAATAGCTCATGAGAAAGTTTCAAAAATCTAACTATAATACAAATACCCAAAAATAAAGGCTTATAAGAATAGAATTGATGATAAACAAGCTCACGGAAACATCCAGATAAGCCACAGAAGGAATCAATGAGACTGTCGGTTGACGCCATAATATAGTGCAATTTAACTAATAATAGGAAAGGAAAGCCGAAGCAAGGTATGTAAATTATAAGCAGCAGTGTCACTGTTTCATTACTTACTTCATCCATAGCTCCAGTTAGAGAGGAAAGTCCAATTTTGTTTTTGGAAATTGAAATTACATCTTGTCCCCATATTGAAAAATCCAATATGCTATCCGTGTGACCTTTGTAAACTGTTGGTTGTGGAGGAAAACTCCTGCAGGAAAAAAAAAAAAAGTAAACTCATCAATCATAATTTAGCTGTAGTTACGCAAAAGCCATATTACATTATGCCATTATCGTGCATTGTTATTCCCATCCAGATTCCTCGAACTCAGTGCATCTGTCATTTAATCCCCTAGGTCTGTCAAACTTTAAAAAGGAAAACAAAGAATTTTTCATTTGGGGTAATGCTTGAACAGTTGAACTTATGCAACTGGTCTGTTCTCAATCTCAATGGCTAGGTTATAATGCAATAATAACACAAGGCTTTACTTTATTAGAGCACCTATGAAAAAAATTCAAGTCTAATCTATATTGCACATCACCTCGAAGAAATCAGCAACAAACTCTAACAGGTTCATGTTATTATTTCACAAAAGGAGCATTTCAAAACGCGAGGAATCAGAAACCCAAACACACAGTGCCTCAGAACATCGATGAACCTAAAACTCTTAATCTCTACATAGGCAAAAGCATAAGCTATAGGTACAATCCATGTAAACATTTGAGCATTAAACCCAAAAACCCCGAGACAAATACCCAATCAAGGCAGTTCATGTAAAATTTAACTCCAGTATACGAATAAAGGGATGCTAACGTTTGTAAGTGACACATGATTTCAAGCTGACTTTAGACTGTCAATTAACCAAAAATATATTTTGCCTATTCTATGACCTAGAGTATAAAATAAAGGATTAGACTTGCTCCCCAAGTCCCCGGAAAGAACATTAAGCATGTGACCCTTAAGTTTGAACATGCCAGACCAATCAATTCATGACTCACTTTCTGAGATCCCATATTCGTAAAGTTTTATCCAGAGAGCAGGAAACAAGAGTATGATCGTCTGGTGCAGCCAGCTGCAGAAACAAATGTCTCACATTAGTAATTTGCAAGATGAAGTATTAATTTACTACCAATACATACCTTAGTCACATATCCTTCATGAGCACGCCAAGAAGCAATAACATTGCCACTTCTGGTATCGAGAAGCTTGCAATTTCCAGAACCTTGTCCCACTGCAATCCAAGAATGTGAATAAGAAAATTCCATTTTGTCAGAACCACAAGAGCATATGGCAGAGACAAGGGAAGGAAAACCATATTCCATAGATTCGCTGCTCCACATATGAAGCTTCTCGCCAAATGCAGGATCAATAAACCTGCACAGTATCAATCATTATGCAACTCAATCAGAAAATTCTAAATTCGTTGTTAATATAGTTGAAAATTCATCTCTCGTTTGCCATACCTGAGACAGCCATTTCCAGTACCAACTACTAGCTTCTCTACAGATTCTAAGAAATGCATGCATGTGTACATACTGCCATCTATGCCGGTAAATATTCCACTAGAATGTGGGTATGAGTTAAGCATACTGGCTTGGTCATTATTGTTCCTCATTGATGAAGATAAAGGTATCGAAGGTTGAGCCAAATTTGCAGAAGATTCACCAATTATTGATATTGCTTTCCCTGTCTGGCTATTCCAAACATGTATGGTCCCATCACAAGAAGCCACTCTCCCAGTTGAAGATAGGATACATATATCATTCACAACCTAAAAGTAGCAAGACTAATTAATACCCAAATTCACCAAATTCCAGTTAACAACAAAAGGCTCACATAAAAAACAAAATTGAGAGTACTCAAAAAAATCAGCAATGCCAACACCTTAGCCTAAAATTACATTAGGAGGAACAAGCAGCAAGACTGCAAGATGAAAGAAAAAGGCACCTACAACTCTACAAGCACCAAAATACATCGTGGATCACAAGATTGCTAATTGTGATATGATTCAAGTAGTTCACTACTTCCTAATACATAGATCCATTTGTATGATTCTTGCAGATGTTTTGTAATGTCGTACTGGAAATTTGCACTCCACCATTGCTAGCAGTAAAAGTACTTTATAAGATCAACATGTTATATTCACATGTCCAACTGCTCATAATGTCAGTAATAATATACTGTTAGTATTCTTTTTGACAGGTTAACGTGTTATATTCACATGCCCAACTGTTCATAATGTTGGTAACAATATACCGTCAGTATTTTTCTTGACAGTTTCACTGCCTATCTTACTGCTCAGGCCCTCAGGGTTTTATCAGATCATGTTCATTTATCACATATTCTTTATTTAGTTGCACCATCACCTAAACCTAGTCAATATTTCATGCATAAAGAGTCATTTGAAATAGACAAGTTCCTCTAATGAATCAAGAACGGCAAGTTCTTATCGTGCATTAAGATACAATTAGGTCACGTGAGAAATCATGTTACTTTGATGTCTCAGATATAACATCCTGTTTCCATAGATTCTTCTTTCTTTTGCTTATAGATCAGACTAGAGAAATGGGCAAAAGTTTGATGTTAAAGTTCTCCACTGATATTGATCAGGAAATTGCTAAAAATGAACATCAGAAAACTTGATCAAGAAGACCAACAGATCTTACATCACCTATTAATCTTTAATAATCTATATTTTTCTGTAGTTACCCTAGATCATCCAGGTGGGCATCACTTTCTACTAATGGCTCTCTAAACACCAAAGAAACTGGAGATAAAGTAAGATATTAAAGCATAATAGATCATATACAATGCCAACAATAAAACTAGATAAAAATGAAAGAAAATAAATAAGTTACATAATTTTGCAAGGAAACAAACCTCGTCATGCCCATAGTATCCAGATACACTATCAACAGTTGACAAATCCCACCGTTGAACCATTCCCTTAAAACCAGGACCAACTCCAGTAGTAAATACAGTGCACTCATCCTGGTCCACAGCCAAAGATCTTAATGCCCCATGATGAGCACGGACAGAGAGTACCACTGATGCCTTGATCTTCCATGGAGGTTCATCTTTCGAAGTCCCAGAACGAGCAAGAAAATCTGGCCCTTCCCAATTAGAAGCAGAATTAGGGAACCAGAACCATGGGTCACATTTGCCAACTTTAGACGCTTCTGAGTTCCCTTCAACTGAATTTTGATGAAATTCATAAAAGCGTCGATGAAATGCCATAGCATTGCTTCCTTTACTTCCTTGGGATTGTGGTACTGCCCATCCAACACCATTCATTAGCAGGTTGGTTGGATTATACTTAGACTTCACACTGTCTTTGTTTGTCACCTGTTTACCATCCCAATTTCCTGAACTGTTCTTGGATGAATCTCCTGAAAATTCCCACTAAATCATAACAAATTTAGACAAATGAAATGTTAAAACAAACTTCATCTGAGCAACAAAGTCAGAATACGGGGGAAAAACATGCATAAAAGGAAATAAACAAGTTTACCTTCCAGTTATGACTCTTAAGAAGATATTTTTCAAGAAGCAGCCATGTAGCACAACATTGACGCAGTCTCTCTATGCCAAGAAGTGTTGCGAGAGAAGGATACAGAAGCAACCTGCAGACATCCAAGTAAATCATAAACATGGCAGAAAAAATCAACCATAATAGCAACATTTAAACTCTAAAGCATTCTAGAGTTTGATAGAAGTGTTTGACACTCACACAAGATTCATGCGGCTTTCAGTTTGAGCCTCCTTGTCTGGTCTGAGTTTGAAGACCTTATAACCTTTACCCAGAGAAGCAGCTACACTAGATGATTCTTGAGAAAAAGCAAGGTCCTCAAACAACACTTTAAGATGAGGTATAATATGCACAGCTGTTAAATCTGGACCAATCTGCTTACAAACTGTCATGAGGGTCGCAGCAGCAGCCTGAAAAAAGTAGTTCATTTCAGTGAATTGCCATGACTTAAGAGGGAATGGAGAACACAAGCACACAACAATACAAGCAAGAAAATACAAAGTACTTCTCAGACATAGTAGATAAAATACAAATAAATTATAGCAGATGCATGAGGATACAGGAAGCCATGAATTGTGATAAATGAATTTATGCAGAACAACAAAGTTAGGGGTTTATATAATACAGATTTTAACAGGTACTGCAAATTTCTCAATCTCTATTCCTTAATTATCAAAAAAAGAGCATCTCAAAGATAAGCAAGCGGCAAGAAACTCGAGCTCACTTTATAGAAAGATCACCAACTCATCAAGGCACTCTTTAACAACTCCCAAGACAGATGGATTGATAAACATTAATGGTGAAACGGCCAAATGAGTCAACAGTTTACCAAATCCCAACAATTCAGTACATAGGCAAAAAATTGCTTTGCTTGATACTTTTCCAGCACAAGGGCAAACTTTAATAATGAGAAAAAAACTACAACATTCCAAATATAACTGCTCCCTACTGAGTTTTGTAACCATAGTCCTGGCAATTTATTATACTACCTCCATTTCTTATTAATTGCAACACTTAGCTATTATTTGTGAGACATAAAAAATTCAAATGTTGCAATTAATAAGAACAGAGGTTGTATAAATGCACAGAATTAGTCGTGAGTAAAAAAAGGTAGTTCAATAATTGTTAATGTCTTCACAATGGAAGACCAGTGCCAAAGAAGGAATGATAAACTCATTTGCAAAGTGGAAAGACCAAGAATCTCATAGCTAGAGAAACAAAGCAACTTTCCACTAATATGGTTAAAGAATCACCAAGAAAGAAAAGATAAGGAGACATCTGAATAGTATAGATGATTAGCAAAAAAGCTTGCTGCTTGGAAACATTTGCATCACAGAATCACAAGCTTATGCCTACCCAATCGCTAGATTCATTTATTATCCACTTTATATATTTTTTGTTTTTTAACCCATTCAAGTTTAGAGGTCTTCATCCCTTGTTTCTCTGTACCATGCTAAATTTCCAAGCTCTTTTAAAGCTAAATCTTGACAACCAAAAGATATTTCATCCAGGAAAATTGTCACAGAAAGAAAAATTTAACTCCACCCATAAGATTGTAATAACATACTTGTACTACATAGATCCTCCTGTTCATAGCCTCATAGTAAGCTAATCTAGTATCCTAAATTAGAATGTAATGACATCAAGACTATATTGAGATCCCAAATAAACCAAAACTATGTTACCCCTCGGAAGTATCAAATGAAAACTAATTTGCCCCTTGAAAGTATCAAATGAACTCTCTCAAAACATATGGCTTTAAGATTGCCATATGATGAGTCAATGGCACTAAATTGAAAGTTACAAGACTTAAAACCCTTATAAATTACTAGGAGAGTAGGAAATACCCCTGCCCAGTTTAATTGACACCAAGGAAGTTTGCACTTCCAAAAAAATTCAGTAGACCAAGGAGGGGTGGTAATTTGTATCGGATTTTTGATTAATTTTCGATTTCCCTTTGAAGTTCTACATCCTCCATCATACTTACTCGTTATTTGTAGTCAACCAAACAAGCACTTCATAGAATACCGCAAGATTTCAAAATGAATTTCAAGACAAGCATTAATAAGCACCTGAAGTACTGGAAGTTCCAAA
This sequence comes from Suaeda aralocaspica, assembly GCA_016808085.1. NCBI lineage: Eukaryota > Viridiplantae > Streptophyta > Magnoliopsida > Caryophyllales > Amaranthaceae > Suaeda > Suaeda aralocaspica. Next base: position 1,062,376 of record PYUH01000055.1, on the reverse strand, counting down.
TTGCTTTGCATAAGAATCACAACAAACAAACAACTTTGGCCCTGCAAGATTGCAAGTACAACATTATTTAAGTGTCCCAGGTATAAAGGTAGATATGTCACAAAATTTAAACAGAAAATAAAAGCATTGTCAATGAAAAGTAATTACTTCAAGCAGCTCCTTGACTACCACCTCTGTCTGCAATAATGCAACCAAACCATCTAGTACAAAGAGGCAATCAACTAGAGCTAAAGAGTTCCAGCTCTGGAGAGGCTCAGTCTTATTATTAGAAGACGTGTCAATGCAAGATCGAACAACATTTTTAAGCAACGGTAAAATCTGTGAAACAATAAAATTCTCACCCATAACTGCACCTGAAAATCAAAGGACAATTCATTGATTCAAACTCCTTATTTGTTTAAACAAAAAATAATAAATAAATTATAAAAGTTCAGTTAACCGTAAATACCAATTCTAACTAGAGCATCAGTTCCATCAGCACAAAGTCCCTTGCCAAAACAATATATCAGAGGCAAGATTGTCTGCATTAACCAATCATTACTCAGCTCTGCATGATTTATAAAGCTAATAGGTCCATCACATAATGACAAGCACAGCAATACATTGCTAGAACTAACCTGCTGAATGGCAATAGGTACACCAAGCTCTTCAATAGACCCAACTAATAACACAGATGCAGCAGATGCAGAACTTTTATGAGTGGAATTGAGCAAATTCAATATGACCAAGGGATGAATCACTTTAAGGTAAGTTTGCTTCCCAACATGATTCCACACCTCACGCACAAATGAATCTTGAAGAAGGGAAACTTTCAAATATGAATAGCCTGTTGCCTGAAATAAACTTATCAGTAGCAGAAAAATAATAACATTAGAATTGCTAATTCACATGAATTCAACTAGCCTGTAAAATCTTCTGAATGGAAGGCAACACTAGTCTCTTCACTGCTTCAGGTTTCAAACATCTCAAAAATTCAATAAACAGTATATAAGCCCAATCAGCCTCAGCATCTGATAAGGAAATCTCTAGTAGAGGTAAGCAAAAAGTAGCACAAATTTCTGCAGCAAAAGTTCCCATGGCTCTAAAAGCGCCTTTTTTTGCAAAGCTAGCTGCATATCGTAGACGCGATCTATCTTTTGCCAATAGTTGAAGGGGCGCAACAAATAAGTATGTGGATTTCACTGTCGTTGGAAAGTATGGAGACTCCAAAAGACTCTTGGCAGAAGGCCTCCTGAAAGAGAGAAAAATGGTGAACAGTCAAAAAAATTATAAACATAGTCAAGCGAAGAAAAGGAAAATAAAGTAAAACGACAGGCACTTGATTAGTTCTAAATAGAATTAGAAATCTTAATACAGGAAGGATCCTATACCTCCTCCAGTCCTTCTGGATGCATGCTTCAACAACAATTTTAACATGAGGGGGAAGTTCTCCTATCATTCCTGGAAAAGCACCACAGTCCATGTAGGTGGATAAAGAAATTGAATCAAAAAGAGGCTTTTTTAAATACAATTCAGCAATAATGCAGCCCAGAGAAAAAATATCGTTAGCGACATGTGTTGAGAGATTCCTCTGCCAGGAAGATTGTTGAGCCCAAAGCAACAGCTCTTGATATCCATTAGAACCTTCATCCTCTTCAAGATAATCAAGAATACTATTGGAATCAAAGTCGGGCAATATACCAAAGCTGATTTTATTCGGATTAGAAGACTCTTGATCATCAGACGAACTCTTCACAATATCCTCTGAATATATGGGACTCAAATGATTAGAATGTTGGCAAAATACAGCAATATCTTCTATTTTTTTTAAGGAATCGGTTCCATGGAATGAAGGTTTCTTAATATCAGCTATGTTCTCTTGAAGTAGAGAGTCAGTCCCCTCTACAGTAGCCAAATCTTTGATTCTGTTGGCATTGCCCAAGCGAACAGGGTGCGGTTGAGTGAAGAGTTGACGACGCCCTATTGGCCTAGGCATTGTGGGCTGCGATGAAGGCAGCATAACATTCTTAGCAGCTACAGCTGGCTGACCAGACATTTTGTATCCAAAGGTAATATCAATCCAATTATGAATTTCATGTGAAACCCGGTCACTTTCAAGTGCATCTCGGTGCAATTTAACAAACTCTTGAGGGCTTCCAGCCCATGAAGGAACTGCTAAATCATTCATACCAGAGTGGAGAGATTGGAAGATTTGGTAATCACAATAGAACTCTGGAATACACTCATCAGGAGTCCATTGGTATAGTCTTTGCATGGTAGAAGGATACTCATTAGGTTCATACACTGAACGTACGGCCATGCGCAAGACACTCAGGGGTAACCTTCTTGCTTTGTAGCTGCAAACAGCCAGTTCCGAAAGGCATTCATCTGAGACATGATGTGGAATTTCAGATGTTGAATATGTAAAATCCAACTGTTCATCACCTTTTGCCAGACGCCACTTGCTTTTGCTCAAATCCCTCCATCCTAGATCACTATTTTCCTCAGGCTTGACACTGAAATCAATTACCCACGGCATCACTGTATGAAATGTGTGATCTCCCCATCTTCTTCCAGCTAGCCTGTTTAGGACAAGCAGGTATTCAAAGTTACTGAGCTCCCCCCTCCACCATCTATAGAAATCAGAAGGCCAATCTACAGATGAGGAAAGATTCAGATCAGCATATAAGCTTTTAGAAAGACAATTATGACTAGAACAACTTTTTCTTGAGACCAATGATTCTTCATCTTTTTCAGCAGATATATACTGCATGTGAGGTCGATCACATATGGTTAACCAGGCCCATGAAGAATTAGGGAACATAACCATAGAAGGACGTATATTTCCATGGGCAATCCCTAAACCATGGATATAACAGAGGGCTGAGAGCAACTGATAAATCAAAAATCTTGTATGCCATTCTGAATTCAATGCTTCAGGACTGTAATGGAGGATATTTTCCAATGTATACGGTGCCTTAGGAAAAACTACACTATTATATCCGGGTACCTTTAGAATTCCTAGAACCGGGACCAGATTTGGATGCCTCAAACAACCAGGGACTTGATTATCACAAAATGAAGGGATCCCGAGTAAGCTAAGAAAATTTCGGCTAGCGCGACATGTTGCTTTCCCTTCAATCATGACACTAAGAGAACACAATGTGTCGTCCTCTAACCATCCATATGAGAAACTAGATGCGATATTCTCAAAAGCAGCAACGGTGCAATTTCCAACAAAAGCACATGGTGCAAGTGCAGTGATGGATCTTAAGCAAGATAATCTACCTAGATAGTAACAGGAAGAATTATCACAAGGAAAACTGCATAGTCCGTTGTCCATTTCACTACTCAACATAGAGGTGAGTCCTTTATGCGAAGAAGATGGCGATGAAAAACTGCTGTCTTCACAGACTACATCATTTGACCTTTGGCAAAAATCCCCGTGTTTTTCAATGCATTCATCATCATTCAAAATATGATCATTCCTATATCAAAATTTCATGTCAGAGGAGGCACATAAACATAATGAATGACTCTTTGACAGAACATTCACAGTTATAGTTTGGGCATCCTACTCAATAAAGTTAGTTTCAGTGCCTCCACCATGCGGTCCATGCCTTCACCACATATTATCTTACAAACTCAGGCATGAAAACATCAGGCACACTCCACCTCAACCCTAACCGTAAAAGAGAAACAGACTTTGTTCCATAGGCCGAAAATGTTCATTTGTTCGCAAAGAATTTGCATGCTGTAGCGTAATAGGCCAATCAATTCAGTTTATGAGTCCCTAATATATGAGACTCATGATCTAAGTTAAGAAAACATTGTAGCTATACTACCTATCATTGTAATTCCAGCATAGGTATATTGAACAGACCTCCCGTGAAAATAAATGGCTCCTAATAAGAAACACTATCATAGAAGGGACTTATAATTCAATTTGAGGATCTCACACAAGAAAGAAACTCACGAAACAACTTCTTGCCGTTAATTGATTTATTTCATAATACAAACAGCAAAATTCTAAATAACTAAGGAGCTTCATTCTAAATTATCCACTAAAATCGAAGTTTTTACCACAAGTAATCTAAGCAAGAAAAAGGTTACCCAGCCACAGAACACTGCCATTGCTACTCTAATCCTAACTTTACTTTCATTCCATACAAAAAGGGGATTTTTATAGAGGGATTTGGGGGGGGGGGGGGG
>PYUH01000055.1:1016307-1056930 GCA_016808085.1 Suaeda aralocaspica | reverse complement strand
CCCCGCACCCCACCCCCCCCACCCCACCGTGAGCCCCACCCCCCCCCACCGGTCCCCCCCCCCGGGTGGGGGGGGGGGGGGGGGTGCGGGGGGACCATGATCCTAACTACTCCGGGAATAGTAGCCTTCATATACCGTCAGCAACATAGCAGTTTCAAAGAAAAAAAAACCTCATATCATCCTCTATTAATACTTCTTTCATAGTGTATCAATGTAATCAAATGATAGCATTGTTGAACCATCCAAACTAACTTTCCTTTATATAAAGTCTTCCATTGTAAACAATAATCAATAGTGCAATTCAAAAAACAAAATAACTAAATTTCGTCGAAACGAAAATTCCATTTTTACTCCATTAGTTGACTAGCATTCTCCTCACATCAGAAAATATCATCAATCACAAAACTCCATAGAATACAGCATTGGTCATATTTCAATTAAATTACACTAAATATAAAATACAGCCTACAAACCCAAATGAGAAAACGCCTAAAGTGATCATCCAACCAAAACAAAATCCAAAAATCACTCTCACAATTAAATTATACATTACTAATAAAATTATGCATAAACCATAATATAAAATTAAACAATTACATAAAAAAAAAAAAAAGACTTACACATATCTAGTGATAGACTCATCTTTTTGCTGAGGTAAATACACCAACACAAATTCAGAAATTTCCCCACTTGAATTGGGCATCTACAAAATCAAAAATTACAAAAATTATCAAAATTTATTAGTCAAAATTTCAATCTTTTTTAAAGGGGTTATCAAAAAATATATAAAAAATTGTGGGAAATTGAGAAATTACTTGAACAACAGCTTTAGAAGAAAAAGGAAGAATTGAATCAGAGATTGCATAAGAGAAGAAGGGTTTATCAGAGAAATCTGATTGAATTCGATGTTTAAGACAATCAATGCACATTTCAGAATTCATTTTTTTTTTGGGTAATTAATTTGAAGAAAATTTTTGATTTTTGGGTGTGATGTTAATTTAATTTTTAGTTGATTGTTGTTGATGAATTAGATGATGTTCATGGTTTTTACTTTTGAGTTTTTGTGTAAGAGTTAACTTAGGAAAGCAAGAGAACTTGAAATCGAATATTAGTCGGTTTGTAATTCGTTAGTTAGTCAGAAACTTAGAAGTGTAATTCATTTCACAAAGTTTGTTAGGTTTGGAATAATAACAGCGATAATGAGAGAAAAATTTTGACTTCAAAGATTCTCATGATAGACGATAAAAAACCTATTCATATGACATTATGACATCTTGTTAGATTTGTTTAGATGTGTAGTTTTTAAATATCAATTTTATTGTAATTTTTTATAAAGCATAATGGAAGATATTAAGGTTTAGATAAGTGTATTGAAGATTATGCAAAAAGCAAACGCAACAAACATTTTGAAGTGGAAGAAGTCGTATAAAAATAAAATAAAATAAGTTAGTAACAATAATTTCGATCTTTAGTCCCACTTTTTACTAAGAGAAGTTCATTATTACGCTGAGTTTATTGGAATTTTATATTATTATAGTTAATGATATTTACTCGTAAGTCCTAACATGTTAAACTCTATTTGGACATTTAGATTCGCAAGTAATGATTAAATGATTGCTTGTATGATTCTCCGAGTTGAATGATATTAAATGAAATGGATGAAACGAAATGAAATAAATGAATGATTAAAACGAAAAGAAATGCATGCAGGATAAGGGTATTAAAGGGGGTTTTTTGTTTGTTGTTGTAATAAATCTATCCTTTCTTTTATTGAATGACGTTTTGTTTGTTGTAACAACAATGCTATTTTTAGGTTAGAAAGAGAGGGAGAAAGAACAATGTATGAAGAAGAAAACTAGAAAGAGAGAGAAAAGGTAATAAAAGTTTAAATGTTAGAGAGAGAATTAGGTTTGCAAAAATGCAAAGATATGGCGATATGTGTCTTATATATATTAATTTTTGGAAAATTAGAAAGTAATAAATGGAGCATAATAATGTTGTGGTCACCATTAATGGAGCTTAGTTCGTTGAAGAAGGTGAAGAGAGAGAGGAGTGAAATGGAATGCAAATATCACAAATACACTATACAACACCCAACATAAAGGAGTCAAAGGGTGATTTCCGGTGGCCAACGCCTGATATATGACTAAGGTGCTATTTCACAAAACAAAATTTGTTTAAGGTGTCAATCCACAAGAAAAATCAGACAAATGTGCTAACTCACAATTTTTTTTTTTAAATAAAAGGTGATATCTATTTTTCCTTATAAAAAAGAAACAAAGAATGACAATATGACATATGGCGTATTATAATTGATAATCCATAATGTAAATTCATTTAATAAAAACAATTATGGCCTGTAACCATTGGCTTAACTTTTTGGTTAAGCTGACTGTATATAGTATGAAAAAGAATCAGTGTGACAAAGATATAACGGGTTCAAACTCATCTACTTCACTTTATTTCAAGGAGGAATATTTCGCGCTCATTTTTTACCCCCCCAATTTGATTGATGCTTACATAATTCCTTTGTTAATAATCATGACTTTATTCATCATCTTAACTTTTTGTTTAAGCTATATAGTATGAAAAGAACGAGTGATATCACGAGTTCAAACTCATCTACTTTAATTCACTTTATTTCAAGGAGGATTGTTTCACGCTCTAGTATTTTTTCACCAATTTGATTAATACCCACATAATTTCTTTGTTAATAATCATGACTTTATTCATCAGCTCAACTTTTTGTTTAAGCTGTATGTCTAACTGTAATGGGTTCAAACTTATCTACTTCACTTTATTTCAAGGAGGAACACTTCGCGCACTAGATTTTTTTTGGGTGGGCACGCAATTTCTTTGTTAATAATCACGACTTTATTCATCAACTTAACCTTTTTTTAAAGCTGTTTGTATATCGTATGAAAAAGAACCAGCGTGATAAAGATATCACATGTTCAAACTCATCTATTTCACTTTATTTCAAGAAGGAATATTTAGTGCTCTATTTTTTTTTTCTTTTATTCCAATTTGATTGACGCCCACATAATTTCTTTATTAATAATCATGACTTTATTATGCTTTCAGTAATTAGTCATTTTCAATTACCCAGAGTTGTGCAAATTTATATTATTTCATTGTCAATTTGAGTTTAATAAGCCATTATCAACGTTCGTGGTTCAGATCATGGATGTCATGTATATGTCTCCACATTAACTAAATTTTGACATTTGGATTCAAATTACTTTTAGAGAAAATTGTTTAGAAGATTACCTCATACTAGTAATAAATTATACCTCAGTCACACTGTTGAGATATAAAATAAAATAAATTGTAATGTAAAACATGCTGATAAACTAATAAATTATACCTCATAATTGAATACAACAATTGATTAAGCAACAATTAGCAAACTAATTTTGAGTACTTTACTCGATTGTGAAGGCAAAAAAATTCTGTAAATCAGTGTGCTGTACCGGATTGTTACAACAGAAGCAGGTTTTTACTGAGTAACTATGAAACAGAAGCATCCTATCAACTAATACGGGAAAGCCTTATAATCAATAATTTCGCAAATTACAAGTTTACAACAAAAATAAACAAAGAGCAAAGGGCAATAAATCACAACATTCAGCCATTTGGACAGGCGGGCAGAGTTCGTAAAAACTGTTCTTTGAACAGAACCAGTCTTTGGAAATACTCGTCTAATCCTGGGCCATAATGCAATCAATTGCTTGCTTGCAGATTCCAGTCATTGTTGCTTCAGGGCCATATACCTGCAAGAAGAGATAAGCAATTTTTTAAGAGGATTTAATGTTGATCCCTAATAATGTATGTGCATGGAGATACCAGGTTCACCGGTCTTACAGTCTAGGCATGGCGCTGCAGTAGACTTTAACAGCATAATTGAAGATGCAATTCATTTTAACTTATTTTCATGGTTTTGCCCCAAGGAAAAAATGTAAGAAGTTGGAACGGGATTCAGGTTAGCCGAAAAGTATATGAACACAAGGAGGGGAAATGGAGAAAGATGAAGAATAAGGAAGATAAGTGGCATTCAGGAAACCACTTTTTTCTCAATTATTTTACACATTTAAATAAGTTTTTTTTTTGTTTATTAGTACCTTATTTTATTCTGATTTTGAAAATTAGTACCTTGTGGTTTTTAAATCAAATTTTGATACCTTTTGTTTCATAAAAACACATATATTAGTACCATTTGACGAATTCCATCACAATTTATGTCTAGTAAGGCCCTTTAACATGTATATTATCAATTTGTTCTCTTTTTAGCTTTCTCTAACTTCAAAACTCCAATCTTTACATTTGATACTCCATTAAAAACTCATTTTTTTCTTTCCTAAAATCTCAATTGAGATTACATTAGTTAGGTGCTTAGGGCTTAATCGGGGGATTTTGGGGATGAAATGGATTAATTAGTTAGGGAAATTGAGGTAATCAAGTTAATTAGTTGCAAAAGGCCCTATAAGACAGGTTTCGTGACGGAAACCGTTACTAAGATTTGTATTTTTTATTGAAACAAAAGGTACTAATGTTCTTTTGAAAAAAAAGGTACTAATTTTCAAATTCATCTATAAATAAGGTACTAAAAAACAAAAACAAACAAATCTTTACAAAAAACGAAGGAGCTAGTTTTAGTAAGGTGAAAACAATTCCTTGAGTGGGTGTTGGCATTTTTTCTATTTCTAAACTGTGGTCGGTATTGATTATCCATTAGTTTGACACCCTTTCCCTTGCACTAAAAAGTAAGAACATCTATTATAGGAGTTATGAGCTTCACATCCTATACATGTGAAAGATAAACTGTGTTGTAGATATATCTCACCTCAATGGGGATCCCCAACTCCTCGCCAAGTGCACGCATCTTCTTAAGCCCTGTTTGATAGTTTGGACCTCCTCTTCTCACAAAAATTTGCATTCTTGCTGCTTTCAGTTTAGATTCCTATGAAAATAAAAAAATCCCAGAAAAGAAAAGAAACAAATACCATAGTATAAGAACTAAATAAAATAAAAACATAAGCACACACTTAGCACCCTAGCATCAGAAATAGGTAACCTTTTCTCTCAGGGCTCTAATTATTCCATTAAATGTAGCAGCAACGTCAGTGAAATTAGCAATTCCTCCTCCAATCAAGAGTGCCCTTTTACGACCATCAGGATTTGCAGTGGCGCACTGCAGCACAGACAGAATATTATTCTTACATGTTTGGCAGTATCAGCATGATAATAATTTGATGGGCATAAGAACTACTTTTCAATTAGATTAAGTGATTAAATGATTAAAAATCTTACATCAATAACCACCCGAGCATACTGCAAGACCTCATCTTCATTAGGAGCACCACTGTACTCGGCGTAATTTCCAAGTTCTGAAGCATAACCTAAGTCTCCAACCTGACAGAAATTCAAGGCATTGAGATTAATAGGAGTGTCTTTTTGGTAATAAATGAAAAAGACACTCTACAAATGTAAAACAGAGGAAACGGAAAATAATGTGAATGAGCTTACCGTGTCAGCATATATAACACTCGCACCACCTCCAGCAACCATAGTCCATATGCGTCCTTTGGAGTTCAAAATGGTAAATTTCAAGGATGCACTTGTCTGCAAAGTAAAACAAAGATCCTCCCACTCAACTTTGATATACCGTATAAAACCAAAAATTTGTGGAAACTAGATGGAAAGTATAATAGAACTCGAAGACATAAATCGGTTCTACACTAATGGCCTATCTCCAAGGAGTTTTACATCAATAACCTTAAACATATACCCTACTGGTAAAATCTATCAAATGAAGAATTCAACAAAAAGTTCAAATACCCATGTACTGATGTACATGGTAGCATAAAACACAGCCTGATTGTTATTATAGATAATTACTTCGTATCATAATTCAGTTTTCTGAAAACTAAATCAAGCAAACTGGGACAGGAAATTGTGTACTTCAGTTTTTCTCGTTGATTGACATTGTACAACACTACAACCCAAGAGTATATCATATAATTCGTTTGCTCTTTTTGAGTAGCAACAATTTTATCATCAAGCTGCCTATATATTAGCCTTTATCATTAACTATACACCAAAGATAATCAAAGTGGAGCATGTTATTAAAACAAAAGTCAAACTGAACTACGTAGTACAAAGAGGAAGAGTAACTTATAAAGATATCATCCAAAATATGACTGATAGATTTATTGAAGCACTATTGAACCATTGTAAAAAAAACTTGAAATCACCTACCTTGAAATAATTTAAAATAAATTTATGTAATATAACTATCTAACCACGACAAAGTCTAGATACAATACAACAGGAGCACCACTACTTGCCACCCTAAAGAAGTGGGGCTAGAAGCCCATGGAATGTCCTGCAAAGCTTTTCCCTTTACCACCTCCACGGTGAACCATTCTCGACCATTTAGGCATTTAAAAAAAAGGGAAAATGAATAAGAGATATACGAGGCACGGCTTTACGACTCAAGTCAAAAAGATACATTGAAGATAAGCAGCAATCTCAAGTTCAAATTAACACTGCAAAATTTATTAAAGACAGAATACGAGGGGCCGTAAGGATGACTGGTTTAGCCTGATACACTGATCTATCTATTGATGGAAGTTGTCGTGTCACACATGAGTTATCAAGCTAAATTAAATTGAATACATAATGAAAAAAGTATAGATAATCAAGGAAAAGGTATTCCAGCAATAAATTTCGACAATGGAAATTTGTGCACTTACCTTTTCATCCAAAGTATGTATATAATTTTCTGTGGAGCTTAGGACTCGTCCAAAAGGTAATGGGAACTCTATTTCACCCCACCTACAGGGTGAAAATAATAAGCAAAAGAATAATCTTCGGAAAATCAAAACCTAAAAGTTTTTCATTAATGTATATTCAGAAGAAAAAATACTTGTTAAAGTTCTTGAAAGCAGCTGTGTCATCAAGTTCTCCCCTCATGTCCAACGGATACGGCTCCCCATTAACCAACGTAAAGGGATTCATCTCCAGAAAACTGAAGTCAAGATCTGTACGGATAAATGAAAAACAGAATAAGGATTCTACTGCGAGCATTCAACAACTGTTAATATCTTACCCTAAAAAATAAACATAAAAAGAAATGGCAGAGCAAGAGAAGCCTGATATTCGAATTATTGCTGTAGATTTCCTCAGCTAGGAAAATGTTAAAATCAACCACACAGAATTGTTTTATTTCATTATCCTTCAATAAATCATACCCTGGAAAACAGCAAAGACACCCTTGATGAAATCCCCGATTTTCTCCCTAATCTGTAAGGAGAAAAGAAACATAAGCAGCAGACAATGTAAATCATACAAAAAAAGGAGTTACCACGACCAACAAGCATCATGATGCAGTAAAAAAGATAATTTAGACTTATCGAAAGTTAAGACACACATTAAAAACATAATTGCACGTCCAATGTGTGCATTATGTTCCTTGATACGAAACTGTATGTCAGTTTGTGTCTTCATAATAACAATGCCAAACTATAGTCTTCCATGCAAGAAAATTTTGACACAAATAATGAGACCTACCTCCAAAGGAAGTGTAGCAATCAGTGGAGCACGAGACTCACTAGTCAATGGTTTCTCTGTTGGCAAAAAGATGGTCTTAACCTGCACATTTCAAGTAATAAAATCTTACATGATCCCCTCGCTACATAATACTAGGATCGGTCAAGGAACAAAAGTTAGTCTATAATTGAATATACCTTATCCCAGTTCTCTTCAATTTCAATACCACCACATTCTGAGAAGCTTACAGTGCAACCAAGCCTGTCAGATACGATGGAGAGATAGAACTCCTGGTCGTGAGGAACAAACGGTTCAACAATGAATGTGGTAACTGGCGCCTTGCAACCTCCGACCTCAACCTGACCAAAAGAAAAATAAAGTATGCCATGTTACAGTAAAGTTACTTGCATTTGAAGCAACAATAGAGAGTATAGCAGTCGCAACCAACCTCTTTCCCAATCCGCTCTTTCACAAACTCAGACACTTGAGCCAAATCCAAATTCAAAGCCACAAGGCCACTCTTACCACGCTTTCCGAAAAGCATGTCTGGCTTTACAACCAATTTCGAAGACGAAAGCCATGTCTCCTCATTCACAAGTTGACTCAAGTCTGTAGATTCTGTTACCTAAAAGATTATACACAAATCAATACCTACGGACCTCGGAAACATCGAGTTTTCATCCACAGATCAGACCTTATCTACAGCTTGTCAGAAAATTAACATTCTACTAGTCACACTGAACTGAAGTGCGTGATCACAGGATATTGAATCTAAAGTAACCTTAACAATTGCAATTTCCGAGCTCAAATCCCTCCATTAACTCTATGCCTCAAACAATCAAGCATTTTGTTTGAACAATTCCATTATTATACACATTATATTGTATAAGGTCATAAACCAAGGACAGTAATATTGCATCAAATTTGAGCAAATATTATATATTTAGGCCATATTAGATGAAAATATAACAAATGATGAAGATCTATATGAAATTAAAGTAATTCAATTAAACCAATATTAATGTAAACAAATTCCTCATCGTTTTTCTTATAAAAACACAGATTCAATTTTTTTCAAAACTTCACATTTCCAAATTAAGAAAATAATTATACATAAGCAAACAATTTTCTGATCACATCCCAATTCAACTGAAATCAACATTGCTCAGTAAAGATCAATCAAAAACAAAACCCCAGATCACCCAAAAAAAATCAATCAAATCAAATAAAAATCCCCATCAAAAAAATCTTATCTTTAATCAAAATGATTAACACCCATTAACAAACAAGTAAAAGGGTATTCAAAGATTGAATCTTTAGTCAAAAATTCAACAAAAAACTAAAGAATTAAGACAAAAAGAGGGAAGAGATTAGTACTTGAGCAGAGCAAATGGGTAAATCAATGTTAGCAATTCTTTTAAGGTGTTGCTTAAGAAGTCGTTTGGAATCATACTCTCTGATCTTCTTTCTTGCCATTTTTCGTTCACAAAAAGTCAAAATTACCAAACAGAGTTTAAAAGAGAGAGAAAGTTTGGTGTATGTAAGTTTGTGGGGTGAAAGAATGAAACAGGGGTTGTTGTTGTTGTTAGGTGATCGTTTTAAGTGTTGATATTTCAAAGTTTACTCAATTTATTTATGATTTATTTGTGATTTATTTGTGATTTGGACTCAAAAGAAAGGAGGGTAGTTGAGGGGATGAGAGTGAATGAAAGGGTTAGTGTTAATGTGTTAATTTGTAGTTGATGGGAGTTGAGGTTATTTTATCTACCTACGAAGTTAGGTCGAGTAAATGAGTTGATTGAATTGGATTGAGCAAACGAATTATTAGACATGTTTCAAACAAGATCAAATTGGATTAGATTAGATTTTTTTATGGATTGAGCAAACAAGTTGTCCGAATTATTTAAGATAAGATTGAATTGCATTTAAATTAAATCAAAAACGGATTTTATTCCCTTGAAATAAGTTGGATGTCAAATTTGCATTTTAGATCAATAACAAATGAAGGTTTTGTTGGATATGTTGTTTTCAGACCACATTATTTCATTTCGAGTTGAATTTATATTTGAAGAATTTGAGTTTGCATACTTGTCTAACTCTTAATATCATGCGTATATCTATGTAATGTTATAATATTATAGAATCAGGTCAACTTTCTGTACAGTTTATTTTTGGGTGGTCTAGCTCGAATCAATTATTTCCGAATTGAATATTGATTACTTTTGTTTTCGTCCAATCAAGATGGAATCATGTTGAGTTTGGCTCCAAAATATTTGAAAATCAGAACATATTATTTAAGTAACTCTAGTTTTATGTTCAAACCATTTTTAGGTTGAAACATTGTTTTTGATTTCAAAGTAATCGATTCGAATCAACTTCATCAAAACAATCTATATGATGCTCTTAGCCACAACTAATAAATCATAGACGTTATGGATGCAACTAACTTAATTGGTTGAAGTTTTAAGAGATGGAACTCAAGACTTTTAAGTAATCGCTTAAACATCATCGCTTGTCCTTACCGAAGGCACAATATAAGATGTTTAATAGACAAGCTTCATCTTCAAGAAGTTAGGTTCTGTTCTTTTGGACTGAAACGTAACTGAACTGAAATAAAATGAGTTGAACTGACTCGAACTGAACTGAAGTGAGCTGAGTTGAACTAAAGTGAATTGAAATGAAGTAGCAATTATAATGGAGATGAGCTAAATTGAACTGAATTAAATTGAACTAAACTAAACTGAATAGAGCTGAACTGAACTGAAGTGCCAAAAATTTTAGTCAAAAAACAAGGCATTATCATCGATTTACCGTAAAGGACTAAAAGTTTGGCCCAGGCAATGGATGCCCTGGATTATCAAGTAGAATTATCAAATTTGTCTCGTTTCCTTTTAAAAATTGAAATTGCTACCTTTCATAATTTTTGGTTTAATTTAATGGATGTCAAAGTATGATAAGTAACATGTAAAAAAAGACTTTTTCAGTTTTTCTACTAATATTATCTTGCCATTTGACACTATTCATTTTTTCTTAACGAATCACTTATAAGGTAAAATATAATCACATGAGATCTAATTGACTTCATCTTAATGAGAAGATTTTTAAATTTTAAGGATTATTTGATAATAAGTACCTAATGTTTCCGAAAATTTTGAAATAAGTACCTAATCAATTATTTTTTTTAATTTAAGTACCTAATACTTATGTTTTCCTTTAACATAGATACCAGATAACGGAAGTACCTAGCTTTTTTTATAATTAATTCCTTCCTAAAATTCTATTTTTTTCCTTTCTCCTTCTTCCATTAAACCTTTTTTTTCTTACTTTCATTATCTTTGTTCCACCATTATTAAACCTTTTTTTTTCTCTCTCTTTCTTCCTCCATTAACCTTCCATTAAAACTTTCTTTTCCTTTCTTTCTCTTTCCCCCTCACATTAAACCTCCATTTAATAAACAACTTTGTTTCCATAAAACTTCCATTAAACCTCATTTATTTCACTTTTTTTTATTTATTTTTCTTGATTGACAACACCTCCATTATTAGAATTTTCATTTTTTCCACTAAACATGATGTTCTCGTTCTTTCTCTTTGTTCTTTTTAAAAACTATATTAAAGCCCCTAACTAAACCACAAAATGAAAATAGAAAAGAAAACCATTATATAGAAGAATAGCTTTCAATTGAGTGTGAGTTATGTGAAATTCAAATAATTAAAGGAAGAACAAAATGACATGCATTTATTCAAGAACACAAAATATTTGACATAAATAAATAACTTTTCCAATATTTTCATTTTTAATTTAAATTGTTTTTGATAGTTGGTTTATTGAAAGGAAGAAAATGGTTTTAATAAAGATGAAAATAGGTACAAAAAAAAAAAACAATTGAATGTGGTAGAGAGAGAAAATCAATCATGGGGGAGTTCAAGGAGTATAGAGAAAGAGAGGAAGAGAAAAAGGGTTTAGTGGAGTAAAAGAGAAAATTAGGAAAATGAAATGTGTTTAATGGAGGTTTGATGGAGGAAGAATAAAAAAGGAATAAAAAATTAAACGTGGGCCCCACAAACAGATTATATAACAGAATTTTAACAATTCCGTTATTACTTATTAGGTATTTAAATTTAAGAAAAATATAAGTAGTAGTTACTTAAATAATTTTTTTTTTTTTGATTAAGTACTTATTTCAAAAAATTTGAAAACATTAGGTACTTATTATCAAAAAATCCAAAATTTAATTTGCATAATTTTTTCTTGTGTATAGTTGTCGATATTTTGTGTTAGTTAGTTGTTATAGTTTTAAATTTACAATTGAAACAATATATTAAATTAAAAATGGGTAAGGACACCATAAACACTTGAGTTGGTAACTTATGAGTTTTACGAGAAAGGTTTTAAGTTCAACTCTTATTAGAATTATATATTAGTATTGTATAATTTTTGCTCTCATACGCGGTACAGTGTTGACAAGAGATCACATACATGGCAAAATACTAGTGAAAGATAGGGGGCTTATGTGGCACATTTACGCTGTCTCAAAGGACATATAATATATTGTATGATGATGATGTGTGGATTGAATTAAGATTCAAATATATTTTTGTATATATATGTAAGGTGGCTAAAAATCAAGATATTATACTATGCGTACATTCATCTTAATATGGTAGTGCTTATATGATATGGCGGTGATGTAGGGTAGGTTGGGGGGAAAGTTAGTCCGGTGTGAAAAAGATTTTAAAACTACAAATGTATGTAGTGATGATGTAACTAAAATAAACCATGAGCATTATTTCATATCTTAATTAACTAAAATTGTTCTCGTGCGATGCACCATTATCATATATTTTTTTATTTGTCAATAATTTAGAAATATATTTTTAACAAAATGTACATAATAAGTTAACTAAATAAAAAAATAACTTTGATGACATTATTTTTTATATTAATAAAAAATAGCACACCGTCTCACATTATCTTAATAGACATGAAAACTTCACACATAACAAAACTTCATGCATCATCCTAAATTAATTTAACAACTAATATATGATTGGTATGAAATTGCAAAAATTAAACAAAATTTCAAAGTGCAATAATATTAATTGAAACTAAAACAAAAATTTTAATCACGTGATTGAGATTGATGAAAGAGTTATTCGCTTAAACATCTTTTTAAACTTGATTGTGATAATGAAGGTTGGTTACATATTATTGCTTTGTGCAAAGTTGTGATGGTTGTGGTGATTTGAGGGGCTTGGCCTCACTTATGATAGAGTAGGTTGCTTCGTTAATTGTGCTTGGATTGAGGGTGGCATTGATTTAAGGGTTTGACTTAATTTATGCTGGTCGTATTAGTTTGAAGGTTGGTTACATATTATTGCTTTGTGCGAAGTTGTGATGGTTGTGGTGATTTGAGGGGCTTGGCTTCATGTATGATAAAATTGGTTGCTTCATAATTAAATGTGCTTGGTTTGAGGGTGGCGCAAATTTAAGGGTTTAACTTCATTTATGCTAGTCGTATTAGTTTGAATGTGGTTGCTTCATGAATCACGGTGAATGTAACGGTAGTAGTAACTGGTGAGTGAAGGCCTAAGGGTGGTGGCTTCATGTTAGCAAATTGTATTAATAGGTGATTGTCATCATGTAGGATTTAAGGTCTAAAACTGTAATTGATGTCCAAATGTGGATCTAAAAATAAATGAAGTAAAATCGAGTCATTAAATGGACAACTATGAAAAAATTATTTTTAAGAAAATCTCTAACTTAAATTTGTGTCAATAACCAATCGAATCTACACATTCAAATCCATCATTAGCATACACATAAGATTCTCATAGAATTGACATTAAAATACTCAATGAATCAAATAGTCAATGTGTCAATCCTACAATCCACCCCCAAAAACCAAACACACACAAAAGTGGAACAAGCCACAACTCCACAAAAAAACCTCTCAAAAACAATCCATGCCCATCCACTTTTACCAAAACACCCTTAAAAAAACCACGTGGCAATCACTTTTTCAATAAAGCAAAGGGTAAAACCGTCAAACACAAAATGTTGTCTACTTGTTCTTCTTCATTAATATTACCCCCTTCTTCTTCTTCTAGAAAACTCCATTAAATCAAAACTCCAAAAAAAAACCTCAAAAATTCAAAAAAAATCACCAAAATTTCACAAAATTCAAAGATGACACTAAGTATTGGAGGAGGAACACAATCATATGGTGAACCATCATATTGGGATAATCGATATAATCAAGAAGAATCACCATTTGATTGGTATCAAAAATACTCTGCTTTAGCTCCTCTGCTTCATCTCTTGGTTTCTCCTTCTAATCGTGCTCTTGTAATTGGTTGCGGCAATTCTAGTATGTTTTTTTAACCTTTTTTTAAAACCCCATTTTTTTATTTCATATTAATTGATTGTTTTTGTTGTTAATTGATCTGTTTTTTTTTTGTTAAGTTGGTGTTTTAATGTTGTTTTGATCTATTATTTTTGATTTTATTTTGTGGGTATTGTTTAAATTTGCGAATGATGATGATTTATGAAGTTTTTTTTTGTTGGGTTTTGCTTTGATTATTAGTTTTTGTATGCAAATGAATGAAATTGATGTTTCCCTTTTAAGATTTATTTAAAAAAAAAAAAAAAGAAAAATTTGAACAATTAATTGAATTACTATTGTTATTAGAATACTGAAGTTGTGATGATCTTGTATATTATATTCATTTTGAAAAAAAAAATTGTTTATTTTCTGCAATTCATTAATTTGACTTTGGGAATTTTGAAAATTTCTAAACAAGCCACCTTCAATTTGAGTAAAGTAATGATCTTTTTGCCCCTTAAATCATGACATTTTACTTTTTACTAGATTTTCTTTGAATGACTGAAATCTTAAAGAGTTACTTTGAAGTTTCACACTAGTGACTTTATTTTTGGTGCCACCTTTGGAAAATGAATGGTGATACAAACATAAGTGAGCAAGTATTTTTTTTGTTTTGACGAAATTTATGTATTGGAGTACTACAAGTGTGTAGATTTTTGGGAGCGCAAGGCCGAGCAGCATTGGCTTGTTTGTAAATGATGGCAAGGAATTATTTCTTGTGTGAAATGTAGTTGGGAAGTAATGAATAAAAGTAATGGTAGTTAACACTCAGGGAAATAGGAGGAAGGACATGTCGACCGGGTGATTGAATGACTCGAAAAAGATGAATGTAAGGAAAAGGGACGTGTTAGTTGAGTACTTGAGTTTGTTATAAGATTCCGAGATTACCCTACTAGCCTATTAAGTCAAATAATCTTATTGTTAGTCTTTACTTGATTCTTAAGAGTTAGTTCCGCGAAAGCTCTCCTCTTATGCTGTTAGTAATTCTGATTTACCTTTTGTTGGATACGTGGATCATCGATACTCCCACATGGTTATTGTGTCTGTTATAAGCTGATTGAGTTTAATTAGCATGGTCGTACCTTTCACCTTCCCTTGGATCTCCAATACATCTTGATTTCACTCAACTACTTTATCCTCATTAAAGCACTAAGTTAATCTTAGTACTTCTTTCTTCTTCATTGGATTATTCTTATAGTGTCGTATTCTTAGAGATAAGGACTTACATGTTTTTTCTTATTCTTAGAGATAATGACTTAGGACAATCCCAAAATTTTTGACTATGCTGGTGTATCCCAGTAATTGGTGACATTCCGAAAGCATGAGTGGATTTTCATTGCAAGAAGAAAAAAGGAAGATAAATTGGAAGTGTGTATTGTTTTGGCCTCATTGAATTCTAAATCTGTCAGAGCATATATTTCTCAATTACTTGCATTGTAGACTTGTACCTAACTAGTTTGATGAGGTTGATGGAGGTTCTGCTGGCAAGGTTTTTGGGTAGTGTTGTTAATACCTTTTATTTTATTATTATAATTTTTGCAAATAACTGCATTCATATGTCTTGGTATTTGTCTTGTCCTCCTACATCATCTTTTCTCTAAGCTTAGGATATCATTCGGAAAGATTATAGTCAAAGATGCATGCTTTCATTTTATTTATTTGGATTTCATTTCCTGCAACCCTCTTTTTGTGACAAATTTTATGATTTTATTCCTGTGCTTGCCTACTAAAATGTTTACTTATTGAATTCTTGTTTCCCATTGTGCGTGCAGCATTTAGTGAAGGTATGGCAGATGATGGATATGAGGATATTGTTAATATTGATATTTCCTCTGTCGTGATTGAAGCTATGCAGAAAAAATATGCTAACCACCCACGTCTCAAATGTATCCTTGATATAACTATACTTTGTTTGTTTTACATGTTAATGATTCATGCCTTTGTTTTTGTAGGGAGATATGCTATTTTGTTGTATTTTAAAATTTGCTATCTTACATTCTTACCATAGCTTGGTCAGAAATGAGGTGGAAATCATGAATTATATGTCACAGTTGCTAATCCTTAACAACTTGGTAGATATGACAATGGACGTTCGAGATATGAGTGCCTTTGAAACAGGCTCATTTGATGCAGTTATTGACAAAGGTACTTGTTTTTTGAAGTCCTTGAAATTCTTTCAAACATGCTTCTATCTTTTCTCTCTAATGAGTCATTCTGATACTTTTCAGGAACACTTGATTCTATTCTGGTGAGTATTTTTTGAACTTTGAAGAGATGTTTAGTCTTATTGAGGGGTAGTTGCTTACAACTTTTGTTTTAACAGTGTGGAAGTAACTCGAAAGAGAACTCTCGTATGATGCTTCAGGAAGTTGAGCGGTATGTGATTTGCCAATTTGTCACTGATAATTGTTATTGTTTCATGTTCGTCCTATTTTTGATCTATTGTTCATATATTGAAGTAATTGTTGATAAACTATAGGGTCCTCAAGGACAAAGGGATTTATATTCTGGTAATCTTGTCTTTCCTCACTTATTCCCCTCCCTTCATCCAAAATCTGAGTACCGTATGAGTATTCAATTTTTGGTTTTTAGCTGTAGTTTAATTGTTACATTTTTCATTTAATGTTCTTAATTAGAACTTAGGCAAGTTTAGTTAATGAAAATATTATGTAGGCTTATAAACAAGACCTTGTTATCAACATTCTAATTTTTATCTTTGATTGAAACAAGCATTTATTTCTTTTGTAAACATCAACATCATTCCTATGCCTCTGTTGAGAATTTTGCCAATGGAAAGTATGAGGCTTTTAATTATGGTAATGCAAAGGCTGCTCCCAATTATCTCTTAATCCAAAACTTAACAATAGTTGGGTATTTCACATAATTATAAAATGTACGGAAGGTTTATTGGGCTATGTTAATAGTTCCATCGGATACGTGGTATTTTGAATTCTTTCTCTTTTTTTTCTTTGGGCTATGGGACTTTGTTATGTATGTGCTTGTCCTTACCACTTTCTTGATTGTTGCAGATTACATATGGAGCTCCCTCCTATCGTCTAAACTTGTTGAAGATTATCAAGTGGAAGATAAAGCTTCACGTGATAGGTTGGTGGAAAACTGAATATTATTTTATATGCAGTTTTTCATGCTGTTATTTCATAAGCATCATCTCAGCATTATTTGTGCCATTGGATGTTGTTTCCTAACTTCTTAAGCTCTCATTCAACCACTCTTTACTGTGTTCTACGCCTGGTTTTATTATGTGCTTGCTTATTTTATACGGAGTAAATAGTTATGAAACATGTGAAGTTAATTCTTTATGTATGAAAAATATAGATTGAAAGATGCTGGCTGGTTATAAACACATCATAATAAAGACTCCATGAAGTAGGAAATACAAATTGTATTTTAAATTAAGTAGACGAATGATACTACATTCTAATTATGAATGGCATATTATGTATGTGAAGTTTGTTATAAGAAAACGGTAGAATCGCTGAATCGCGTTATTTGACTAATTAAGACTTAAGACAATGGAATTACAAGACTTATACAAAATCTTTATTTCTTTTAAGTCAAATGAATATTGTAGCTTCTAGAAAATGACAAACTTACTATGCAATGTTACACGTGAGGTCGACTTACAATGTTAAATCAGCCCTAAAATGAATACTTAAATTTGTTGATTAGTTCATTGTTAGTCTCAAACATAAAGATAGGCTGTCATCTCTCAGGATATAAATTGTATTATCTTGAAGAGACTAACCCTAAGTTCTCTTAATCAGAAACTACAAAAAAATTCTTTTGTAAGACACTGAATACTTGAAGGACTTGTCAACTAAGCAAACTGGTACTGAGCTAAAGCTGAAGAACTCTGGAGTGAATCTAGCAAGGTGTCTTATTGTCTTTTTATAGAAATACTCGAAATATCTTATATATATATATATATATATATATATATATATTTTTTTTTTTTTGTCATAATAGTAGCAGTAATCAAAAGTTTAGTTTGGTTTAGCGATGGGATATATATATCTCAGCTGAACCATTTATGAGCTTAGACAAATAGCATACATTTCTATGAGCTTGATGGCCAAAACTGGCTTCTTAGGTTTGAGAAGCTGTGCATAATGGATTTCTGTTAAAGTTGGATGTTTTTGGTGTCTTATGTTGTGATTCAGTGCAAGTACATATGTTCTGTTCTTGATGAGTTTTTTGGTTTAAGAAATCGTGCAATTCTTGAACCTGAGTTTCTGGCTATTTATTTATTTTTGATTTTTTATAATCCCATCTTATGCCTTATCTTGTTATGTAGTCGTACAATTCATGACCTTAGGTAGGAAGGTTGATGCTATTGTATTGGAATGTTTTTGCCTGGAATTAGTTATATGTATGCTATGTTAAAAAGAAACGACTTGAACGTTCCGTAATACATAGAACGGAGTATATATGTTTATGGAGAATCTTAGTGCCAATTTTCGGTATATTTTTGCCTGGGAAGTTTGGAATGTTAACTTACATTGCTTGAGGAATATTCCTATGTAGAAAAATCAATTTTGGGGATAAAACCTGAAGACCAACAACAAAAATGGGAGCTTACAAAACCTGTTCCCTATCAGCATGGAAAGACCATGGAAGATTTCATCGGGAAGAACCCTGATGTTCACTATATATATGTTTGTACTAAAGTAAGTACTTTGTGTCGCCTCAGATCTCTTAATAATGTTCTACCGACAATTGTTTCATTTATTTACTTCAGTTTTTATTATCTGTTAGGATGATTCTTTGGAGCAAGGAGAATTAGATGCATCAGTTTATGCATGAAGAGTGAAGACAATCTACCCTTCATCTTTCCTATGTTTGATTATCTGGAGTAACCTGTTCTGTAATGTAAGCCTGATTGAGGATTTGCCCGAAATAAAGCTAGAAACAGCTGATTGTCACTTTTTGTTGCTGTAGCTATTGCGGTTAAGTTTGGTAGCGTATTAGTGATGCATATATAGGTATTGTTTGACGATTGGCTGTTAGCTATTAGTAGTCTGCTTTGATTGTTTGACTATCCGTTTGTATTGGCTCTTTAACCGTCAGTTTGTACTTTGTATCCACTATTTGGTGATTGGATGATTATAAAGATGTTTGTTAAAATTTGTTGATGTAACTACGTTGTGATATTAGATCATCAATTGGTTGTTAATACGAGTTTGAGAGGATGTTGATAATCTCAGGTGTCCGGCTGAGCTTTTATCAAGAGTGAGAAATTCAAAGAGATTGCTACTCAGTACTTACATCTGTTAATGCAGAATACATAAAAGACTACCTTGATATTTGGATGACAATTTACATAAGAAAGGAAGGAAAAAGAAAAAACAGGGGGGAAAGATCTCTCCTTCTCCCTCTCTTTCCTTCCCCAACCAGAGGTTAGTCCTTTTTCCTTTCCTTTTTCCTCTCCATTTCCTTGTATCCAAATAAAGTGTAAAGGTTACACAAAGTACACTTGCTTAATAAAGAATGAAATAAAAAGAGGGTTGTTAAATATGCTGCTAGTTTTCGAAGGACTCTTCTGAAATACAAAACAAATTTTTTAAGTTACTCTTGTTTATTAAATCATATAATCTCATTCTTGCTCGTACCACACTTCACCACCACACCGCCTCCACTACTACTAGTATCACAGTTGGCCACTCTTCCTCTGACCATCCTACAGCATGTCATCCCCTCCATCACAAGGACCAACACCACTACCACAAAGCACCATCAACATCACTCAAGTTAATCACCTTACCATTTTGGAGGTAGGACAAATATTTTCGATTAACAACAAAACTTCTATTCCATTCTTGACTAGCTGTAAATCATAGTCGATTGTTGTTTTTTCCGATGACAGTTGGCTACACACACACACACACATATTTTACAAGTCTATGGTAGTGTTGTGTTCTTTTTATGCTAATACCACAGATATGGCGTATAATGAACACGCCATGGCCATGGTACTGGCGTAAAAACAACAAGACATGGCCATGGTACTGGCGAGAAAACAACATGCCATGACCATGGTAGTGGCGTGAAAACAACACGTCTTGACCATGGTATTGGCTTGAAACCCATTTGCAAGTACCATGGTTTAGGCAGATTGTTTTAACGCTTTTACCATGGCTATGAAGTGTTATATTTATGCCATTACCATGGTGGTGGCATGTTGGTTATTTGCCAGAACCATGGTGTTGGCATGTTGTTTTTTTGCCAATGTCATGGTAATGGCAGGTAATCTACACACCATCGCCATTGTCATCTCCAACGACCCGGTTATGAGGGAAGTTACGCTAAAGTGGCAGTGAGGGAGGTGGTGAGTCGGTAGAGTTGTGGTGGAAGTGGTGAAGGGTTGAGTGATGGTTGGATTAGTAGAGGTGTGAATGTTGGTGTTGGTGGTTAATTTTGAAATCTTCTAAAATGAAGAAAGGGTAGTAAGTTAAGAATTTAGCTTGTATTTTATTAGGCCGTTAGTCAGTTACTAACTGCAAATTGAGCGGTAAATAATAGTTAGTCTATACAATATGTAATTACATATGAAGTATAACCACTTTCAAGTTACGCATGAAGTATGAATTAACTAGACCTGTGCTCTTAGCAATTCAATGCAGGGTACGTTTTAGCGTGCAATTATAAAACTCATCCTAAACGAAATAGGATATTGCCCTGTTTTGGTCATGACCGGTAGCTCTGTGCTTCACTGCTTTGACTGCCTTTTTTTTATTGGTTGCATATGTAGTTGATTGACCATTAATGTATCTTAAAACATGTTTGATTAACTAGACTTAGGCTCTTCGCAATTCAATACGAGGTACATTTTAGTGTACAATTATACAATAATCCTACAATAACGGGGATATTGGCTCTGGATCATGACTGGTAGTTGTTAGCCGCTGTGATTTCTTTTTTTTTTTTTTAATAATTATTTTGGTTGTATATATATAGTTGTTTGATCATTAATGTATCTTAAAACATGTTTGGTTTTTGGATGTTGGTTGTTTTTATAAAAAAAAAAAAAAAGTCTTTTAAGAATGTTATATAGCTAATTAACAATATTTTTACTACTTATAATTAATTAAAAATAATACACGTAACTAATTGTTGTAATTAAACAACTAAATAATCAATTATAATTTTACTAATTACTGATTAAAATTATTATTTTTAAAATTTGTTACCCTATTTATTATTTGTTTTTAATTAATTATATAAATAATAATTTTAATAGAATTGGTCAAATAGATAATTATTATTTAATAATAATTAATTACTGATTATTTCATTAATAAAAAATAGCTAAGCCATTGTTAATTATTAATAATAAAATATTTATTATTTTTATAATTTTTACTTCGTATAATTCTTTGTTGTAGTATTTAATTAATTATTATTAAAGCTTTTTGTAAAGAGTGTTGAGACCTTGACTATGATGGACAAAAAATCCTTAATTTTATGTTAGGCTCTGTTCTCTTCACGGGATTACAATCCCGATCCATTCCATTCCATTCCATTCCCGGGTCATCCATTCCAATCCATTCTAATCCCGGGAATCCATTCTAATCCATTCTAATCCCGGCAATCCATTCTAATCCCGGGAATCCATTCTAATCCATTCTAATCCCGGCAATCCATTCTAATCCATTCTAATCCCGGCAATCCATTCTAATCCCGACAATCCATTATAATCCCGACAATCCATTATAATCCCGACAATCCATTCTAATCCCGACAATATATTCTTGAAATTTTAAATCTTAATTAAAATAAAATTCTTAATTAAACTATTGAAAATTTAAAACTTGACGACATAATAATGTTCATAACAAATTTGCTTTTTTTTTTTACTACATTTTTGTTACATAATAATTTACTGTAGATACAATATCCTTACAAGTAGATAAAGAAGTGCTTCAATTATCCTCGTATATTTCTTCCTCCTCTATATCATCATCATCTTGGAACCTCATATTTCCAGCACACACATCTTGCCATATTTCATCTGCAATATTTGCACGAATGTCTCGCATTAACATTGTTCGTGTCGGATTAGTGAAATCTAAATCAGGTACACGTTTAATATTTTGGGAACCATGAGAAATTGGAATCCCTAACTTGTCTAATCGAATGAAATTATGTAAAGTGCATGTTGCCACAATTATAGCCAATTGATACGTGTCTTCCATTTGTGGCATCATTCTTAAAATTTTCCACCTTTTTTTCAATACTCCAAAAATTCTTTCAACTGCATTGCGTAATGACGAATGTCGGTAATTAAAATTCTCTAATTTTCCATCTGGAGGACCACCATTTTGAAATTAAAGAGTGTGAAGTCTTACGCCTCTTTCAAGATATGGACTCAAGTATCCTGTAGTATTTGGATATCCAGAGTCCACAAGATAGTACTTGCCTGTTCATGCAATAAATAATGTCATTTCATTATCTTTTCACAACTATTTGACGACAAATTGATTGGAGCTAAACTGACCTGAATTGATTAGAGCCAAATCGAATCAAACTGAAATTAAGCTGAAATCAACAGACAATTTGTTTTAATTTAGAAATAATAATAATAATAATAATAATAATAATTTCAATGTCAAAAAATAATTACCATTGTTACAAAATATTAATAACTAATGATAATAATAATTCCGGCAATCCATTCTAATCCCGGCAATCCATTCTAATTCTGGCAATCCATTCTAATCCCGGCAATCCATTCTAATCCATCCTAATCCCAGCAATCCATTCTAATCCCATTCAATTCCATTCCATTCCATTCCAATCTAATCCATTTCATTCCATTCCATTCCAGCTAAATCCCGTGAAGAGAACAGAGCCTTAGTGTTATTTTATTTATACTTTATATTATATTTTGGACAACTATGTATTCCGGCTAGATTGATCATGACTTCATGAAATTGTAATATCTTAAGAAAAAGTAAAGCATTTAACAAAAATTTTTTTTTTTTTTTTTTTTTTTTTTTTTTTTTTTTTTAACAAATGTAAAATTTTATGTCGGCAAGGTTGCATGAACTTATGTGGCAAATATTTGAAGATATTTTTGTAGATAATTTTGACACCATTCAAGTTACCAACTTTACAAGTTACTTGTATTACGTATATTTGTGGACTTCATTCAAGTACATCATTTAATCATTACAATAATGGAAAACTACTACATCTACAAAAGTTTGCCAACTTTGGATATCACTAGCCGTATCACTAATTCACTACCTCTATATATAGTCAGTTTGCGCAACATTTTGGAGTATGCTTAAAAAATAAAATTTTAAAATTAAAGAGTCGAGTGCTCCTATATATTTCTTCTTCACGATAATATAATATAATATAATATAATATAATATAATATAATATAATGAGTGTTCCGAAGATATATTATGTTGGGTGTTTTGTTTTATTATTGTTGGCTACCAACATCACGGCAGAAGAAATATATGGATGTACGGTTCCACCAACACCTCCGACACCACCGACGCCTCCAACACCTCCAACGCCACCGGGAGGTCAAACTCCTCCCACACCTCCAACACCTCCCACACCTCCAACACCATCTCCTACCTGCCCTCCTTCTAGTGTTGCCTCTAAGAAGAAAAGCAAGGATTATGGACAATAAATCAATTAGCTAGGCTAGCTACTTAGCTAGCTAGCTGTGATCAGGGGATATATATCAAGAATAATTAATGTAGCATTTTTGCCTTTAAGGTTTGATGTTAATATAATTAGCCATGCTGTGGCAATAAAATTAAACTTCTTCTGATCTACCATATGCTATATATACCTTTTCGACTTAAGCGAGTTATATTTATATACATATATTTTTAACAGTTGAAAGTAGTAGTTTTGACTTTCAACCGTGGTTATTTAGTGGATGACCAAATCATCCTGTTCACTCGAAATTATAAAGCGAATGAAAAACTCATATTAGAATAATGGACGATATAGACAGGTGATAGATTCATGGCTAATAGATTTGCGTCGGATATGGATGAATATTTTTGGTCCACTACCGTACCCAATCCGTCACCATTTAATCATCTGACCCACCATTCATTTAAATAATACATATAAATATATTTTTACTTTATATATATATACACTACCTCTATTTTTTATTAATTTAAATATTTGTATTTTTTATATCTCATAGATAATATTTAAATGTTATAAATAATAAGAAACAGAGGTAATATATAGATGTAAATACTGCGATGCAAAGTGTAAACTTACATATATTTTTTTATGTCCTCTGTCTCTATACGACACGAAACCTTATTTCATCCATTACCCGGTCACCCATGGACGATCGATGGATGAAATATGGATAATGAGTTCTGCGGGTGATGGATGCATGGACGGAAACAACTTGAGGTGGGTGATGGATGTGGATGGTGCTCCACTTGGCCCAAATCCCACCCGTTTACATCCGTAGAAAGAGTAGAAGTTGCATAGAGAAGTGGGACATACATGTGGCAATTCAATGCCACATGGAAAAAAGTATTTTGGCTGGGTGGTTGTTTTGGAATAGTAGTCCGTATTATGTAATAAATGTATATACTTCCGACAAAGTATATGTCAAAAGCAAAATTAGTCTAGAGAATGACATTTTCGTAATATTACATGTTCAGTTTACTTAACAAAAAATCGAAAAGTCTATAAAAATGGTTGTCTGCTCGTTCATTTCCTTATCGATGTACACAATAATAATTAATATAATATCTAGTCCATATATATTCGAAGATAAGTGAAGGAAAATAATAATATAATGGATGTTCAGAACATAAATTATGTTAGGTTTTTAGTTTTATTTTTGGCTATCGGTATCGATCATGGTGGAAGCAATAAATGAAGGTTCGTTTCCGACTTTAGTGCCACCTACACTACCAACACCTCCCCCACCACCCACGCCATCGGGAGGTCGAACACCTCCCACCCCACCAACACATTTTCCCCACCGCCCTCCTACTTCTTCTGGTGTCGCCTCTACAAAGAAGAGGAAAGATTATGGACAATCAATTAATAATGCTAGCTACGCAGCTAGCTATGATCAATTAATTAGATGATCGGAGTAAATGATTAATAAGAATCAAATTAAGAATTAAGTTATTCATTAGTAATAATAATCAAATTATTAATTAATTTTAAAATATCAAAGTAACTATATTAATTAATATTAATAATTTTTACTAAAATGACAACTATTAATATTAATTTTGTCAAGCCAATGACAAACAAGAAAAACCTGCTTTTGTTTTTAATTTAAAAGCCAACTTTTGGGTTAGACGAGTTAGTAAGATATTGCCTTAATTTCTCCTATACCATTCATCTCCTTGTGTAAACCTTAACTTAAGTAATAAAATTAATTTAGAAGGTGTCCATAAAATAAGACATTAAAGGTTCTACCTTAAAATTATATGATAATAAGGGAGTAATAAAATTAATTTAGAAGGTGTCCATAAAATAAGACATTAAAGGTTTTACCTTAAAATTATATGACAATAAGGAAATAGCTCCTCAGCTTATAAAATATTTAATTTTCTTTCATTTTATCAACGTAGGACAGTCACGAAATCTTCAACAAGTCATCAAAATAAAATGATGCATTAGCCCCATTACTAGTCCATCATGAAATTGTCATTAAAAATTCATGTTGAAGAATGGTTGTCATGACAATGGTTGTGACAATAATTAGTGCTTGTACATGCAAACCAGAATAAAGTAGGAATCTCCAATAAAATTGTTACAGCTACTCCAAAACCAGCCACTTATACATCAAATAAAAAATAGTTAAATTATTTATATGTTGTGTATCATATGATCATATGTTAACAAGAATTATATCACTATTATGTGATTATTACTCCCATGCTTTTTATACTAGTATTTGAGTGTTGACAAAGCAAAAAAATGATAATTAATTAATTGAAATGATTTAAGACATGGCCAGCTAAATCATTAGGGAATGAAACATCTTTATATCTGTTTTTCTTATCAAATAATTATAATACTTGCTTAGAAACCTTTGAGTAATCTCAACGTTTGAGGCACAAACGTTGCATTTCGTTTTTATTTCATATTCTTTCTAATTAGATGAGGAAGGGTGCATTTGTATTGATATTCCTTGTATGGTCTTTCATCACCCTCATCACCCCTACTCTTGTTCAATGGTCCTATGTTGTCGCCGAGGCTCAAGCTCATGATCATGATCGAGTCAATGAGCAATTAATACAAGGTAAAATAATTACTCTGATCAAGTCTCGATTACAGTGTGTTTGACTAGCAATGATAAGGTTGTAATTAATTAGAAATAAAGATGAACAAAAAGAGAAATGTGTGCATCTTTCAATATTCTTATCAAATCTTGAAGTCAATTCTTGAAATTCTATTGTTATGACTTATAGCATGCTTTATTTATGTGCTAACATGTTTAGAAATGTTATGTTTTCAGATAAACCTAGTGATGAGGGAATTGCAAAATACAGGAAAATGCTAGTACATGTTGAGGGAATCAACAAAAGAAAAGTGGTACTAGCTGATCAACCAGCATTACCACCTCATTCCATAACCCACCCACCGGCGCCATCGCCTGTGCAGTCGTCGGATCAAGAGGCCGACCAAGTAGCCATTTACTGATGGAGGTTCGTTTAGTTTATAATATTGTAAATTATGAGAAAATACATCATAACAAATGTATAGATGTTATACATCTAAAATATCATCTATATCTATCAAAATTTTCAAGGTAAAATAGGTAGTGTTAATAATAAAGGTTACAACATTGTACATTGCAAGAATTATTATCATTGCTCCTTACTATTCTTCACGTTGAGCAGAGATATTTAAATATGACAAATTAATTAATTCTATAGAAATTCTTCTAGAAATTAATTCTAGCTCTCTAACACCGTGACACGTTCTATTTTAGTATCATGGCCTAAGTGTTTAACTCGCGAGCTAGATTGATAAAATCTCTTACAAGTCGTTAAATAAACATACTTCCTCCATTTTTTTTTTACTTGCTATATAGAGACTAAAAAGACTCGAACATATTTTGGTCCAATGTAGCAAGTAAATAAAAATAGAGGAAGTAATACTAATTTTCAATGTCCCAACGAAATATACAGGACTGTAATGATCTTCCACAACATAAGAAGTGCGGAGTTACAACTAAATAAAAATGGGAAATTCCTTAACTAGATCCTGCCTTTACAAGTGCAAAACTAACAGTAAAATTGTCGTAAATTGAACGTTGATTATGGAAATTAGCAGAGAATAAAGAAGAGTCCCAAGAGCATAACAAATATGTGAAGTACCATTGATGGCATTTCACGTCTACCATCGTCCATATCATTTCCTGCACCATCCACCATATATCATGAGATCGAGCAAAATTACTGGTTTTAAAATATATACTACCTCAGCCACGATTTAGTTACAACAAATATTATTTTATATCTCTCAAAATTATAATTCTTGTTGCAACTAAATTGTGGCGGAGGTAGTATATGATTATATATAGCATCAAAAAGCATTGTTTAAAGGTAAAAACCATTGTAATTATGAATGAACAAAAAATGATAATACCATATAAAACAAACTAACTCATTATTTCATTATTTGAAACTAATGTTAAGAAGTATATTCATGCAATCCACGACTTATAAACTTAAAATTAATTATCAAAATTGGTTCCAAACTTGAGAACTTTCAATAAGAATATTTTTTTTGATTTATATATGTATTATTATTAACAAAAAAAAAGAAAAAAAAAATCGGCGTAACTGCTTGCTTTACTTGGCTTGTTTGGAAGGCTTACACTTTCGACAATATATATTAGATTTTTATGTAAATTATTTACTTATTTGTCAAAAGCATTTCATGAAGTTAATAATGGTGGTTGTATCTGAATAATGATTATTAATTATGAATTTATTGTGTATACAAAATATGAATAATATTTACGTAGTATTTTATCATTAAGTTAGGTGTGTAAACTACTAGTCAAAATCTAAGAACGATCGAAGTTATGAAAGTTCTAACTTTAACTCTAAAAGTCTAAATAAATTTTTATATAGTGTATGTAATATGCATAAATGTTGGACAAGGTAACAACTCACAAGGAGGTCAATGAATTACATTTACATGAAGGCCTTATGTCCAAACTTTGAGGTTAAGGTACATATTGAACTATGCATCAAAAGCCCTAATAATTGAGTAAACAAATGAAAACAGAACTGTGTACTACTAGTACAAGCCTACAAAGTGTACTCTAAAATCTAAATCCTGTAATTGCAATTAGTACTAAAGTCTGTTCTTCAATCATATGATTATATAATTCAACTCTTAACCACTGGTTCAGGTATCCAACAGAAGTTCCCTAACCAAGTGTTAATTAGCTCATTCAAAATAAAGTCTTCCTAAAAATGAAAAGTGAACCTCTAACCCAAGTCACTACCAAGTATGGACTAGGCCTCTGGAGTACCAATTAGCTCATTCAAAGTAATATACTAGGTAATTATTACATGAATGTCTTTTTATGGAGTTTAGAGAGACACAAAAGTAGCGACAAGAATAATTGATTCTTAGTTTTTCTGAAATTGAAAAGGAAACTCTAACCAACTAAGTTGTCTCTCACTCTCTAGACCATTCCAATTATCCTTTTGATCGTCTTATTACCAAATCGAATTTTATGCTAGGGTATGTCTTTAACAAAGGTAGTTCATCATATCAACGTTGTAACATCTCCGAACTTCGGACACTATACCACTTTCCATACCGACGTAATTAATTTAACAAAAGTTACTAAAATATAATCAATGGCTAAGCTAACAAATAGGAGTAAATACTAAATAAGGGCAAGCAAAATAAATCAAACAATGTAGACACAATGACACAAATAACTAGAACAAAGGACAGAAGGAGAATAAGCAATAACATAAACATACCACATTGTCTGGTAGAATTCCTAGAATCAGGGCAAAGACAGAGCAAGGCTTCAGTCTGAACATCAAACCCACAACTTCCCCCTGATTTTGTGCATCTCTCACACCCCATATCTGGCACACTGAAGCTAAACTTTAACCCATATGACCAATCCATGGGTCCAACGCCTTTCAATTTATCAACATCATAAAAACTTGTATAATGTGAACAATCCAATATATCCATACTCATCACTTTCAATGTACTATACCCTGTAAAACAACATGGGGGCGTGGGCACCCCGCCTCCAACACCTGGTGCCCCCGTCCCCATATCACCAACTGGTGGCCCATTACCCATGTTATTATTACCTCCCGTACCAAAACCACCACCTGGTGGTCCGGCACCCACATTATTACCACCACTACCAAAACCACCACTTGGTGGTCCATCACCCATATTATTACCACTACCAAAACCACCACCTGGTGGTCCGGCACCTATATTATTACCACCGCCGCCAAACCCACCACCAGGTGGCTCATCACCCATATTATTACCACCACTACTACCACCACCTGGTGGCGCAGATCCCATATAGTCATCATCATTAGTAGTGTCCGTTAAACTAGCACCAAAACCACCAAGCGGTGGTCCAGCACCAATATTATTATTACCACTACTACCAGGAACACCAGTACCAAAACCAGCACTGGTGTTCCCTCCATTACCACCACCACCACCACCACCATAGAAGTACCCATTGGGACCGGTATTATTCCCGGCCCCAGGGTTAACAAGCCCTCCAGTAGTAAAAACCCGAAACGAGCTGCACGACGAGTACAACTCCTGACACTTATGTCCAGCAAACTCAAAACAAAGAAAACTATATCGGTGCAACACAGGAGAGTCAACCGAACAGTTAAGTAGGGCAAACACAGTATCCGGAGAAGGCGGTATGATGGCATACTGAACGTCCGAAAGGTGAAGATCATGATGAGGCTGAAGGACGGTGCATGTCGACATGTCAGGGTCATAAACCGTAAGGGTTTGAGCCTTGTAGTCTATAGACTGAACTTTGTAGTTACCATTTGGGGTTATAAAGAATAGGGCTAATGATGAGGCGTTGCATGTAAACATGTGACGGAACTGCGGTGCTCCGCAACCGTCGTCGATACTTAATGGGTGGTTAATCGGGATTTTGCCACATTGCGAACGGCATTCCGATAAGCAAGGGATGATGAGGTTGAGGAAGGTGGTGGTGATGATGATGGTGAGTTTAGACATGTAATAATGTTGCATTTTTTTTTTTTCCTTAGAAAGTGTATATGTTTTTGTAATGGTCCTTCACTCAATCAATCATGTGTTTGATAGTTTAGGTATCTTAGAAATAAAATTATGAAAAGGTGAATATTTTTTTTTACTTGGATAAGTGTTGAATTTTTGAATTTGATGTTGAGTTATTGGAAAACAGCAATAATATGAGGATATGTGTTGCGTTGAGTTTTGTGAAAGGTTTTGTATGATGGATTATTATTCTTTTCGTCCCCATGCTACTTTGGTAGGGTCAATTTAGGATATCAATTAATTTTTGAATATATACTTGTGTTCGTTGCTCTTACATTAATAACCGTAACAAATATTGTTGTTAATTAAGAATCCTAAAATTAATCCTCATTCCCCAAATTATGTCACATTTTAAGCGTCATACATGCCTGCATATTGATTTGAAAAGAGAGTGTCTATGAAAGCAAGGTGGAACCCTTCAAATAAATCAGAAATTGGTGATAAATTTTAAACTTATATTAATAAGGCGGCGTTATACTACTATTCTTTTGAACTATTCTAAACTGAATCAAAATAAACTGAAATGAATATAATAATTAAACTGCCTCAAACATGAATAAAATAAACGATTAAATTAGTTTTTAACTAAAAATAAGCTTAAATATAAAGAAGATGGTATTTAAGCAGAAAATGTATGATAACTGATGAATAATACGAAGCATTTCATAATTACAACTCTAACTACAAGAACATGATTTTACAATTCAGTATGTGAAACCTGCAAGAGGTTAGGGATAAAGCCAATGGTAATTTCAAAAAGGTAGGGACACAAGTACGCAATTTCCTCCCTCTTTTATTGACTTTTTGGCAATTTTGTGGGCTCTAGCTCCTCATGCTTAATATTGTAGCGACATAAAAGTATAAAATTATGAGACTATGCGAGCATCATGTATCTTATAAAGATTCTCCAAATCATGAATAATGTCAAGCTTTTAAAAAAATGAAGAAGAGTACCAACGAACATATATATGATGTGTATCTTGTATATAAGAAAGATTTAAGCTAAGCTTATTTTGCATGTAATCATTCTCCACAAGCTCAACATAGTAGGAGTAGTAACATATGTCAAAGTGGCCCACGTTCTTGCTAATCACTCTTATGTGATGCATGACTCTCATAAAATTTTCACTACTATGCCTTTGTTTATTCGTTCTGCTTTGGCCCTTCGCTTGGGAATAACTAATGCTAAAATCGCTGTCTTGGTTCCTGGTTCGTAGTTCAGTTGAAAACCTTCTTAGTTCTTTGTTGTTTTATTTAATTTATGCTAAGTCGTCTATTATCCATGAGATTGAATTTACTCAATCCAAAAGACCCGCATGGATTAATAAAAATAGGTATTTATTTCCTAAATTAATAATATGCATGTTTGTTCCAAAATAGGTGTGCTTAAAATTAGTTAGGAACTATTCTTTGTTTATTATGTTGCGTAGAGTTAGGTAGGTAACNCATGCTACTTTGGTAGGGTCAATTTAGGATATCAATTAATTTTTGAATATATACTTGTGTTCGTTGCTCTTACATTAATAACCGTAACAAATATTGTTGTTAATTAAGAATCCTAAAATTAATCCTCATTCCCCAAATTATGTCACATTTTAAGCGTCATACATGCCTGCATATTGATTTGAAAAGAGAGTGTCTATGAAAGCAAGGTGGAACCCTTCAAATAAATCAGAAATTGGTGATAAATTTTAAACTTATATTAATAAGGCGGCGTTATACTACTATTCTTTTGAACTATTCTAAACTGAATCAAAATAAACTGAAATGAATATAATAATTAAACTGCCTCAAACATGAATAAAATAAACGATTAAATTAGTTTTTAACTAAAAATAAGCTTAAATATAAAGAAGATGGTATTTAAGCAGAAAATGTATGATAACTGATGAATAATACGAAGCATTTCATAATTACAACTCTAACTACAAGAACATGATTTTACAATTCAGTATGTGAAACCTGCAAGAGGTTAGGGATAAAGCCAATGGTAATTTCAAAAAGGTAGGGACACAAGTACGCAATTTCCTCCCTCTTTTATTGACTTTTTGGCAATTTTGTGGGCTCTAGCTCCTCATGCTTAATATTGTAGCGACATAAAAGTATAAAATTATGAGACTATGCGAGCATCATGTATCTTATAAAGATTCTCCAAATCATGAATAATGTCAAGCTTTTAAAAAAATGAAGAAGAGTACCAACGAACATATATATGATGTGTATCTTGTATATAAGAAAGATTTAAGCTAAGCTTATTTTGCATGTAATCATTCTCCACAAGCTCAACATAGTAGGAGTAGTAACATATGTCAAAGTGGCCCACGTTCTTGCTAATCACTCTTATGTGATGCATGACTCTCATAAAATTTTCACTACTATGCCTTTGTTTATTCGTTCTGCTTTGGCCCTTCGCTTGGGAATAACTAATGCTAAAATCGCTGTCTTGGTTCCTGGTTCGTAGTTCAGTTGAAAACCTTCTTAGTTCTTTGTTGTTTTATTTAATTTATGCTAAGTCGTCTATTATCCATGAGATTGAATTTACTCAATCCAAAAGACCCGCATGGATTAATAAAAATAGGTATTTATTTCCTAAATTAATAATATGCATGTTTGTTCCAAAATAGGTGTGCTTAAAATTAGTTAGGAACTATTCTTTGTTTATTATGTTGCGTAGAGTTAGGTAGGTAACATTATTTTGATAAATATTCTAATTATTATCTAATATTGAGATATATTTAGGATAATTATTAAGGTTATTTTATCTTTTATCCTATGTGACATGGGATGTATGCCTATAAATAGTTTTAATTTCATGAATAAAATGAGAGTTCAATTTTGTTATATTTGATCAATTCGTAAGAGTTGTGTGAACAAGAGAATTGCATATATTACTTTGTCGAAAAGGCTACAAATCCTAGTTATAACTTGATCTTAATTAGATTAAAACCTAAACTACAAATCATTAGAGTTCGGATTTTTATTAGAGACCCATTAAAATCCGCATCATTGCTCTTCCACCTTATAGCCTTTTTTGGGTGATAGAAGGGTATTGTTTATAACTAATGAACTCTTCTTTGTTTAGTAAAAAAAGTAACATACGTAGCACAAGAGGTAACAAAAACACCCACCATAAGGCCATGGCAGCCTTCACCTCCAAACAAAGGGGTGGTTGTCCTCGAATATACTATTCTTTGGTTACATATACTTTTCTTTGGTTACATTGATAACATTTCTTGCCTTTATCAAAGTAGTACTAGAAATTAAAACTACATACATATATAGAAGCATCAAGCTGTCCAAAAGTACCTAGAACTTTATTCATAAATCCGATTGGCTAGGATCTAGGTGCAAGTTAGGTCGTTAACAAAGCTAGACCTTAGTGAAGCGAAGGTAGCCCTTCTTGGAAGGAAGATCAGTGGTCTCAAAGCCTTGAGGAAACATCTCCTTTGCTTGATCGTCGTTGACACTTGGTGAGATGACAACCTTCTCGCCAGGTTTCCAATTAACCGGGGTTGCAACCTTGTTCTTGCAAGCCTTTTGCAACGAATCCAACACCCTTAACACCTCGTCCATGTTCCTCCCAGTCGTTGCTGGATACAAGAAACTTAACTTCACCTACATTCATTTGAAAAGCAAAACAAGTCCTTTTTCACTAGGGACGCAAAAGAGGGGTACCTTCCTAGTTTATTCTATCGATTGTCTACGATAAACACAACTTGTACATAATAGACATACTTAGTGTTTTGTTACTATAGCGTAAATAAATTTCCAAAACACCCATATTTTTTCGTCCAAAATGATGATTTTATCATATCCCTCATTTTTCCAAGGAACTTTTGGACCTTTGGTATATAATCAACACTGATAAGCTTAATTGAAAAAAAGAAAAGAAGTGAAACACGAACCACTTTATCAGGACCAACAATATGTAAAGCACGAGAGGGGAGGTTTTCGCCATTGGAAGTTTTCTCATCAGGATCCACCATATTCAGCTTCTTTATTATCTCCCTCTTTGGATCTGCTATTATTGGGTAATTCACTTTGTGTCCTCCCTAACAACGAAAACCTTGGTATTAACTTAATTTTAATTTGATTTAGGAATGAAAATACAAGTATTTAATCTTGTGAATGAAATTGTTCTACGGATATTATTGTTTTCCATAAAAATTATTTTCCAACAAAACAAACGGAGCCTGAGTTGTTCAACAATTAACCAGTTTGGCATTATTATCTTAATATGTTAATAATAAATCAACACAACGAAAAATGAATCTCACAGAGTAGGCTTCAACATCCTTGATCCACTCATTATGTGAGGCAATATCATCACAAGACAGACCCAAAAGCTTTGCTCCCTTTTTCGAAAACTGATCGGCATAAGCTGCCATCATTCCAAGTTCCGTGGTACATACTGGTGTAAAGTCACCTGATTTAAGCACATTACATCCATATTAGCTTAATCGATCAGTTTGTCTATTGAGCGTCTATGAGTCTATCATAGTCAGAGGTCTACCGGATCATCCGCTTTCGAAAAAGAGATTTTTAATTATAATCTTTAATCAGTTGAAAGTTTATACAGTTCCTAATCATCCCGTGAGGAGTATTAAGCAGTAGCGTTGGTTTAATACTAACGCACAAGGCCACAACCTTTTTAACCCTCTCAAGTCTCAATGAGTCAATCTCGATACAAAAACTTAAGCTATGTTCACTTCGACTCGTTTAAGCACTCTACTGCTTATTTATTTATTAAAAAAATCACATCAAATCTGATCTAGAAGATATTATTATATTAAGATCAAAAATAACTGCAATAAGTTCACATTAAATTAGAAAAATTCAGATCAAATCAAACCAGAACTAAAAAAGTTCAAAACAGAAAAAAAAAAAAAATAAATAAAATAAAAAATTAAGATTGGAACATTCAGACTGAACATAGCCACTTTTTTTCACTTTTTCTTCACTCTTTAATTTGTTCACTAATCACACTTTCAATATTGTTTGCACTTTATAAGGGAGCAAAAATGTATTCACATAGACTAGCTTGTTTGATTCACCTCCATTTATTATATTTAAATATCAACTATTAATAAATTTCATAAATATAATAAATTATATATAAAAATGCAGAATATATGTGAGGAACCGAGGAAGGAGTATATACTATTAGCTCGATCTACTAAAGCGTTAGTTTGACCATTAATATTTATAATTATATGACTAAAAATTATTAAAAAAAAAATTTGATATTATAAAAGTGTTTAACGAGATAAATCTAACAAGATCTAATTTGATCTATGTTTTTCATTACGTGTTAAGATCACGTGTTAAGATCAAACCTTGGCTAAAGTGAAGGGTGTGAATAATATGAAAGTCATATTATTGTACACGATGTACTCCATCCATTTTTTTACTTGCTATATTCCCTTTTAAATGAAAGTTTCTATTTACTTGCTACATTACTAGTATGTGAATCCTACATAATAATTGCTATTTTATTACAATTTTGTACTTTTACTTACCTAGCTTTAATCCTACTTACACCACTAAAATCCCCCAAAGATCTATTTTTATATTAGTTAAACATGTAGTTTTACAATAAAAATGACATACTTAAAACTTTGGTCAAACAATAAAGGTAGTACTACGAAACGGAAGTAGTTCTACAAAACAAACAAACTCTTAGATAAATAATGAGCATGTTTATGCGAGACGTACCTGTAACTCAAGACAAAAATTTTGTTCTTTTGATTTAAAGTTAAATTCAACTTTAGTAGCAATGTATTACCGCTTATATACAAATTGCATGTTTGTATGTCCATAGAAAACTTATATGGAATTGTTTTTTTCTTTATGCTGATGGTGCGTGAGGTCTCATAATAGTTTTTATACTCCATCACACCTCCTTACATGAGCGCCCATTGAGTCTTAAAATGTGGATACATCATGAGTCTTTGCATACCCAAAGTTAATTAATATTCCATTTGAAAGGAAAAGTGGATGATATTCGAACCCGTTACCTTTGTGCCATGTTAGAGCTGATACCATATTAAAAGACTAACTCAATTAAAAGCTTAAGATAATAGTTGAAGCTCATGATCGAGTAGTTTATATACCCTATCAATATATATACCAAAACAGCAACATAATACACTAATAAAGAATTAATAAGGAAATTAATAAAAATAATCAAAGAAAAATAAAGATGAAACCTGGATGAGAGAAGAGAATGGTCCATGAATCAGCAAAATAGTCATGAAGCTTGTATTTGCCCTTGGTAGTCTCCACTTCTAAGTTTGGCACTGTATCTCCAATTGTTAATCCTGGCATTTTTATTATTATTATTATTATTTTTTTTTAAAATTGCTTAAAACACATAATGAAGTAATCAAAAGAACTAAAATGGGTGTATAAAAAGCAAGTGTGTATGATTTTCGATGCATGAGATGATATGCATGTTAAGAACGTGGCAGATGTTGTGTCTCCTTTGCATGGCCTTACCTTGCGATCTATGCTAACTTCATCACTTCTTTATTGGCAGGGCCGACTATTAGGGGTCTAAAATAGGACACAACATGGAATTATTTTTTAGGGGCTCAAAATACATGAAAGATTTACTCTGTTTTAAATTAAAATAATCCTTTTTCTTTTTTTGTTTTAAAAAATTAATCCAATTTTTTTCTCTTCTCTTCTACTCTTTTCTCTCTAATTCACTTTTGTACTTCATAGTCTTCTCTTACCTAAATAAACTAATGTTTTTCCTTATTTTTCAAAGGTTTTAAAATTTAATATTTTAATAATTCTCTACCTTGTATGAATTGTTGTACAGTGAAATTGAAAATAATTTTCTTTTATATATTTGCTATACATTAATATATACCGACATCTTATAAAGATGTTGCGGTATCTTATTTTGTTTATAATATTATTTTTGTATACTATTAAGAGCATTATTTTAATTATTATTAGCACAGGTTAGCACTCCTAATTAAGATATATGGATGACTTAAATGATACTAATTAAGTAAATTAATTTTTGAACAAATTGTAACTTTTGGAGCTGATTCTGCCAATTTTGAAAAATGTAAGTTTTCTTCGTAAATTAAAATTTTATTAAGCTGCCATTTTTAAAAAGTTATCGAAAATCAAGTGTTTTGTGGAAAAAAATAAAATAAAGTATGCAGTTTAATAGACACTATATAAGGAAGGTTTTGGACAAGTTTCCAATGTAAATAGTTAGTTTAGAGTTATTGTAAATAGTTAGTTTAGAGTTGTTGTAGAAGTTAGTCAACATGGTTTTAATTTAGTATTGATTTTCTCTATGTAGGAGAATTTAAGTTAGGAGATTTTTAGAAGTTGTGGCGGATCACTACTACAATACAAGGTACGTAAGTAAGTACTAAAGGCGAATATATGAGTAGAATTCATGCTTTAAT
Organism: Suaeda aralocaspica; assembly: GCA_016808085.1. Lineage (NCBI taxonomy): Eukaryota > Viridiplantae > Streptophyta > Magnoliopsida > Caryophyllales > Amaranthaceae > Suaeda > Suaeda aralocaspica. Next base: position 1,019,241 of record PYUH01000055.1, on the reverse strand, counting down.
TGTTGACCTTGTATGCTATGTTGTGATTATAAGTTGTTGTTTGGTTGACTTGCATGAGAAGTTATGTTAGTATGAAAGTTTGAAAAGTATGATTCTTATGTTATTTTGACATTCCACATTGATAGTATTGTTAATTATATCATGAGTAATTGGAATGTTAAAGTTATTTCTAAAATTGATCATTATTTATTAAAGAAGGAAGGTAAATCAGTTAAGTTGATTAGTTACTAAATCAACAAGAAAGGTAGTTAGTGAATTTTTTACTCACATGTTTAAAGGAGCAAATAGTTAGCCACTCGGGGAAAAGGAAGTTTAGTTTAATTAAATGACACACAATATTATTTTTAGAATCACTTTAAATCCAAGATAATTAATATGGTTTTGCTTGATTCTATGCATGTTTTTATGTGGTTGTGTGTGAGTCATAATTAATATTTAATTTGTTAAACCGGTTAATCACGTAAAGTGAAAGAGGATTCTCACCAAAACTCTTAGAATATATATACGTGGAGTATGAACAATGGGGGAGTTATGAGTGCTTACTATAATTTCGAATTGGGATACAAGACGTTGTACTCTTTTATTTTTAAATGCGCTGGAATTCCGTCACTATATGTGACATAGATAATACCTTCTTGGAGTTGTTCTCAAGTTGGTGTCCAATAGGGAGATTGTTAAGCAAAGGAAACTCGTTCGATGCGAAATCCAAAGTTTAAATATGATTAATAAGTTTATATGAGTTGAGTCTATGCACAAGTATGAAGAAATGTTAACGGTAAGAAGTATGTGTGTTATTCTTTTCTTTTATTTTAATATTAATCATGTTCTGTATGCTCTATAGCATTTATGTACTCAGCTCTATTATTGATTGTGTGTGTTTGTGTGCATGGCTTTGTCTTTGACTTGGCCCTACGACGATCCATTTCGATAGCGAGTAGTTGTCTAGAATAAAGAGAAAGCTACGTACAGGTGGGCATAGTTAATCATGCTGGGTTGGGGAGAGAGCACTTGCATTGTAGTTTTCTTAGTTTTGTGAACTTGTTAGTTATTTATTGTTGATGTTGACTTTTGGTTTTCGATGTTTAAAGTTTATTTGGTTTTGAAGGGCTGTTAATACGTTTCCGAAGTATAATAAAGACTTATTTCGGTTTTTCTTTTGGTTTTGGGTTTGGTTTGCTTTTAAGATTATTTTGAGTTTTAATTTGGTTTTTGGTTTTAAAGACTTCCGTTGTAATACTTTGATAAAAGTCTTAGTCGTTATCACGGTGGCGGTAATACTTTGATTTTTCCTAATTAAGTAGGAATTATATTTATTATCGTTTTCTATTGTATCTATATATAATATATTTTTGGAAAACTAAGGAGTAAAGTTAGGAAATTCCAGGGTGTTACAAATATAAACTATATTGACTAAAATTATATTATTAAAGAATAGACACGAAATAGATGACCCGGTGATGTGTCTAATACTTGTATTATTTTCTACCAAATTCCATAATGATTTATAGACTAACGGGGATCATTTGAGCAATTTTGATGCTAATAGTGTTCTTTTAGAGTTTTGTGTTATTTTGTAAAGTTTTGTAGGAAAAAGACTTTTTCGGTTGATTTCCGCTACTTTATGTCGGCACTTGCGAGGACAAGAGCACTTATAAGCATTTGGGGAATGATTAAGGACATTTTACAACTCATTGAAAAAATTTTGACATCTCACATGACAAGTTGGAAGAAAACGAGATGTAAAAGTGAAGACTTATGAAGTTTAGAAGTGAAGATTTTGACCACTGTCCACTATTTTAATTATATTTCACAATCTATAAATTGGATTGATCTGATTCTTGTTGCATTGGATATGCAAAATATCCTGAAATTCTGGGAGCTTCTGTCTGGATATGCGGGCGCGTAGAACAAAATGCTTTTGTTCTATGCGAGCGCAGGTCACACCCTGTGAGGGTGTTTTGCTGGGAGATCTTCTCATGCGTAATATTAAAATCCTACTACTTTTGCTGCTTCTCACTTTAACAACCCTTTTCTTCTTCTTCTTCTTCTTCTTCTTCTTATTTCATTCATTCTACCCGATCATACATCTCTTATTCTCTTTGTTATTCTTGCAATTCATTTCTTTTTTCGTTCATTCTACCATATCATACATCTCTTATTCTCTTTGTTATTCTTGCCATTCATAATTTCTTGGTTACCAAGCTAAATAAGTAATTACCTAAATAATTATCTTCAACTACTCTTCATGCATGCAAACTTTAATTCTTATAATACAATAATCCTTGTCTATTAAATTCCTTGAAGAGCAGTAGAGCACACATTCAGTAAATAAAATTTTACAAAATAATTATACATAATACACACACTTCCCACAACAATAATTAATAATAAAAAAAAATCAACGATGAAGGTGTTGCATAACTTAGTGACTCATAAATCATAATACTTGACACCATTCATGAAGATGTGCTCCAAGTTAGCAAAGATTTTGGAAGTGTACAATGGCTTCATCTAAAGAGAGAGGGTGATAATTGCACATAATTTGGCAAAAATTTACCCTTTTAGTGTTGAACAAATTTAGGAAAGTTATATCCAAACTTCTTCACCTCCGAAATTCATCCTTTTGGTGAACAAATCCATCCTCTTCCCTCACCCCCTAAACTCCTGATCCCAAACAAACCCTCAACATTCTCTTCACTACCCAACTTTCATATGGCTGGAATTCCACCATTGGAGACCTCTCTCATCACAACATTGCTTTCTTCTCCAAACCTCTCAAACATACTGTCATTAGGAAAATGAGGATTCCCCATAAAAAATTTAACCTTTGTTGCTTTTATTATTTTTACCATAACATCATACCAAAGAACCTCGATCATTATTGAAAATTGGAAGTTATTGGAAATTTTGTTTTTTTTTTTTTTTTTTTTTACC
>PYUH01000055.1:941321-1015700 GCA_016808085.1 Suaeda aralocaspica | reverse complement strand
GAAAGTTTTTTAATTTTTTTTTTTTTTTTTTTTTTTTTTTACCAACACACCCTTTACTCCTTTAGTTGTTTGATTGTTTGAACAAATGTCATCTTTCCCCTTAAATGGTTAATTGTCGGTGTGTGTCTTTCTTTCTCTCTTTGTTTACGTACTTTCTCTCTCTATATTTCCAACGAAACACCACCATTAACACACACACTTTTTAAGATAATCCTCTATTCACATTACAACATTCACCATGTGTTTCGGACAATGTAAACGCACCACGTAATCTCCTCACCTTTCATCTGTATAGTGCCACATGTACAAGCTATTTCCAACTTTGTGCCACGTATGTAACATATAATACAGTATATCTAAAAGTATAATAGCAAGCTAATTAACAACTCACCCAAGTGTTTTTAATGTCTACTAGATTATTTTTAATATATATATTGTTCTCAAACCTTAACTATTTCTCTCATCATTTAAAAAAGGCGTTTAAGATAACATATGTGCGCCTTCTAAACCTCATCAATTCTCACCATAATTGCGCCATATGCGTAAGACATATAAGTTATATCCAATTATTTAACCAAAAAATATAATGTTAACAAAAATCGAATCTAAGACCTATGTAAGGAAATTAAACACAATTACCAGCTCAACTAGATGTTTTCGGTGACCTTTAAATATATTGTTTTGATAGTAGCTTAAAATAACAGCAACAAGCCAACAAATAACTAACTAAGCCCGGTAAAAATCAAACGTCACATACTAAGATAGCACCTTAATTGCCCTTCTCATTGTTATACGTATATTAGATATTGTGTCCGATGCAAAGTCTAGGCAGAAAAACTAGTTCTTATGTAAAAAAATATTTCATTTTAAAAGTTTTCTTCTACTAAATATTTCAAACTTAAAAAACATTGTGAAATGAAGGAAGTAAAAAAATTTTGTTCACGAATTCCTGATTATAAAAAGTTTAGAAAAAAAAAATTCTAAAATTTATGGGTAAAAAATGGATAATATCTAGTAAATTATTGTGATATGTATAAAATGGAAATCACATGACATTTTAGTAAATAATCAAAAAAAATATTTTACCAAAGTACCCCTTAAAATTCATACAAAAATCGATATTATCCTAACCTCTAACAAATTGCCTCAAAATGTCATTATAATATCATAGTAATTAATTGATCAACCCTAGTAAAAAAAATTGAGCAACGCACCCTTTAATCGTTTGAAAGTGTAAAACCACTATCGTCATTCTCCTCAACGTAACTACCGGTCTGTATCTTCCTTTCTCTCTCTTACTCACTTTCTCTCTCTAAATTTCCGGCGAAACACCGCCATTAACGCACACTTCTCAAGGTAATCCCCCCTCTTCCATTCCCCATTTCCCCATTTCCTTTTTTTTTTTTTTTTTTCATTTAAATCACTTTCTACTCTCTTTAACTTTCATCTTCTTATGCAATCCCACATTAATTATCATCTACTTATTTTCATGATCTCTATTTTTGTTCAAATTTCCTTTTATTTATGATCATTTGCTAATTTCAATCCCAATTTCTCTTAACATTTATACAATTTGATATTGATTCCTTTGTTCAATATGATGATTTTTTTTTTTTTTTTTTTTTTTTTTTTTTTTTTGTTTTGTGTGAATGCAGTTTATTATGAGTCAACAGCCAAAATCGATTGATTTGAGAGGAAAACATAGAGTTATTGCAGAATTAAAGCGTCTTGAACAAGAATGTCGATTTGTTGAAGTTAGTATTTATTTTTATTGCTTTCTATTTGATTCAGTATGATATTATTCTCTAACTTACTTAATTCGAGTTCAAATTGATATCTTAATTGCCGGTGTTCTACTTAGTTTTTGTTGATCTTACCGTAATTAATTATTTGATGACCTGTTTAAACTGTATGATTGCCTGATATTAGATTTCTATGTTAGACATTGTTAGGTTGCTTCGTCGAGAGTAATTTTTTTTGTTGAAGTTTCGGAATCGAAGATTTTGGTGATGGTGTTTGCCTGCGTTTTTTTGTTGTAAATAAAAATTTAGAGACTAGACCATTGTAATCTATAGGCATTTTTGAACAGGTTCGACATCGGTGGTAATCGATTGTCTTATGTTTGTACATGAGTGTTGGTAGCGAGAAATCTTAGAATTAAGGGGTGTTTGGTATGGGATTAGTAAAAGGTAATGGAATGGAACAAATTAGGGGAAGGGTGATATATAGTGTTACCGTTAAATGATTATCAATTGACATATATTAATTGGTTGAAGGTTTTAGTAACTTTGTGATAATCATATTCGTGAACGCATAACATATAGAAGCAAACACATTACACAAGTAATTCCTTAACTCATCATAAATCAACGATACTCCTTCCTTTTTTGTCCTATAGTATCAAACCTAAATTAACCTTAAAATTGAATGAAAACAATTGAAATTTGAACGAAAACAACTACAAATCAAGCAACAAGCAGCGAAATTTAAAACACGATAAGCTGAAAATTGAATGAAAACAATCAAACTTGAATAACAATAATTTGAAAACTAATCATGCAATATTAAGTAGAAAATTTAAGGAATAATCAATCCATAGAATCGAACCCTAAAGTAGAAGCAACATCAAATAAACCAACACAAAATTTAGCAAAAGTATACAAGAACATAGAGATTACTGTGATGTTTGACGAATTTGTGATAAGTGAGGAGGATGTTCAGGATGAGATTGAAGAGAGAGAAATGGGCAGAGAGTAGAGGAGGAGAGAGCAGGGTTTTGAGAAGGAAAAACTGATTTGTTTCCACTAGGTGTAGAAGGGTAACAAAACAAGGAAATTTTTTTCCGTTAAAAAGCATAACAAACAAGTGGTAACGGTATCCTTTTTATGATTCTTTTTCCTACGACGGGTTGTAGTAAAAAGACTTAAAGAACTAGCTTATTGTTTGTTGAACTTTTTTTTTTTATTTGGGCTGGTTTTCGAATGTTCAAGGTAAGTTTTGAATTTTTATTTATTTATTTATATGTATTATGTTGCTTCTCTTGTATAGAGAACTAGTGAACCCCTTTCTAGTGTAATAATGTTGTTTGAGGTTTTCCTTTTTTACTTGCAAAAAGTTTAGTATTGATTATCTATTACCAACTTGAGAAAGGTGGAAAACGTATACATCGCTTACTAATTTCATGCATTTTTTAGTGTAGCAGTAGCTACATACTTATTGTTGCTTGGGATTTGTTCAGATAGGAAAACATAGTTAAGTGCTATCTTGCTAGATTTATCTCTCTATATATTCTCCAAACATCAACCTCTTGTGATTTTATTTAATTGATAGTGAAAACATTAATTGTAATGTAGAACAAAGTGGTAGACTATTAATTTGGGTTGTGAGGTGTTTCATGAATCTTGACCTGGTTGATTACAGGCTTAATTTGAATCATTTGATGTTTTTTAGGGTCTTATACGGTGAGTTATTGGAGTGCAAGGAATTTGTAGTAGTTCAGTAGGTGCTGTCATTTTGTACATATTTTGGGTTTGTTGTAGAATCCTCTGGGTTCATTGTGTGATGCTCTTAGTGATTTTGTGTATGCTTTTTTTTTGTTGTGATGTAATATAGAGGGTATGAAGATGGTTGTGTTAGGCGGAAAAGGTGGCATGTGATGTGGGCTGCATTGAGCATAATATATCTACGGCTTTGATTTATTAATGTAATGCAAGGCTAAGTTTTTCCGATCAATGTAGCTGTTTAATGTTTATATAGGTTAAGTTTCTGATCCCACAAGGGTCTTGCCTTGGTGAGTTTTAAGAAGTTTCATTTTCTAGAAATCTTTTTTAGCTATTCGATATGTCATATGGAGAATTAGTGAGCTACTGATGCTAGTGGTGATGATGATTTATTGATTAATGAGGAGCATACCTTGTGAATTCTGGAAAGAACAAGTTTTTGCAGGCAACTATTCTTTTGGGAATAAGAATGATGGTACTTTAAAAACAAGAAAAATATTATACCTTAATGGCTACTAGTTTTAAGCTTTCAAGGTAGGCTTTGGTACAGTGCTAAATATGGTGTTTGGTCTTTAATTTTTAATGGCACTCTTGAAGATAGAGGTATAATCGGCTAAGACGGTTTGGTCATGAGACTGAGACCAAGTAATGCCGCAATAAGGAGGTTGGAAGGGTGGCAACAAGAGGGAAGGAGGAGAGGTTGAAGAAGACCAAAGCAAACTTGGATGGGGGTTGTTATCAAAGATATGTGGGTGTTAGGGTTTGAAGAACATTTAGTGTCAAACATGGAAGATTGGAGGAGGATTATTTCTGCTGATGACTTTTGCGACTTCTCATATTTGTTTATGTCTAGCCGACCCCAAATTAACTTTGGGACTAAAGCTTTATTGTCGTTGTTGTTGGCAGTCTTGAATTATTTTGTTACAATAATTATGGTCCTCCGAGCTTTTCTCATGGTCAGCGATTAAATAAGAATAATCAGGCCCTTTAGATAGCACTTCTTTTTTGCACAGAACAGTTCACTAGCTCAAAATGCTTCTTTTAAAGAACTTTGTTAACTTTGGCATGTGATTTAAGATTTATTTGTTGGGTGTAATTGAACAGTTAGAAGTGGATAGGGACTAGGGAGTGCTATGGTGTTACGAAAGCGATCAACTCTATATCGTTGTGACAGGAAAGAAGAAGAACAATAACATTATCATCTTTTTTGTAAGTGAAGATATTTTGGAGGGTATTTGTATACAATAAGTCAGTAATATACTAATATTGAAGTCTACAGAATGCTTGTTCTTTTAGACTTATTTTCCAGTTTCAGTTCTACCCATTCAAATTCTGTTCCATTAGTTTCTCTTAGTTTTTCACTCCACTTTGGTTACCATCTACTTTGGTTTCGTCCAACCTAAGACAAGATCTGAGAAACAGAAGGAAATACTATTGTGGCTAATTCATTGTGCAATTTTGGGTTTATTTATCTCAGCAATTTGGAAGAAGTTGATAAACAAGAGTTTCTCAGAGTAATGGGGCTGAGCTGTCTGCAACCATCAGTGTGTCATTCAAGATTTTGTCTAAAATATGTTCTTAGAAATAAAATTAGAAATTACTTCTGTGAATTAAGGAGGGTTGATAAGAAAGGGTATCCTACCTAATAGTTGTTGAAAAAAGTTTTCCTGTGAGAACCCCGTGTTTATATTTGTGTTACTTATTTCTTCTTTGCGCAAGTTCTTTTTTCTTTAGCCCTTTTTACCATCATGATCAAAGAAATTTTCAATGTAAACATCAAGAACCTTTTCTCTTTTGTTCGTCCTTATTTTCCCATAAAAAAACCATAAGAAGTCCCCTTTTATCAAAATTACCTGTATTGGTTGATTAGGAGTTAGAGACACAAATAAATGGAATTTAGCATGTATTAGTTGGAGGGCACATCCTATGAAGAGTTATACACTTAATGAGTTATGTATGAAGGCGTCCTAAATCACTTTGTACTCGGTGGATTTGTAATCAAGTCTATGATTGTCACAACTTTCTTACTAGATAAATTTTTTGGTGTAACAAAGGCTTGGCGAGCCATGGCGTGGGAATTTATCTAGTAAGAAAGTTGTGACAATCATAGACTTATCTTTCCAATGTGATTCTAGTTGGACATGTTGGGTGATGATTAAAGTATGGCTACACTTCAGGACACTGACTTCGTCATTATAGGAGGAACATGCAGTTCAATCTGCAGAAAATATTAGGGAGCCAAAAGGACAAGTCTTTCTAGCTATTGTGGCAGCAGCTGTTTATTGGATTGGAGAATGAGAAATAAGTGTACGGAACTTGCAAGTTAGCAGGATAGAATAGCACTTCATAGGAAGCAAATATTGAAGCTAAGGCTTGGGTCAATATTTTAATGAGTCTTTAAGTTAACGTTTTTTCTTGATTAGTGGGCCTTGTTGTGTTTTCAGCAATCGTATTTAAAGTGTACAAGAATATAAATCCTTGGTTACCCCCCCCCCCCCCCCAAACCAACAAAAACAAGTAAAATAAAATTTAAAAAAAAAATGGCTTTAATTATTCTATGGGAAAGGATATCATTCAATCCATGCTTACACATACTCCTGAAAAGCAAGCTATGGAGCTCGTTGTTATAAAGTATAAATACTATCGCCTTTGATTTATGCAGATAGAGGACTAAAAATTTGCATTTTAATTCTTGGCTATCATATCTGCAGCTTGACCTTTTATTTCCATTTCTAGTCCCTACCATCCTTTTATTTCTGATCCCTGGTTTGTGCCTCAGTCAATGTTGCTGAAATCAACAACTTAGATTGAGTTTCTACATGCCAATCATTAATGCTGCTTACTCACCTTTATATGTGACTGGCATTGAATAAATGGACTACATAATGGGTTTCTATTGACAAAAACTGTCCGTTTTTGATATATTTTTATATTCTGTTGCATAATTATATTTTGTATTCTATATTGTGGACCATAGTGGCAATACAAGTGATGGAATGACGATATATTCCATGATTAATGCTGAGCAATTCCAGTTCGCAATGTTTGTAACCAGGAAGAAATGGAGCAGCTTGGGAAGACCGAGAATGCAACGGCTGTATGCAGAGAGTAAGTGCCAAATAAACAAGAGCATATGATAAATAATTAATCTTCTGAGAACTTTCCCTTGACAGTTGTGCATAATTACTTTCTTTGTTTCAGATTGCTGGGTATTGTAGAAGCAAAACCAGATCCCCTTCTCCCACAGTAATTCCTCCTGACATTGGTCATAGTTTTGCTTGTAATTAATTACGTTTGTAATATTTTTAATTAATATTATAGGAAAGCTTACCTCTTTATAAATGTTTCCCTATTCTCTGATTTTCTGACATCAGTTGTTATTCGTCTGACAGTTCCATTGGACCTGTAAATCCATTTTGGGATCGCTGGTTTGAGGGACCCCAGGATTCAAAGGGTTGCAGATGCTGGATATTCTGATTAATTTGCTGCTGATGAAGCGTTTACATGAGATCTATGCCAAATTGTTTCAAAAAATATGCTGTGAAAATGCTTATTGTTTGTACAGATAATATATTTTCGTTTCATAGTACCTGTATTGTCTCAGTGCAATTGTAATACAGGTAGATGAAACCTGTTCTTTGAACGACGCGCTATATTGAAAGAGCCATCTTATACTATCAGCTAATTTCAAGAAACCCCAATTATTTCATGAAGTTATTTTTCTAGTTTCTCTGTTATTATCCTGTTTAAGATACATAGTCAGGTGCAGATACCAATATGGATTATATAATTACATATTGAGTGGAAATGGGTTGAACACTTTTATTTTAACATATCTGCATGAAGTGTTTTAATATTTCAAATACTATCTTATCTTCTAAATTATGAAAAGAAGGGGCTTTTCATATCTTGACCTGTTTATCTTATTAAAATGTACTAGTAATTTTTAGCTCATTTCAAATCATTAGAGCAATTTTTTAGGTCTTTGGTTATACGTTGTACCTTGCTATGTATATCTAGTTGTACCAAGAAAATCGCCTCTTATTGATGTTGATGGATTAATACAAATATTAATATTAATTTCAGTTATAAAAGTTTAATGGCTAGCATATATAATTTCATATATAAAAGAAAACCGTCTCTTATTGATGGTGATTAATTGATACTAGTTGTATGGTCTTTTGTTTCACACTTACAATTAGGGATGATAACGGGTCGAACTTGGATCGGATTATGTAGGATCTGACTCCGACTCCGATTGTAGTCGGCTTATTTAAACGGAGTTGGAGGCGGATTTTTTCGTGGCGGAGTCGGAGCGGAATTTTTTCCCTCGGATTTAAGCGGATGCAGTCGGAGCGGAGTGATTGCCAACTCTAATGTTAAGTTGATAACCATTTAGCAGCAGCCATATGTGTATAATTAGTTATATTAACACATTAATTATAATAGTATTAGTTTAGTAGAAATAATGATAATGATAATAATTATTATTATACCTATTAAGCAGAGAAATAAAAGGCGGAGTCAGACTCGAAGATTCGACAGAGTCGGATTAATTGTCAAATAACTCGGATTATTTTTAACATCCGACTCCGACTTAAACTCGGAGTCCGATTTTTTTTTTTTTTTGCGGAGTTGGAAGCGGATTATTTTAAGGCGGATTCGGAGGGAGATTTTTTCCTCAGATCGGAGCGGAGTAGGGTCAAACTCGGCCTGAACTGCCATTCCTACTTACAATCAAATCTATATATAAAGAGCTAGCACATTTGTCCCACATTGAGATAATAGAAAGAAATGAGCTAAAGTGGTGATATAAATTTGTCATTTTTTCTTAAAATTATTAATTGCTTGAGTTAAATATAATAAATAATTTCTCATTATATAGTCATGCAACAAGTAAATATCAAACCATTCTTTTGCCTTTGCCTTTTGCTATTTACACTACCTTAAAGCTAGACTAGTACATATTTTTATAATTATTCTTATAAGATATAAACAAAATTAGTTATATATCTTATATCCAAATACTTTTTCTCATTAGATATTATAAATAAAGTTTGAGATAATTTGGCAAATTTTTGACCTAAAGTTTGGTCAAAATAAAAAAAAATGGCAAACTTTAATTTGAGAAAAAAAAAATTTAGATCAAACTTGATAGCAACTAGCAAGAACTCAATTTGGCAACATTGGCAAAAACTGACATCAATAATCGAAACTTTAGGTGTTATCGTGTTAGCTTTCAATAATCTCCATTTTGGCACAATCTGTTCAATTTGGTCCATTATCTATTGGATGTAATTAGTATTACTTCATATAAACAAATAAACTATACTATTCCAAATTCCAATAGACCTCAGATGGTTTTATAAGACTTGGATTTTGGTCAGGCTTGCTTTGGCCATAACAACCCTGCATAATAAAAGGTTAACTAGCCTCGGTTGACAGGTGTGTCAACTTATGCAACGTATAATATATACTAGCTAGAGTATAAAATACAATTTTATAAGTAATAATTGTTTGAGGATTGAATTAAGTATAATTCTTAAATGCGGCCTGTCGCGGGATAGGAGATGGTGCGGCAGGCCCATTTTTATTAGAGCCCAAATGTTTAGTCCAATTTTTATTTTTTTCTTCTTGTTTTTTCCTCTTTTCCTTTGTGGTAAAAACTTTTTTTTATCTTTTTTCTCCACCTCCATTATTTGAATTTTTTCTTCTACTTTATAATTTCATCATTTTTTTTTTTTTTGCTTGGTTTTAGTTTTGACTTTCTATCATTTTTTTTAGCTCAAAGTTATTTTTATGCCTTTTTTTGGATAGAAAATCAAAGGATCTCCCGAATTTTTTTTCTTTTTTATTAATTTGCGTTTACTTTGTTTGAAATGGTTACTTAATTTTTTCAGGGGTTACTAATCTTTGTTGTATGAGTTACTTAACTTTTTTGAGGGTTATTTATCTTTGTTCAATGGGTTACTAATCTTTGTTGACGGGGTTACTTGACTTTTTTAGGGGTTACTAATCTTTGTTGAAGGGGTTACTTAACTTTTTCCGGAGTTACTAATTTTTGTTGACGGGGTTACTTGACTTTTTCAGGGGTTATTAATCTTTGTTGAAGGGGTTACTTAACTTTTTCCGGGGTTACTAATTTTTGTTGACACGGTTACTTGACTTTTTAGGGGTTACTAATCTTTGTTGAAGGGGTTACTTAACTTTTTCAGGGGTTACTAATTTTTGTTGAAAGGGTTACTAAATTTTTTATAGGGTTACTAAACTTTGTTGAAGGGGTTACTTAACTTTTTCAGCGGTTATTAAACTTTATTGAAGGGGTTATTAACTTTTGTTGAAAGGGTTACAGGTTACTTAACTTTTTGTGGGGTTACTAATCTAGTCGTAACTCTTAAAAATCTAAAGATAAACCCTCAAAAATAAACTTTGTTAGTGACCCTTCAAAATGTAATCTAGTAATAACAATCCCTCCAAAACTAAATTAGTAAACGTTCAAACTTGAAAAAAAAAATAATTGTAACCCCCAACATAACTAAGATAGTAACCCTTATTAAAACAAGTTGGTAATCCATCAAAATATGCATTGTTAAGAAGTAAATGAATAGCTAACAAAGAAACAAAAAAAAAAGCAAATGAAACAATAACACTTCTCAGAGCATATAAGAAGTCAATACAAGGAAATCCATGTTGGAGGTCAGATTCTAAATTATTTTTTCTAGTCGATACGCCACCCATACTAGTCAAAATTGATAGTATTTCATGAAATCCCAAAGTATGAAACATTAACTCTACATAATCTCCCTAACTCAACATTTGAAGCACTAATATATATTCAATTACTCTATTTGAATCTTGTTGGATCTTCCTCCATCTCCATCTCCATCTCCACTCTATGGTTCGTTGTGAGAGCTTCTGCAAGTCCATCCCTTGAAAGTACAACCCTGACCAAAAACTTCAATCTAATTAGTTTTTTTTAAGGTCTTAAAGTCAATATAATGCTCAAATTAATTTTGATTTACCTTGTACTTCACTATTTTGAATCCTAATGTTTTCTTCAATTTCTGGGGTGATCTATCTTTTTCAGTTCTAAATTCATCATTTATTCTTCGATCTCGCCAACCTTCATAGATTCAATAATAATTCAACTTCAATTGATTGTTGATGGTTTGGAAAATTTTCAAAATAGCTTGAGATCCAAATGAATCTGTCACGAAAAAGTTTAATTTGAAGATGAATTTGATGAAGTTCGATAAATTTTACTTAGTTAGAGCAAGTATGGAAGAATTTGGCTAGTAATGGTAGTTTTCCTTTTTTTATTTGACAACTCCTTGACTCTGTTACTTCCGTTAAATGACATGGCTGCATGGTTTTCTTAGGATGTGGCAGGTTGTATGTAAAACGCGATCTTTTATTTTTATTTAAATTCTTTGTTGGACATGTTTGGAATATTGACACTATTTGGAAGAATCTTTTATATTAATGATAATATTAAACTAGTTCATTAACGAGTTCATGGATTCCCCTAAACCTTAGAAAATAAATTACTCACCCATAATTATAAAAACTAAAACAATAAACAAAGTTAAATTCATGATCATAAACAAATAAGAACAATAATTAATTAAATAAATAGTCATAAACTAATTAGTGAACATAAACTAAGCCCTTGTTTGGTTGACATCCAATAGCATAGGAAATACAATTGCCTAGGAAGTTAATTGAAGTTGTGTTGTTTGGTTGACAAAAGCATAGGAAATACTGGTTTATCTTGGCTTCTAATTTATAATGAATTATATTTTCTTTTCTTTACAAATTTTATTCTTTTTATCATTGAAAATTTTATTTTTATCCAATTTTAAAGTATTTGTCTATTCTAAAGACAAATTAATTGAAATAATTGTCAATCATGCTCAAGCTGCTCGAGAACTACTCAACTCGTTAAGCACCCCTTATGCCTAAAGAAATCGATAATATCCTGTTAACTTCTTGTGATCCATCGTCTAATGTATACTACAATTAGGCGCAAGAAGTTTGTTCTCCTTTAAATATACTCATTGAGTATAATATAACAATTGTAGTAGGACCATAATGTAGACACCTTATTACTATCATAAATATATAAATAATTAAAAAGGCAATATGAGTAACCCATGGTTTACAATGAGCAACTTCATGAGCCATCAAATCACACGTGTTTTCATTATGATTAATAAACTTGCAACTAAAACTAGAAAAGCTACTAACAAAAATGAAAAATTAATACTCCGAATCGTATTTTCATTATGATAAACTGATAGGGATTAAAAAGCATTCAATAAATTTTGCATGTCATTAAATTCAAATCTTATCTTATGACCTAAGATATTTTTGAAAATGAATAAAAAAAAAAAAATATGTACTACCTCTGTTAACAATTAGATACAACACTTAGGTATTATTTGTGAGATATAAAAAATTCAAGTGTTGCAACTAATAATTAACGGAGGTAGTAGATGAATTAGATAATATTTCAAGATGCTAAAATATCTTTATAACTAGAATTCAGTTAGGATTTTATCGATCTATAGATGACAGCTTGGTCTACAACAGTTAGGATTTGGAGAGATTGTAAATAAATAGCCCAACGCTTTCAAATTTTCTCGCAAAAATTTGTTAGGTAAGGAAGTTAACAAATAGAGATTAAAGACAATGGCGTCATATGATAATGAAGGAAAAAGGATTAAAATAGATGCTTAGACGGTCATTCAGTTACGTTGAACAAAAGAAACTTGGGTTTAAGGCCAAACAAAGATTTAGAATATACTGCATTTATTTTTAAATTTTTCATTATTAATTGTTGGTTTCTTGTAAATCTTACTGCTTTAGTGGTCAAGTATTTGTTTAAGTTACTTTATCTTGCAAATGCCTAAATAAGACGATTGATTTTCAGTATTATCATACATGTTTAATAATTTTACAATACTTATTAGTTAGACTAAGTCTTATGTGTGGCCTGCCACACCATTACTTAGTTTGATCGAGCTCAATCTTTATTACTTTAAGCTTCTTTATCATTATTTTTTTTTTATAATTCATTTTAGTTTATTTCCCAACACTCTTTTCAAATTATTTCACTTCTTCACCTTTATTATTTCAAGATATTTTTGTTCTAGACTACTAATTTTTTGATTTTTTTTTTTTTTTACAATTTTCTTCTTTTTTGTCTTTATTCTATGTAATTAATGTTTGCTTTGCACTAATACTCATTGATTTATTAAATAGAAACTACAGTGATGTAATTTAAAGAAATTTAATGAACCGATTAGCATTTTTTAATCAAAAGTTAGTTGCTTTTTGAAAATTTGTTGCTTATTGTGAATATTATAAGTTACTTTCATGAAATATAGATATTATCGTATTAAGTATGATACTTTTATGAATATTATCCAATGGTTAGTAAGTAGTAACCCCCCAAAAAAAAAAAATATTAACTCCAACTCAATATTTTGAATATGGTTAAAAATTTAGTATTATTAAACTATACCAATATGGGTCTCTGTTTATAGAGAACTAAAAAACATGAATTTTGATATTTTTATTTTACTTTTTAGAGATGTGAATTTTGTAATATGTACATTTGAAAAATAATTATTGTTATTATTTTCACTCTCCAGTTGTTATTTGATGAGAATTATTGTTGTTGAAAAACAAAGCAAATAAACATAATCTGACTCTTATTAATTGTAATATCTGACTAATGATTTATTGAGCATGCCACACCGTTAATTGAGTGTATGGCCAGCCACACAGAAAACGAGATATTTCAGGAGGGTAGTAGTAGACGAGGGCAAAAATGTCAGTCAGTGAGTCATGGGCTTGAGTACATGGAATGGCTCATTTGGTCCGTTATGTCTTTTTAGAAAAGTCTTGACCTTTATCTTATAAATTTGTGTACACAAAAGACATAATCAGACGTTTGTGCATGTGTGTTTGGCTCAAATTTAGTTAAGCGAAAGTTTAAATTTCATTTATTTTTTTTGAATGAATTTTCTATATGATATTATTATACAATTGACTTTTTCACGGTATCTTCGTTTTAATTTTATTTCACATGGTACCATTAATTTTTGTACATGTGATAAAATAAAAGACTTTATAGTACCATGTAGAATCATGTAGAATGAGTTTTAAAAAACAATGGGATCATGTGAAATAAAAATTACTACAATGGTATTATGTGGAAAAGCCAATTCTTGGTGCTACCACTGTCCTACCCCAGCCCAGCAAACCAATTACCCACACCTTTGACCCACCTAAGCCAACCCCATTGGCCACCACCCACCACCCACAACTGCCTCATCACCACCCTCTTTGAAAATACTTAAATGCTCATTTAAGAAAATGAGCATTTAAGTCAACTGAAGTCAAGGGGCAAAAGAAACATTTAAAATAGTTTTTATATTTATATGTATTTGTGAAATTATGTATTATTTGTGTATACTTTTTAAATACACAATATTTTTGTATTTTTATAGAATAAGTGAAATGCTTAAGGTGCTACAATCAGTGTTATACCATCGTCTGCGTACGCTCATGCTTTCTTACTCTGGCCTATGAGATCGTGAGCTGGTACAGCTTGTTCATGCTCGTGTCGGCGAGCAATGGTCTCAAGGCATACTTTGGCCTTCGAGAACAAGATTTGCCATGGAGTTTTCGGGAACTGATTAAGAGTCTTTTGAGAGATATATCGCATAAGTTTTCTCAAAATTATAATTTACAATTTTTTGTTTATGCATAAATTTGTGAAAATTTGAGAAGATGTAAGTTTTTAATTTTGTTAGATTTAAACTACAGTATTTAATAAATTTGATTTTGTGTTTTTTACTTTTGTTTGAATATGAATAGGTTCAAGGAGAAAGTAGACTAACGTTTAGTGCCTACTAGAGAAAGTAGACCAACATGTAAGTACTCAAGGCACTTACAATGAATGATTTTAACGACAATTCAATGAAAATTTAATTTGATTTAAATATTTAATCAAGGCATATAATTTAATTAATGATGGTAAAAGCAGCAAGAAAGTAATGAATGAATAAATAAATAAATTTAAATATTTTGAAATAAAAAATATAAAGAAAAAAAATAACAAAGTGCATCTTAAGAAATCGGAATAATGAACAATTTTGAAGAAGTTAATTTTATATATTTAGTATGTATTTAAAAAAAGTATAATTTAGGAAATATACTTTGAAAGGTGGCAATTTAGCATCAATTATTTACTCTCTACGTTTTGGATTTGTGTTGATTTTCTTAGGAACCAAACAAGCTCTACAATTAAGTTTCACTATTCACTACTACGAAAACATGAACTATAAATTTGAAACTGCCGTACTAGAAAAATATCAATAGATATTCATAGTTGATTATGAGAAACGTTTGGAACAAACAAAATGGTTGAAAACATAATCTTGTAATTTACTCTACAATAAAATGATCATGCACACAATAGCTCTTATGAACAAAATATTTATAGTATATATATTGTTTAATTTTCCACTAACAATCTTTTAATTATAATGTTTGACTCATTCTATTTAAAGTTTTAAACATGTATAAGCTAATAAGCAGCACAAATAGGTTGACTATTTAACAAATTTAAAGAGCTTTTCCTCAATAATGGGTCATTCTTTGCAAATAATATAAAATCATTAAGCATAAAAAAAAAATTCATTGAATTGAACTAAATTCATCGTTTAGCACTTTTTTTAATGGAAAAAAAAACATACTGCCAACGTGTTTTGAAAAAAATAAAATAAAAAAATCAACTACCTTAGAAAGATATGTTCCAGTTTGTCAATGGGTATGAAATAAATATTTATATCACCTTATGGATTCACTAAAATAGAATATGCAGCAAATACATATACATCTCACAAAGTTATTTGTATTTATTAAACCACCCATTGATATACTAACAAATAGATATACAACTTCGAAACTTATTTTTATTTACCAATCTGTCATGACAGCGGGACTTCAGATATAATAAACACACAAAACATAAAATCAAACCAGCAAATGGTAGGAGCTTTATTTACTATGGGCATCATATATATATATATATAAATACCTTCCTGATTAATTGGGAGAAGCAAACGAAAGGAAATGTGGGTTTGTCTCTAAAATATGCATTTGCTTCTCTCCTAAGACTAACCATACTTCAATTCCAAGATCACCAGTAATGGGATTCCTATAATCAGTGAAGAAAATAAAGTTTTCAAGCATTGGAAGTGGTCTACCATCAATCGGAAGGATCGATGTCGGCTTTCCGAACCCAAAATCTGCTTCGCTCAACCCGTTATTGCACCAGCTGCTAAGATTATAGCGAAGACCTTTATCATTATTTATCATACCTTGTAGCCCGGTTTCCCGCTCTCTACATATAGCTTCCTCTATATTATCTCCTTGATAAATTGTCTGAATTTTATGGTTAACGTGATATAATGCTGAATGGATTTCCTGCACCAGCTGTTGCAGCTTACTACTGCTGTTATTAGCTTGTGCCATAGCACTAGTCACGACATTACCCATTGATTGATTTGGGAGCGGAGGTCTCATCCTTGGCCTCATGTTTACGGCAATTAAAAACACTGTGTTGTCTTCCAAACCACGAGTGGTTGCTGTTGTTGTAGCTAATAGTAAATGATTCCAAAGAAAACCTGCCAGTGCCTCGAACCTGGTGGGTGCAGGTACCTGTTTACTCGCAGCTTTGACTTTAAGGTTGTTTAAAGCAACCGATGTGAATATAAAACTCTTGTCAACTACTGAGGTGACATCATTGGAGGGCAGCTTGTCCATATGCTTATGCATATTAGACGAAAAAACTTGCTGTAGCCCCTCGGAAATGGGAGGAAACGCGTTGGTTGTAGCTTCAAAGTCGGGTTGGATTAGGCTGTCAACCCTGTCACTAGCAAGGGAAGACCAATACTTAAAAAAGGTTCCTAAGGATACAGCATCAAAGAGTTTGTGGAGCACATAGCACCCAATTACCACCCCACCACACAGGAAAACATTGACTTGAATCACCAAAGGACTCGATTCTGAGATCGGTCTAGGCCTAAGAGTTTGCATCTCATGAGGGGGGAGAAACTTGGTAAGCAACTTCAGCTTATGAGATGATGCGATCACATCAGAAAGATTGCAATCGACTTTAGTTTGAATAAAAGGTATGCCTTGGTTGTTACAAGAAACAGTCGACTCATCTAGAAGTTGGCCTGCAATAGGGTAGAAATGATCAAGTGTGAGGCTAAGTGAAGCTTTTATATGATCAAGTGTTTGGCTAAGCGAAACTTGTGGAGTAGCTGTTGGGGCTCGACTTGTGTAGAAAACAATTACGGGTATATGGATAGGTGGAAAGACTTGATCAAGGGAACAAAGGGTGAATGTTTTAGGATGGGATGATGATGGAAGTGATGGTTTTACCATTTCATTTGAAACCACTTCTACTTTGATTTGTTCCATTATTGTTGTGTCCATTCCTAAAGAATACTTGGCTATTCTTTTATTTTACTGTTTTGCTCTCGTTGATTCTAATCTTGGGTTGCTACTCTTTGATTTAAATACACTAATATGGAGTGTTAATGCACGTTACCTCTTGTAGCTAGCTAATTGCAATTATTGAAGATGAACTTAATTATCAAGTTGATCTTCTATAATAAGTTCATACTTTCCCCGTTTTTTTAGTTTTTTTTTTGTTGAGAGATAAAACATTTAGTTGCTGCAAACCTGCAACTAAAAGCAATGGGAGCACTTTAATAAGCTTGCGTGCTGTTGTGTTATTAGCAATTGTATTCAAAGTGTACAAAACTGAAATCTATAGTTAGTTACTTGTCAAAATTAAATGAAAATTTAAGCATTAATATTTGTATTACCATTTTAGTTTATGCAGATAGAGGACTAAAGATTTGCAACTTGATTCTTAGCCGGTTATCCCATGTGTAGCTTCCATTTCTAGTCTGCCAGCCATTTATTTCTAGTTCGGTTTATATGGACGAAAGATAGTGAGATCGATCAACAGGTGTATGGACGCAAAATATTTGGACATGGTTTGATGTTCATTATTGTAGCTGCGCGCTTCGATCTCTAACTGTATACATTTCACATTCTTTCATCACCATCTACTCATCGATGTTTGCTTTATTATCATCTTAATATGTGACTGGCATTGATAAATAGACTACATATTGAGCTTCTATTGGCAACAATAGCCCGTCTTGATATATTTATTTATTCGATCTGTTGCATTATACAAATGACGGAATGACAATATATTTCATGATTAATGCTTAGCAATTTCATTTCGCAATGTTTGTAATCAGGCCGGAAGACTGGAGCAGCTTGAAGAGACCGAGAATGCAACAGCTATATGCAGAGAGTAAGTCCCAAATGGAAATTGAGTAGATGATATATATATAATAATCTTCTATTAAAGAACTTTGCCTTGACGTTTGTGCCTGATTACTTTCTTTGTAGAAGCAAAATCTCCCACGCTAATTCTAATTTGATTTGAAAAACCCATGTTATACAATCTCCTAATTTCAAGAACCTCCAATTTCAACAACTTATTTTTCTGGCTTCTGTGTTAATCTGTTTAAAATTTAACATAATATGGTGCTAATTAACGTACTCTGAAGGGTACTATGGAGTATTATGGATTACCAAGGCCGTTCTTGAGAATTTTTAAGCCCGGGGCAAAGTAGCAAACAACGGTCCTATAAATTAGTTAAAGTTAGTTGATAAATTTTCGAAAGAATAACCACATGTATAACTTAAGGAATATGTTTCTCACAAATGGATGGTTAATCTTATAAGAATTATTCCGGTTTCATTTGAAAATAAATGACATAATTACATAAATTCGGGATTAGAATGAATTGTAATTGGATGACTTGAGATTGGAATTGAATGAGATTGTAATCCCGTGAAGGGAACACACCCTAAGGCAGGCCTTGAATTTGTAAAAAAAAATAATTTATATGTATGTGATAAAGAAGACAATTGCAAAAGGAAAAAATTAATTAGCTTTTGTAACATTTTAACAAAAGAAATCAATGTATATTTAGATGAGAAAGAAACTATTAATAACCATACAAAAATCTCTCAAAAAAAAAAAAAAAAGAATCCAAGACCACTAATGATGGTAAGATAAACACATAAATACATAATTCCAGCACGTTATTACCGTATTACCACTGAGCTATCATGCATTTGACGCTATACTATGTTCAGAATTATTATATAATGCTTAGCTATAAATAGAGCTAAGTTATTATATCAGTGGGCCCCGGGCAAGGCCATGTCGGCCCTGCCTCATGGCCGGTCATGTGGATTACTACCTGCTTCTTATAATATTTGTAACATGGACCTATATTTTGTGAGAGCTTTTTTGTTCAAATGTTACAAAAATGAATGGACAAAGGGAGTACATCATTACATAACTACTTGTTGAGTGTAAATGGCTACTTGTTGAGTGTAAATGGTGTTATTTAAAGTAGTCTTCGTCAAGTGTTTTAATAGTTCAAATACTGGCATCAAAATCAGGGAAAGAAATAGTTTTCATATCCTACCAAATGAAAAATACATATAATGGATACTTAAAATACTACTCCAGTATCTACCTCCCATTTTTGTTCACATTACTTCTCTGCTTCCAATGGTTCAAAAGTAAACTTAGCTCGTTTCAAGTCAAATGAGCAATTTTTTTTTTTTTTTGCTTTGAGTTATACATATATCTTGTTAGTTGCAACCGGTTGTATCAAGAAAATTGTCTCTTATCGATGGTAATGGATTTGAGGCATAGTTATTCTTGGAATGTAACAATATGTAAAATATACAATCAATATTCGTTTACTATAGTTTTTGTTCTGGGTAAACAAAATGATCCGATAAGAATCTTGATTGAATTGAGGAAGACTTGAGTGCAAGGTTCGAAAGGAAGCCCGAACATCCTGCATAAGTGAACGAAGATTACTGGCCTCGGGAGTGTGTCCGAGAAACGCCCCTCTAATACTTGAGTAGGCAAAGTGTATGATCAAGTAATAAAGAATGTACTACCTTCAGAGTAATAGATACTTAAGGTTTGAATTGAATACCTTAAATGCCATAAATGTGAGGTACTCCGTATTTATAGTTATGGGGACAAGGTTGTTATTGTGGGGTCTATGAGGAGGTCGATGGGCCTAAAAGAGCTTGGCTCCTTTAGTGGTCCAGGTGAGCTTTGGTTATTTGATTTGGCTAAAGTCCAAATCGAGGTATTTAGATGTGATCCATTCAAATTATCAGGTCCACTATAGGAGTCATTTTGGTACCCAAACAGTTTTGAAATAATACTTGTAATTACGATGGTGATTTCTATTTATACTCGCCATTATGTATTGTTTAAGTTTGTTTGAGATATAAGTCTAGAAATCAATGGAATTGTTGTGACTCAAGAGAAGAGTGAGAAAGAGAACACATTGTCACCTTAATGTTTTTGTTACTACAAATAAACAATCCGCACAATTACGTTATGAATCTTCAAAAGAACGCCGGCACGACCACACAGCACCACATTATCATAAGTAATACTTTTAATTTGTCCCACATCATATGTTTTTAAAATGAACACAAAATTAGAAGCACTATTAAACCTAAAATTGTTATTCATTAATATTATCTTTGCGCTTGGGGCAATGACGCAGCTAGTGAGGTAATAACCGAGGCGTGTCAATTGCTGGTTGAAAACTATTTCCAAACCCCCTCTCCAGCCTTTCATTTGGCTGTTGAGAATATTTGGAAGGGCTCCCTTTCATTAGGGTAAAGTCCTACAAATCAAAGTATTTAAATTTTGTATTACACTAGCTGTTCCTCTGGACTACATAGTTCAAGGGCTTTACGAAGTCCTTTTAGCTAGTTAGCTTTGAGGCTTTCAGCTTAGCTTCTTATCTAATTACTAAATGATGATACAATATGATTCAAATTAAACTAATGCTATGATGGACTGTTTATATCAAAGCTAGCTTTACTAATATTAGTAATACACCGTATAAAGAATGGAAAAACACATGCACCTCTCCAAGTCTTCATTATTTTCTAAGTATGCTCTTCCATTATCTTTCTACAAAAGATATATTTTTTTATCATTTCTTAAGTTGCTGGTTGAGGCTTAGAATTAGTTTATATACTCCCGTTGAGCTAGAAATGTGGATGTAACATAAGGTCCACCATACCTAGTGCTTAATAATTTCACTTAGAAAGGAAGGGTGGATGAGATTTAAATCCGTGACCTTTGTATCACACTGGCGTTGATACTATATTAGGAGATCAACCCAACTAAAAGCCTAATCTGATAGTTGAGGATCAAGAATAGTTTATATATTCTATCAATAACACACGTTAATTCGCTAAAGTGAGTACACCTTGAGATACATAGCCCAAATTTTTTTTTAACCAACATTTTGTAATCAGCTTCTCCCCTCTAATGGTATATGTCTATATGATTGAGTATTGTTGGTGATTGCTAGCTGAAAATCAAAACTGCTAGAGTGCCAAAAAAAAAAAGAGCTATCACATTTGTCCCACATTGGAAAAATAGAAAGAAATGAGCTATAGTAGTGATATAAATTGATGTGTTTGCTAATGGTATTGATTACGCAGCCATGCAACAAGTACATAGCGAATTATTCTTTCGCCTTTTACTAAAGAATACCGTGTATTTGTTACACTAAGTGGCATACGTTAATTTTTGGAGGGGTTCCTTGTGGGAATCCTAACATATAATGAGTTAAGATTTTCCAATTTAATTAAAGTACTTTAATTATTGTTAAACTAATGGTTGTCCAATTATCAACACCCTTGTTTACAATTTATATATTAGCCTTAAAGAAATATATTTAAGATATAAATAAAAAATTTATTATAATGGATAGGATAATAATTATTCAAAATAATAATAATTCTACATTTCTACATGAGGCTAAGTATGTTGTTGAAAAATGCTTACTTTATATATAGTATATCAGATTAGTCCCCATGCACAATTTTATAAATTATACAAGTAGATAATGTATTAAAAAAAAGTGAATTGATTATAATTTTAAACATTTTATAAGAATTAAAATCAGTGATAACATAGAATTAATGGAAATTTTTACAATAGAAAACANATTGTTGTGACTCAAGAGAAGAGTGAGAAAGAGAACACATTGTCACCTTAATGTTTTTGTTACTACAAATAAACAATCCGCACAATTACGTTATGAATCTTCAAAAGAACGCCGGCACGACCACACAGCACCACATTATCATAAGTAATACTTTTAATTTGTCCCACATCATATGTTTTTAAAATGAACACAAAATTAGAAGCACTATTAAACCTAAAATTGTTATTCATTAATATTATCTTTGCGCTTGGGGCAATGACGCAGCTAGTGAGGTAATAACCGAGGCGTGTCAATTGCTGGTTGAAAACTATTTCCAAACCCCCTCTCCAGCCTTTCATTTGGCTGTTGAGAATATTTGGAAGGGCTCCCTTTCATTAGGGTAAAGTCCTACAAATCAAAGTATTTAAATTTTGTATTACACTAGCTGTTCCTCTGGACTACATAGTTCAAGGGCTTTACGAAGTCCTTTTAGCTAGTTAGCTTTGAGGCTTTCAGCTTAGCTTCTTATCTAATTACTAAATGATGATACAATATGATTCAAATTAAACTAATGCTATGATGGACTGTTTATATCAAAGCTAGCTTTACTAATATTAGTAATACACCGTATAAAGAATGGAAAAACACATGCACCTCTCCAAGTCTTCATTATTTTCTAAGTATGCTCTTCCATTATCTTTCTACAAAAGATATATTTTTTTATCATTTCTTAAGTTGCTGGTTGAGGCTTAGAATTAGTTTATATACTCCCGTTGAGCTAGAAATGTGGATGTAACATAAGGTCCACCATACCTAGTGCTTAATAATTTCACTTAGAAAGGAAGGGTGGATGAGATTTAAATCCGTGACCTTTGTATCACACTGGCGTTGATACTATATTAGGAGATCAACCCAACTAAAAGCCTAATCTGATAGTTGAGGATCAAGAATAGTTTATATATTCTATCAATAACACACGTTAATTCGCTAAAGTGAGTACACCTTGAGATACATAGCCCAAATTTTTTTTTAACCAACATTTTGTAATCAGCTTCTCCCCTCTAATGGTATATGTCTATATGATTGAGTATTGTTGGTGATTGCTAGCTGAAAATCAAAACTGCTAGAGTGCCAAAAAAAAAAAGAGCTATCACATTTGTCCCACATTGGAAAAATAGAAAGAAATGAGCTATAGTAGTGATATAAATTGATGTGTTTGCTAATGGTATTGATTACGCAGCCATGCAACAAGTACATAGCGAATTATTCTTTCGCCTTTTACTAAAGAATACCGTGTATTTGTTACACTAAGTGGCATACGTTAATTTTTGGAGGGGTTCCTTGTGGGAATCCTAACATATAATGAGTTAAGATTTTCCAATTTAATTAAAGTACTTTAATTATTGTTAAACTAATGGTTGTCCAATTATCAACACCCTTGTTTACAATTTATATATTAGCCTTAAAGAAATATATTTAAGATATAAATAAAAAATTTATTATAATGGATAGGATAATAATTATTCAAAATAATAATAATTCTACATTTCTACATGAGGCTAAGTATGTTGTTGAAAAATGCTTACTTTATATATAGTATATCAGATTAGTCCCCATGCACAATTTTATAAATTATACAAGTAGATAATGTATTAAAAAAAAGTGAATTGATTATAATTTTAAACATTTTATAAGAATTAAAATCAGTGATAACATAGAATTAATGGAAATTTTTACAATAGAAAACATTATTTTAGTTATTCAAAAATGTAGCTTAATTTATATGAATAAAGAAAATTGAGAATTTTTTTTTTTTTTTTACAATATTGAGGTGGTACAAGTGAAAAATCATGATCATACCATTAATTGATATATTGACAATAATTTTCTAAGCTTAACTTAAATAGTCAAACTTTCTTGGAAATAATTTAAAAAAAATAAATTAGATGATGTCATAAACGATTTTTGTGGGAATATTTTGGCATTTTGCATAAGAGTTTGTCACGTGTAAAATATCATGTCATCGTTGGCCTATTTTAGTATATAAACTAGTATAATGCCCGTGGCACCGTGTGATGCACGGCTTAAAAGTAAAATATTAAATTAGCAATAAAAGTAATTATATTGTTTAATAGTCATAGTAAAATATTTTCATTGTATTACGGAATATCACAAAAAAAATCAATATGTAATAAAATCATGCATCATATATTAATTTTATTTCATTATATTAGTGAAATAACATATTAATCAAAGTTATGTTCATTTATAATTTGAGATTTCATGTACGAAGTACATATGTTAAAACAACTTCTGTAGTTTTCATTGTGATCGCCTGCAATAATGTTTTTTGTTAACTATTGATATCTTTTGCAATAATTATTTTTGTACTATTAAATCAAGTGCAATAGTAGTCAGATTTAAAATATTGAGATCTCGTGCAATATTACGTATACACTTGAATTATTGAAATCTTGTATAATGATGATAAACTTGAACTATTGAGTTTTCGTACAATGATCTACTCCTTTATATTAAAACGCAAGGAGAAGCATAATTATCCGCCATGTGTCGCCGTGACATGTGCATATATATAATGATATGGCGCCATTTTCATCCATGTGGCACATCAACGTGAGCGTTGATGTGGTAATGGTTTTGTCATTATTAATTGGGAAAAAAAGAGTTAATTACACACAAGACATTGAAATATTTTAAGACATCAAATTACGTAATTATTATAAACAACGAAGGACACAAATAATAAAACTAATCAAGACTTCTAACATATTTTGGAATTAAAAACAAAATTAACTAATAATTACGATTTCTAAGATCTTTTGGAAATTAAAACAAGAAAGAAAAAGCTCTTTAGATTCTTCATAAAAACACAATAAGGAGCCATAAATTCTTAGCCTTTTGATTTTATATTGTAATGAGCGGAAAAATTAGTTATTTTCATCATAAGTACATATTTTTGTAACTGATCGAAACAACCCAAAAAGAACTCATATATAGATTATACCCTCAATCAACAATTTAACATACCACCAATTCATTTACGTTACCCTTATTCTTGCTGTCATCTTCCAATAAATCTGTTTGTATTCTTATTATTTCTGTTTTAAAATTTTTGTTTCATTTGTAATTTGTCATTTTAATTGATTTGTTATTAATATAAACTACTCTGCTTTTTTTTAAAAAAAAAAAAAATTTAATTTGATAGATTGATAATAGTGAGAATTAAGTTGTGGTGGAATAAGAGAGTGACGGGAACAACAAAATTAAGGTATTTGCTGTTTCTCATTTTCATTGCATATTTTTTTATTTCTTTAGTTTTTTTGGGTTTTGATTTTATTGGTATGGTAATCCATATTTCTTTAGAGCAGATACAAGTTTGGCAAACCAGCATCAAGGAGCTTGTTTTAAACCATACAAAGACTTACGAAGGCGACATACCTTATTAGGATGGGTGGACTCAAAGCCGGGTGGGAGTTTCATGTAAACTTCCTCATCAAGGTCATCATGAAGAAAGGCATTATGGACATCCATCTGGTGCAACTCCCAATTTTTAGCAGCTGCAATGGCAAGAAAGGCCCGAACGATAACCATTTTAGCTACTGGAGCAAATGTTTCATTGTAGTCGATACCCTCCTTTTGATGATTACCAAAGACAACAAGTCGGGATTTGAGCCGTTCAATGCTGCCGTCTGATTTGTACTTAATCCGATACACCCATTGACTACCAAGAGGCTTCTTTCCTAGGGGAAGATCTTCCATTGTCCAAGTGACATTGCTTTCAAGAGCCCGGATTTTATCCTGCATTGATTGTCTCCAACCCTCATCCTTCATTGCTTCCTTAAACGATCGTGGCTCTTTGCCCGAAATGATAGCTGCAAGAAAATTTCGATATCGCAAAGAGTAATTGTTACAATTTACATAATGTGCTATGGGATAAGGAGTACCTGAGGGATGCTGAGGAGACGAATTGTTCGGAGGAGATGGACTTTCTGTGAAAATGGTGTGAGTGACATAATCCTTATGCCTCACATTTGGAATTTTGGTCCGAAAACCACGGCACAAATTATGGTCATTCTGAATAGGAGTAACGGTATCCGTGGTGGAAACAGTAGAATGGGTGGCAAAGTGGGTTCTTGTTCCGGATTGGGCTGCAGGGTTTCAGATATGGAAGGCTGGTCTGAATTGATTTGAGATTGGGGTGTATTTGGATGAGTTGTAATTTGGGAGGAGGTGTGACTGGGTGGACTGAGGTGTTGTGGGCTTGAAGGTGGGGTAGGGAAATGCATAGGTTGATGGACATGTGTGTGGGTTTCTTGATGTTGTGCTGGTTCATTAGTGATGGAAGGTTCATGTAAATCGTGTAGACATCGAAAATCGCAGTCTATGGGATCATGTATGGGCACAATATTTTCAGGATTAATATTTGAAGCAATGGGATCAGAAAAAGGAAAGACATTTTCAAAGAATTTGACGTTACGAGATACAAAAAATTGTTTTGAATCTAAATCAAATAACCGCCATCCCTTCTTATTAAACGGGTATCCCACAAAAATGCATTTTCTGCTTCGGCTAGCAAATTTATCTCCCTTTGTCTTCTGATTATAGGCAAAACATAGGCATCCAAAGATCCTAATGGTGGCATATGAAGGTTGAGTATGGAACAGAATTTCATACGGGGATTTATTTTGATGTAAAGGAGTGGGAGTGCGATTAATTAAATGAGTTGCTGCTAGAACACTCTCACCCCAAAAATAAATTGGCAAGTTAGCTTGAAAACTTAATGCCCTAACTACATTTAAAATATGCTGATGTTTTCTCTCTACCCGCCCATTTTGTTGGGGATTACCAACACATGAAGTTTGAAACAAAATGCCATTGTCATTAAAATAATCAAGCAAACATTGGAATTTTGTTCCGTTATCACTTTGAACAATTTTAATAGTTTGAGAAAATTGTCTATTAATCATAGCCACAAATGACAGAAACATACGAGAGACCTCAGTTTTATCAATCATCAAATAAAGCCAAATGGCTCGGGAAAAATCATCCACAATAGTAAAAAAATATCGTGCATCACAAGAAGAAGGATGTCTATAAGGTCCCCATAAATCACAATGTACTTTCTCAAAGATTCTAGAAGCTTTATTTTCACTTAAATAAAATCTATCCTTAGGATGTTTAGCACGAAAACAAACTTCACAAGCCTTATTTAAACAACCCTTACAATCAGAGACGGGAGGGAGAAGTTTTACTATTCTTTCGGAGGGATGACCTATTCTTTTGTGCCACAAATCCAAAGTGGAAGAGACTGCATTGAGTGAAATTTGTGAAACTGAGCTATTTCCATCAAAGTAGAAGAGTCCATCCCTTCTAACACTCGTTCCAATCGGCTCCCTCGACTGGTCCTATGTAACACAAGAGGTAGAAGTAAATTGTACAGTACAATGTAAATCATCAATCAATTGCGAAACGGAAATTAAATTACAACATAATTTCGGGACAAAGAGTACGTGTTTAAGAACCAAATTATTAGATAAATAGACCGAGCCTTCCTTGGTGGCAATAACTGATTTGCCATTAGGAAGCCCCATGGGACAAGTAGTATGTTGTTCATGAAAAAGCCATGAACATGTACAAGTGACATGTCGTGAAGCACCGGTATCGATGATCCACGAAGTAAGATCGAACACACCCGTCAGCCGTTCATCAGAGACTTTAGTGTTACCAATAAATTCAGCAAGGAATTTCCACTGCTCCGGAGTAAAGACGTGACCTGCTGCCTGCGAAAGGGGTTCTGCAGTCTGCGTGTTCAGGTTGTGTTGGTGGCTGGAAGTGGACGCGGCGATGGCATTCGCCCTGGACGGACCACCGCGGCCTCTGCCGCTGTTCAGAGACGACCTCCCGCGACCTGCAGTACCTCCCTACACCTTGGATTGAGATGGCCACCATTATGGGTAACCGATTAATTCGAAGCATCCCGATACAAGATGCCCCTTTTTGTTGCAATGAGTACAAAATTGAGAAGAGCCGTCCTGCCTTTCACGGTGGTCACCGTGGCTGTCAGTTTTGCCACGACCCACGGAGGTCCTAACGGCAAAACCGACAGCTTCGGGTGGCTGTGCGTCAGTTTTGTCAGTTTTGGATTGACGAACACGTTCGTCTTGAATAAGCAACCGATAGGCTCTATCAAGGGAGGGCAGAGGATCGGTTGACAAAATATTAGCTCGTGTTTGAAAGAAGTAATCTAGATAAAGTCCCATAAGAAATTGATAAAGCCTCGTATTCTCACGACGCTTTTCATGTTGTTGGCCTGCGGTGCAAGAGGGACAACAAGAACAAGTGATTAAGGGTTCATAGTTGTTTAATTCCTCCCACAAAGCAGTTAATTTGCCAAAATATGTAGCGATTGACATATTTTTGGGTTGGTCACACCGAGCAATTGCAGATTTAAGTTGTTGTATTCGTGGTCCATTAACAATGGAGAACCGTGATTTGAGGGTATACCAAAGATGTTTGGCATCCCTGTATTTAGATAAAGTTGCTTTGACCTCCGGATCAATAGTGTTCATGAGCCATGAGATTAACATGGCATGAAGAGTATTCCAATCGTCTTGAGTACAGGGAGCGGAAGGAGCTGTGATTGAGCCATTTAAGAAAACAAATTTTCGTCTTGCCTCTAAGGCGGTTTGTATGTCATTAGCCCATTCTTCATAGTTGTCGCCGCGAAGACAAGTCGGAGTGATGAAATCTTCGGGGCGATCATGAGGGCCAAGGTAGTATGGAGAAGAAGGGTCAATACGTGGTGGTGGTAGGGGTGGTGGCGGCAGTTGTTCGCTGGCCATAGGTGTTTAGTTGATATTAAATGCCTGAGCAACTGATACCATGTAGAAGCAGTAAGTTGGTTTGAATTGCTTGCCCTTTTCTCCATTGATGGTGAGTATATGACAAAATATATGGAGATCACAATCACACAAAAAGATCATGATCAAATATTACCTAAAACAAGGAAATAAATCAAGCCATATTATCTAAACTAAGGAAACCAAATATTTATGTGGAGATAATATCGTATCATAATCCCTCCAAAATTGCTAATAATTTACCCATTTAATATAATTGAATTATTGAGATCACTTATAATGGTAATAAATCGAATTGTTGTGATCTCATACAATAGTAGTAAATTTACACAATATTGACATGAAACGACTTTAATAAAATAATCTAAGATATCAATACCAAATTACCAATAAAAAAAAAAAAGCTAAATCATGAAACACAAGTCGTTTTTTTAAATTTGCACAAGTTACCAAAATGAATAAAAAATTACAAAATGATAAAAGTCTAATATCAAATTAGCATAAAGATATAATAAATAAATAGTATAAATTAATAATTATAGCAAAATAATTTTATTGTAAAAAAAGAAAAAAAAATTATACCATTAATTGATATATTGACAATAATTTTCTAAGCTTAATTTGAATAGTCAAACTATTAAGATCACGTGCAATAGTAGTCAACTTTAAAATATTGAGATCTCGTGTATTAATACACTTGAATTATCGAGATCTTGTATAACTATGATAAACTTGAATTATTGAGTTCCCATACAATAATTTTATATTAAAACTATTAAAATCCCGTGTATTATTAGCCAGCTTTAAAATATTGATATCCCGTGCAATAATGGAACACCTTAAATATTGAGATCTCGTATAATGTTAATATAATTGAACTATTGAGATCACTTATAGTGGTAATAAATTGAATTATTGTGATCTCATACAATAGTAGTAAATTTACACAATATTGACATGAAACTACTACACCGTATAATAAAATAATGTAAGATATCGATACCAATAAAAAAGTTAAATCATTAAACACAAGTTGTTTTTTATATTTGCACAAGTTACCAAAAATAAATAAAAATTACAAAATGATCATAAATTAATTTTAAATTAGCATATAGATATAATAAATTAACATATTGTATAAATTAATAGTTATAGCAAAATACTTTTATTTTAAAAAAGGAAAAAAATTATACCATTAATTGATATATTGACAATAATTTTCTAAGCTTAACTTGAATAGTCAAACTTTCTTGGAAATAATTTAAAAAAATAAATTTGATAATGTCTTAAGCGATTTTGCCGAGAATACTTTGCATAAGAGTTTGACACGTGTCAAATATCATCTCATCATCGGACTATTTTAGTGTATAAATAAATATTAGCATTAAACCCCTTGAGAGGCTAATTAATACGAATTGATATAATCTTTTTCATACTCTTAAGATCGATGTAAACAAAATTATAAGTTATCTTGTGCATTCAAATATTTTTAGATATAAATAAATTTTTTTATTATCGCCCAATATGTATTATAATGGATAAGTTAATAATTATTCAAAATAATAATAATAATAATTCTACGTGACGCTAAGTATGTTGTTGGAAAATGCTTATTCGATCATATATAGTATATAGGTTAGTGCCCCTGAGATGCACAATTTTATAAATTATACAAGTAGATACTTTTGTAACAAAAAAAAGTGGAATGATTATAATTTTAAACATTTTATAAGAATTAAAATTGGTGATATTATAGACTTAATGGAAGTTATTACAGTAGAAAGTATTATTTTAGTTATTCACATTAGTTGACATGTTGACAATAATTTTCTAAGCTTAACTTACTTGAATAGTCAAACTTTATTGGAAATAATTAAAAAAAAAATTGATGATCTTATAAGCTATTTTGGCGGGAATATTTTGCATAAGAGTTTGACATGCGTCAAATATCATATTTTCATGTCATCAATAGCCTCTTTTAGTATATAAATATAAATAAATTAATTATACTCCCTCCGTTTTAAAATATTTGTTACGTTTGTTTTTGCATAGTTTTTAATGCATTTGTCTAAAACTCTAAACTTTAAAGTCTTTCATTACGCTTTTTAAAAAATTACAAAAATTTGATATTAAAAAACTATGCATCCAGACGAATCTAACAAGATCGATCTCATATGGATATATTTTTTCCTACATATCATGAAGAATTTCAATTTCAAAATTTCTCTCTTTATACCCTTTATTCTAAACGTAACAAACATTATGAAACGTAGGGAATAGATAAATTATATACACATGCTTTTATAATTTTTTTTCAAAGGTTGACTAATTTTTCTATTTTTAAAGAATAATAAAATGTGATTATTTTTTACCACTTATCTATAATTTTTATGTTGCTACATTTTGACCAAATGCATTATTTATCTGAACATGCTTTTATGAGATTTTTTTGGTTTGTCTCAACGTATACTTTTTTGATGATATACTTTCTTTGTTTCTATTTACTTGCTACATTTGCCTTTTCACATCTCTTAAGACACAATTTATAACATTTATATCTCGAATTACAAGCTTATAAAAATTACAAAAAATTATTATATGACTTGATCGTATACATGATGACGAAACAAACAATAACTCATATGGTTATATTATTGTATCTTACGCATATAAAACTAAAGAGAGTCAAATTATTCACATGAATATTAATCAAAGTCTATATGTAGCAATAAGTAATAAGAAGCATAGGGAATAATTTTTTAAAATTTTTACTTATACATAATTGAATATATTTATGTTAAATCTCAAAATTATTGTAAAAAAACTACTCCCTCCGTTCCCTATTATTCTTGACGGTCACTATTCACCCTCTCATTTTGATATATGATATAATGATAATGGTGGGGTCAAATTGGGGTAATAATTGATGAGAGAGAAACAAGTTGGAACAAATAGAAGTTTATTAGTGGGGGGTGTGTGGGGTTCATTTTAATAAAAAATATTAAAAATCTAATAAAGTTGTAATGTAAAGAAAAATATAGAACATAGAGAAACAAGATATGTAAAGAAAAATAGGGAACAGAGAGAGTATATGGATGACCTGGTATAAATATAACAATAATCTTTATATACATAGTTGTTTTTTCAAAAAAAAGTTAATGCTACATAAAGCTCTAAAAAAATATATACACAATCAAGGATATCAGATTTGTTTTGTTTTGTTTTAATATGACTAAAAACAGTAAATAAAAATGAAATTAACAAAAAAATTATGAAACAATAAAAAGTTTAGTTAGTGCCTTCCTTCGTATTCTACATTATTTTGGCATAAAAATGTTTTTTGGGGTGTTTTACAAACTTTTAAACTTGGGAATTTTTTTTTTTTTCATTTTTTTGAAGTCTTAGGTGTTTAAATTCAAAAGTTTATCTCTTTCAGGTAGTTTTTGACAAATTTTACTATTATTTTCCAATTTCCATATTCCAAGTATCTCATGTCCTAATATTTTTTAAACAAAATTAATGAGCTTTTTCCTCATTAATCTGTGCTATGTGCTATTCTTTGCAAAAATAGATAAATAAACAAAGGGTAATGCTATACGTAACCCTTAGAGCTAAGTATATGCAATAAATATATTTCTATAAATGTTAATGATTCATGAAACTCAACAAAAATCACACAAACACCTATATAACTAATGCTTGAATGGAAAAAATATTTTTTATTTTAATCACCTTATTATTTCATAGCCCTTAGAGATACAAATAGCATTTTTCATATAATAATAATAATAATAGTTATCATAATAATAATAATTATTAATTGCGCGCTATAAATAAATGTTAAATTAAACTAAGCCAATCCTTTGATACATATTAATCTAAATACTAATTAAACATATTGACATTGAAATAAAAATACTCCCCCCGGTTTTTTAATTGCAATTTTGGGTAGTTGA
The DNA here is from genome assembly GCA_016808085.1 of Suaeda aralocaspica. Classification (NCBI taxonomy): domain Eukaryota; kingdom Viridiplantae; phylum Streptophyta; class Magnoliopsida; order Caryophyllales; family Amaranthaceae; genus Suaeda; species Suaeda aralocaspica. The sequence continues at coordinate 983,199 of PYUH01000055.1, read as the reverse complement.
AATAAAACATTCAAAAGTTGTAATAAAAAAAAACGGAGAGAGTATTAAGCTAGCAAATTAAATGATGGAGCTTGTGTGCATATAAAACCCTTCCTCATTAATTAGGAGATGCAAAAGAAAGGAAATGTGGGTTTGTCTCTAGAATTTGCATTTGCTTTTCTCCCAACACTAACCATACTTCAATTCCTATATCACCAGTAATGGGATTCCTATAATCAGTGAAGAAGATAAAGTTCTCTAGTGTTGGGAGTAGGCTGCCATCAGTGGGAAGGATCGACGTCGGCTTTCCGAACCCAAAATCTGCTTCAATCAACCCATTATTGCACCAGCTGCTAAGATTATAGCAAAGACCTTTGTCATTATCCATCATACCTTGTAACCTGGCTTGTCGCTCTCTACGTATAGTCTCCACTCCATTATCCCCTTGATAAACTGTCTGAATTTTTTGGTCAATATGCAACAACGCTGAATGGATTTCATGTACTAGCTCTTGTAGCTTACAGCTGCTGTTGTTAGCTTTAGCTTGTGCCACAGCTCTAGTCACCACGTTACCCATTGATTGATTAGGGAGTGGAGGTCTCATCCTTGGCCTCATGTTGACGGCAATTAAAAGCGCTGATTTATCTCCCAAATCACGCGTTGTTGCTACTGTTGTAGCGAGCATTAGGTGGTTCCAAAGAAATCCTGCCAGTGCCTCGAACCTGGTGGGTGTAGGTACCTCCTTACTTGCAGCTTCGCCCCTTAGGCTGCTTAAAGCTACCGATGTGAATATGAAATTCTTGGCAACTACAGGAGTGACATCATTGGATTGTTCACACGAGGGCAACTTGTCCATTAGTTTTTGTATATTAGGCATGGAAACATGCTCCAGCCCCTCGCGAATAGGAGGGAACGCATGGACTGTGGCTTCAAAGTCAGGTTGGATCAGGTCATCAAACCTGTTGCTAGCAACGGAAGACCAATGCTTAAACAAGGTTCCTAAGGATATACCATCAAGGAGTTTGTGTAGCATATAACACCCAATTACCACCCCACCACACATAAAAACATTGACTTGAATGGCCAAAGGGATCGAGTCTGAAATTGGTTGAGGCACTAGAACCTGTAACTCTAGAGGCGGAAAGAACTTGCTAACCAACTTTAGCTTATGAGATGATGTAATTACATCAGAAAGATTGCAATCGACTTTAGTTTGAATAAAGGGTACGCCTTGGTTGTTACAAGAAATGGTTGATTGATCTACAAGTCGGCCTGCAATAGGGTAGAAATGATCAAGTGTTTGGCTAAGTGAAGCTTTTATATGATCAACGTTTTGGCTAAGCATAATTTGTGGTGTAGATGTTGGTGCACGGCGACCGGTGTAGAAAAGAACCACGGGCATGTAGATAGTAGGATAGGATTGATCAAGTGCACCAAGGGTGAATGTTTGAGGATAAGATGATGGTGGAAGTGATGGCTTTACCAATTCATTTGAAACCATTTCTACTTTTGGCTCCATTGTCGTTGTATCCATTTCAATGTAACACTTGCTTGTTTATTAAGCTAACTATGATCGAAGAAATGTAATATTTGTTTGGTAGGATAGGGATCAGAAGGGGTGGAGACAAGGATAAAATTGCGACTTATCCCTCTAATCGTACACCTAAGGGAGGCGGTACAATGGAGGAGGATGAAAAATGGTATGAAAATACTAGTAAGTTTTTTACTTATTACCTATTGTTATAGATACGAAATAATTCTTTATGGTTTGCTAAATAATATCGATATGATTTAAATATATGCCATATCGATCATATCTTTAGGATTATTGTAGCATTATCGTTTAAGAAGATTGTTTCCTATTCTATGTCCTCTTAGCTCTGGTATAAATATGCTATATTGATGAATGATAAGGGTGAGCCGCCTTTTGATTATGCTATTCTAAACACATCTTAGCCTTAACACTTTCTTAGCATCTATCTATATACCAAACATAGGATGGTACCTAGAACCAAATGCTCCATAGATCTTGGGTTCATCACTTCATCATGAAATCAATATTGAGGAGTTAATGCACGTACCTCTTGCCATTACAATTTAAAGATTGATTTAGTTTTGTAAGGTTTTTTCTTGATTTTGTATATCTTAGCCAATTATTCATCTATCATTAAGCAATTTAATATACTTTCTCTACTCCCTTTAAATAGTAACATAACTCTCTAGAAGTTCATCTAAGTTGAGCGTTACACCACATCATTCATGTAACACTAATCCAATTCGACCAATTAGCAAGGAAGAGGGAATTGAAAAAATAACTTTTTTTATTTTTTTATTAATCCTATATATTACAAAAACTACAATTCTAGAAAATAGAACAAAAATACCATAATTTATAATTTTTTTTATTCTTTACAAGTAGAGATCCATATATTGATATAGCTTTATAATATGAAAGTTTTAACCTTATACAAAATATTAGGCATGAGCCGCACGATCGGATATCCAACCCAAAATTTTGGAAATCAATATTTGTATTTGTATCTAAAATTTTTGGGTATCCGTATTTGATATCCGATAATTTCGAATACTGCTTTACAAAATAAAACATAGATATTTGCAACACAAGAATACGACAAGACAATATAAGTGCCAAATAAAAGAAATGAATATGTTCAAACTTGTCCATTAGCAATATCACAGAATAACTTAATTTTTGTAGTAGTACTCCAAAGATTCTAGAATTTACTAGTTAAGTATACTCAAAAGTCGGAACTTTATAGAGATGACCTATATTTTTGGTAGAAACAATATATAAAAGTTGATATCTAGTATCAAAAAATTTCGGACATCCGGTTCAATATATGACATTTCGGATGTTCGGATATCCAAAAAGGCCAAAAGTGACACTTGAATAAGTATTTGATATCTGCCTTTTCGGATCGAATATCCTAAAAACGGATTAAAACAGATCAGATTTTTGGATTTTCAAATCTTCAAATATTTTTGCTCGGCCCTACAAAATATTGAGTAAACTACACAAAACATTAAGTACCGCTATGCAAAATCTTAAAAGTAACCTTTACACAATACACTAAATAACCCTCATATTATATAAGTAGCCCCTAAAAAAATACATGTAATCCTCATTCTTCAGATATTAGTTGGATAGCTTTTATTATTAAATTGAATAACCCTTATACTCATAATAAGTAGCCCTAATTGCTCGAAAAAAACAAAAAACAAAAAAAAGTAGCCTTTAATCATTCAAATAAGATTCTCTTTTATTTAAAAAATAAAATTAAACCTTATTATTCAAATGAATAACTCTTATATTTTTTATGAGTTACCCTTACAATTATACTAAATAACCCTCATTATTGATATAATTAACCCCTGTATTTTTTATAAGTAACCCTAAATGTTGAAATAAGTGACCTCTACATTCATAAAAAGTAACCCTCATTATTTCAATAATAACCCCTATATTTTCTTATAAGTTACCCCTACGTTCATTTATAAAAAGTAACCCTCATGATTCAAATAAATAACCCCGTTTATTATGATAAGTAACCTTTATTTTTCAAATAAGCAACTAATATTTATAATAAGTAACCCCATGAGCGGAGGTCCTTATTAGCATAGGGGTCTAATGACCCCACTTAAATTGTGGAATTTAAGAGTTTTTCTTTATAAAAATTTAAGATATTTTTATAATCAATTACGATGTTACGGCTTTTTCACCACGTACCCATGAAATTTTGCAAAATGTACGGAGTATTCTTAATGTTTTTAGAATGCACCATGCACGTACCGTTGAAGTTTTTCACCACGTACCCCTAAAGTTTTGCAAAATGCGTGGGATACTCTTAATGTTTTAAGAATACACCATGCATGTACCCATAAACTTCAAAAATTGTGCATAGTATGCCGTCAGTAGTGAAAACGTTAATTACAACCATCAAGTCCTTCATATTCCTCCTTGACGTATAACACACCCCCCCCCCCCCTTAATCCAAAACACAATTGATCTACACTTGACCTCTGTCACCATCTCTTAGCCACAACTACCCCAAATTTTAACATCAATAATGTATTAAAAAAACACACAATTAATGATAAATCAAATTGAATTCAATGAAAACAATAAAATGAAAAGCAAGAAAAAAAAAACACAAATTTCAGAATAATTGAAAACGGAGGAAAAATCTCAAAAAAACAAAAAATCAACATAATTTTTGTTAATGTGGTAGTAGTAATGGGAGTAATAAGAGGGATAAATATGTTATTATAATAGGAAAAGCTTCAACCCAAAACAATTGCATCAATCGATCTTCTTTTGTAAATATCATCAAGCTTACTATCTTCTTCCCTAACCATCTCCCATTCACACCCTCCATTTGTCCCTTCATCTCCTCATTTCTCATGATTCCCAATTTCTTGCTAATTAATTTTTGAACCTCTTTTGGAATTGGATAGTTTTGTCAGCTAAAAGTTTGGTTTTTGGCAAATTTTATGAATGAATTAATTAAGGACTTTTGTTGTTCTAAACTTACCGTGTTTTTGATGGTAACATGTTTGATTTTGATCATGTTAGGAGATTCTTGATTAGGATTTTTAATAAGATTTATAATCTCTATAGTGTTAATTGAAGGAGAAGAAGATGAATTAAGAGCTTTTGGATTGAAGGACCAAAGGTAGAATTGAAGGAGAAGAAGGGGAATCATGGAGAGGAGGAAGATGAAAGAATGAAGAAAAACTTAACGGTTGTTTAATGCTATTACACAGTAAGGGTATGTTGTAATACCCTGCAATTTCCTAACTTCCTCCTTTAGACTTCCGGATATATAGAGAATAAATAAGAAATATACTTCCTACTTAGGAAAAACCAAAGTATTACCGCCACCATGATAACGGCTAAGGCTTTTATCAAAATACTACAGCGGTAGTCTATTTTAAAAACCAAAATAAACTCAAAGAACTATCAAAACAAAATCAAAACCAAAATAAATCTTTATTAAAATTAGGAAACGTATTAACTGCCCTTCAAAACCAAAGAAACTTTAAACATGAAATGTCAACAATAACAAAACAACAAGTCCACACAAGCTAAGAAAACTACAATGCAAGCACTCAACACTCAACCCAGCATGATGGATTATGCACACATGTACTTGCAGCTTTATCTTTATTCTAGACAACTACTCGTCATCGAATGGGGTCGTCGTAGGGCCAAGCCAAAGACAAAGTCATGCACACAAATACACACAATCAGCAAAGCTGAGTACATAAATACTAGAGACTATGCAAAACATAATCAACATTAAAATAAAAGAAAAGAATGAACACACATACTTCTTACCATTGACATCTCTACATACATGTGCATAGACTCAACTCATATAAATTATTTATTATATTATCCTTGGATTTCGCATCGAACGGGTTTCCTTTCCTTAACAATCGCCCTATTGGGCACTAATTTGGGAGCAACTCCAATAAGGTATTGCTTATGTCACATATATTGAAGAAATTCCAGCTCATTTAAAATATAAAAGAGTATAACGTCTTGTACCCCGATTAGAAGTTATAGTAAACACCCATAACTCCCCGCATTGTTCATACTCAAGGTATATATGTTCCAAGAGTTTTGGTGCGAATCCTCTTTCACTTTACGTGATTAACCGGTTTAACAAATGTTATGACACACACACAACAACACATTGAAGCATGCATTGTAACAAGCAACACCATATTAATTATCTTGGTTTTTAATGTGATTCTAAAATAATTTTTGCGTGTCCTCTGTTCAACTAGACTTTCCTTTACCACACATTAACTGTGAGTAGCTAACTATTTGCTCATTTTCTCCTTTTTAAACTTGTGAATAAATATTTACTAGCTACCTTTCTTGTTGATCAAATAATTAATCAACTAAACTGTCTTTCCTTTCTTCTATATTGACTTAGTCAAACTTCAAAAATAATTTAACATTCCAATTTCTCATGATGCAATACCAATACTTTAAACACGGAATGTCAACTTGATATATAAAACATATTGTTCATACTTTCATACTAACATAACTTCTCATACAAAACATTCTCAAATCAACCGTACCAAGCATCAACTTTTAAACATCTAGAGCACATAGCATGTAAAATCAACAAATCTAGCATGAGCTCTACTTATATAGATGACTTTAGTACTTACGTATCTTGTGTTCTAACGGCGATCTACCACAACTTCTAAAAATCACTTAACTCAAATTCTCCTACATAGGAAAAATCGAAACTAAATTAAAACCATGTTGACTAACTTCTACAACAACTATAAACTAACTATTTACATTGGAAATTTGTCCAAAACCTTCCCTATATGGTCTTTATTCAATTACATACTCTCTTTTTATTTTTCCTTTCCAAAGCACTTAGTTTTCGATAATTTTCCAAAAATGGCAGTTTTGTAAAGTTGCTTAAAAACTCTTTGAAACCCTTCTAAATATTATAGTTTGATCTTAAAACATTAGATTTATGTCCTAAGATCATTTAATATATTGATGCATTATAAATAATTTTAACTTATTATTTCACGTGCTATTATTTTTATTATGCATGAACACATGTTAATAAAAATTTACAGCAATATATATTTATTCCAAACTCATTAAACCTCGCTCATTAAAAGTTAAAACTTCATAAATAAAGCACAAAACACTTTTACAAACTCACATTATCATCATACATATAATTTATTTTTTAAAATAATTTTACATGCTTTAAACACGTTCATAATATTTTTACTCTTAGTTTTCATGACTTTAAAATTTTGACAACAATATTAATTAACTTTAAAACCCTTAAAAAAATCTAAACCTCATAAAATCATCACAAATTAATACTACAACATTCTATGATCATAATATGAAGGTTTAGAGTAGTAAAAAAAATCATAAAACTAAAAATTTCACAATTTTATAAACCCTAATTTTTATAATTTCATGAACAACTTTATAAACATATTTTTTTTAAAATCCTAAAACATAATCATAACCTATAAAACATGATTGAAACTATAAAACATGCTTAAACTTAATTATGAACATGAATCTATGCAAGATCGAATTAAAAAAAAAAGAGAGAGAGAGAGAAAGAAAAAGTTTTTTTTAAAAAGAGGAGTTTCGAAAATATACCAAAAAATGAGAGAAAGAAAAAGTTTTTTTTTTTTAAAGAGGAGTTTCGAAAATATACCAAAAGAGGAGGAAGTAGGGTGGCAGCCGACGGTGCAGGTGGCGCGCAAGAGGGGGAGGGGGGTCCGGCGAGCAGCGAGGCAGCCGGCGAGGGAGCGACGAGAGTTTTTTTTTTCCTTCTCGAAAATTTCCGAACCTTTTTTTCTCTCTTTTTTTATTGTTTTTTGAAATCCTAACTCTCAATTTGCATTATAAATCTAAAAATTCTGGTTTTAAGGGGTATTTATAAGCCCAAAGTAAGTTTTGGTGAAATTACATAAATACCCATAGTGCTTGAAATTACTTTTGTGCCCTTGTTTTGAAAACAATTTAGGAAACCTTGAAAATTCTAATTTTAGAAACTTGTTAAAATATTTAATAAAATTCAAAGTGACATAAAATATAATTTATAAACTTTAGAAAACATATATTAATTATTTTGAGTAACAATGAATTAAATTTTTGAAAAAAAGAAGAACCTATAAAACATTATTCTAAATATAAAACATGCTTAAACTTAATTATGAACATGAATTTATGCAAGATTGAATAAAAAAGAAAAGAGGAAGAAAAACATTTTTTTTTTAAAAGGAGTTTCGAAAATATACCAAAAGAGGAGGAAGTAGGGTGGTGGCTGGCGAGGTGGCAGCCTGAGTTGCAGGTGGCGCGAGAGGGGGGTCCGGCGAGGGAGCGACAAGAATGTTTTTTTTTCCTTTTCGAAAATTTCCGAACCTGTTTTTTCCCTCTCCTTTTTTTTGTGTTTTTTGAAATCCTAACTCTCAAATTGCATTATAAATCTGAAAATTCTGGTTTTAAGGGGTATTTATAGGCCCAAAGTAGGTTCTGGTAAAATTACATAAATACCCTTAGTGCTTCAAATTACTTTTGTGCCCTTGTTTTGAAAACAATCTAGTAAACCTTGAAAATTCTAATTTTAGAAACTTGTTTAAAAATTTAATAAAATTCAAAGTGACATAAAAATATAATTTATAAACTTTAAAAAACATAAAATAATTATTTTGAGTAAAAATGAATTAAATTTTCTTTCTTTAATATACTTATTTAACTTAATTTTTCAATAAAAATATTCCATTATATATAAATTCAAATCCTTAAAACATGTGAATATATGAGGTATTACATGTGTCGTGTATTTTTTTATAAAGTTTAGGGGTACACAGCGCAATCCTAACACATTAAAGGTACCCCGTACATTTTGCAAAAGTTCGGAGGAATAACCTTATATTTATAATAACTAATCCTCATTATTGGAGTAAATAATAACGAAGAACTACACCAGCAAGAGAAAAACTATAGATACTGATGTTTAGTTATATTGGTTGATTTACCCAAACATCTTCCTCAATTTAAATGCATGTCGATGGGTATGTTACAAGTAAAAGAAAGCAGAGGAGGTATATAGTTTACAAGTTGACTTCCTTGGGGTATAATGTTTGTCTTGAGAGTTAGGGATCAGAAAAGGGATAAGGATAAGGAATAAATGGTATTTTATCCCTTAAATTATATATTCTAAAGGCGCTCCGTATAGGATGAGGATAGATAGAGATAAAAAATTTGAAGTTTGGGTTGTTTTGCTTGTTTGGTATTGAGTATTGTGCTTTTGCACATTGTCGAGCTACTATCCACTTCCATGATGTTGTCTTTGTGAGGTGCTACTGTTGTCCTACGAATGCTTCTTGTGGTGGTGTTTTGTTGATTGGGTTTATGTGGTAGGATAAAATAGTCTTTCACTATTGGAAGGAGAAAGATAAGGATTCAGGAGGCATTCTATTCTTGTCTCAATTCTTCGTGAAAAACTAATACCTCATAAACAAATATGGGGATAAGGTACAAGAAGGATAACAAATCCTTATCCCTTGCCCTTATCCCTATTACCAAACATCCCGTAAAAAGGGTGGTGTAAGGATTGGGGTAAAAAAAATGCGTTGTAAATTACCGTATTATCCTCAATAAATGAAAAAAAGTTAGATAAAATAAAAAGAGTTAGTAAGGGTAGTTTAGTAGTTTTATTATTATCTCAAACTCATTCTCTATCTATAACTATATAAAAAATGCATTATGGGACAATACTTATTTAATTGGTATCCCATCCATCAATTCCCTATTCACATACTTCCTTTATATTCCTCTTATCCCTAACCCTCAAACAAACGCATCGGTTTAAGAAGGTGTGGAGTGTGAAGTTGATGATTATAGTAAAGATGTAAGATGAGTTTTCCCAAAACCTTTGCAAAAATATCCACTAACTAGAGTTTTGTAAAAATAAGAAAGACTGATAAGATCATCTCTGACAAAATGACAATTTGCATCAATTTTTACTCGCAACTTTGTTCAAGACCTTTACTTATCGAGTTATCTCAATAGCTTGAACTGCATTCATTAACTGATTAGCATGGTTTGTTGAAGACTTAAAGGTGCTTAAAATGATTAGTCTCAAGTGTATTCTATAATGTTTGGGCTAGGTCCAGATCATAGGCCCATGTAAGGAAATTACCATTTTACCCCTAACAGTGTAACATAGAGGAAATTACTATTTTACCCCTAACAGGGGCAAAGGATCCTCACAGACACTCCCTTCGGAGGGATGTCAGATTATGACACTTGTCATAATCCCAATGGTCTGACAAATGTACTTTCGTACTATAAATATAGTACAATTTCCGCATTTGGAGGACGCTTTTCCTGCCATTTCTGACAAATTCCCTAAAATTCGGATCGATTCTTCCAGCTTACTGACTTAAGCATCGGAGGGGCGTTCCCAGGAAAAACCCCACGGGTTAGTCATCCTCTGTTTGTTTTGCAGGTCAGATTTGGTTCTCGAGAAACGTTCGCAGGTCCAGTTCAGACAAAAGTTCTACCAGGAACAGATTGGCGCCATCTGAGGGGATCGAACCCTCCAAACAAGTCATGACTACCTCGAGAAGACAGAACGCAGCTAGACGCCACGGCACTCAACCCTCGGGGCACACTGTTGGGGACGCTCAGGTTGACAACAACCATGATCCTCGGGAGCAATCCCTTGGGCAGGACAGGGAAGTTGCTCAACCCCCTCAGCAGGATGTTGTCACTCGGGCTAAGCTGACAGCCATCATGCAACAGATGACTCAGACTTTCCAGGAGAGACTTCAGCAGTTCGCCAAGAACTTGCAAGCTCAACATTCTGGAAGTCGAGCATTCGTCCCCGGACAACGCCGAGCACCTACCCATCACTCTCGGCAGGATGTAGTAGGGTCTCGGTCCAAGGGGAAGCAAGCTCAACATGAGCGTCGGTCTACCGTCGCTCCTGGACAGCCCGGCTACTCTGATCAGAGCTGGGTGAAAGAGATGAGGAAGTTTGAAGCTGAAAAAGGACAGAGGGCTCGTGAAAAGTCCAGGACTGTCGAAGACGCCAGGGAACTTATTGAAGCTTGTCAAGAGCATAGACGTCAAACTGACGCGAGGGAGATCATCAAAGACCTCCGGGTCAGAAACTCCGACGCTCGAACCATCCTCATTGAGAAGCGTCGGGCTCGAGAGGCCGCTGAGGAAGAGGTTGTGGGACCTAACCGGACCCACAGACCTCAAGACCTTCCTCAGCGCCTATCAGCACCAACTGCCAGGGATTCAACTAGAGACCGAGAGCGTAGCCCTCGCTGGGCGCATCGCTCCCTCGGCCTCCAGTCGAATGAGAAACCTTACCGGTTTCGAGAAGACTATGAAGAAGAGGGTCGTGACCATGATCAAGGTGTCCTCAACTACAAGACCCCCTTCAGCAAGGAGATTATGGACACTATTGACCCCTAAAAAGTGAAAGTACCACCCATCGAGCATTTCAATTGCAACACCGATCCCTCTGATCACATGGCCGCCTACAAAGCTCAGATGGCCGTCCAGACAGGGTGTGAAGCATCCTGGTGCAAATTCTTCCCAACCACCCTCAAGGGGATGGCACTCAACTGGTTCATTGAGTTGCCATCAAGAGTAATATCTGATTTCTCCACCCTCGAGTTGCTGTTTAATCAACACTTTGTTGCAGCAAATAGACACAAAACGACAAGCATACAACTTATGGCTTGCAAGCAGAGGGAGAATGAGACCCTCGGCGAATATATTAAACGTTTCAACGCTGAGTCATTAGATATATCTAACCTGGAAGACTCAGTAGCATTTGCAGCATTGATGTCTGGGCTCAAACAAAGCCGTTATCGCTTCGATTTACTTCATGATGAGGTCAGCACATTCACCGAGGCAATGACTCGGGCGAAAAGATACATCAATGCAGCTANACATCAATGCAGCTGACATAAACCATCCGATGGACCCTCATCCATCGAGGAAGGAAGGAAAGAGGAAGATGGAAGCTTTCTCTCGAGACAAGGGTAAGAAGCCTCGAGAATCTGATGATGGCAATGACCCTCGGTTCAACAAGAACCGACAAGAGATTTACATGGACATTAATGACAGTATCCCTCTTCCTAAACCAAACCCCGTCAAAACCTCCCAATACAGGAGAAATAAAAGTATGTGGTGTGATTACCACAAAGAGTGTGGACACACCACTGAACAGGCTATCGCACACCTATCAAAAGTAAACCAAACGACACTAACTAATGTAGCTAGGGTAGTAAGGATCGAATCCTCAGGGAAGCAGTTAAACTCTATTAGTTCTAAAAAGCTTAAACTGTGTAAAGAGCCTTGGTCGAGAAGTATTGACTAGCTAACTGACTATTGACTAATTACTAACTAATTACTGGAAATGACGAAGAATTAAACCAATAAACTAAGCCTAGGGTCATTCGGGTCACCAAGAACAACTAATGGATTCACTAACAAAGATCGTTCAATCTCACAACTATCGTCAAATTAGGGCTCACTAATTCTCTCGAATCTAGACTCCCTCGAAACTCATCTAGCGGCTCTCGCTCATGCCTAGACTAATTCCGCCTATTATTCAGTGGTCTTATTGTGGTATTTTTACCTCTCGGCATCAAATTCAACAATTACCAGAATTACAACTAAATCTGCGCACAATTCAATTGTAAACAAAGAAACCAATAATAGGAAATTGACTACTAATTATGGGATTGAAACAACCTAATTTAATTAGTCCATTGATTGATCAAGGTTTCCCTAACCCTAGAAATTAGACTACTCACTCATAATTATGAAGATCAAAACAAGAATAATTGTAAAAACCCTAATTGAATTCATGAAGTAATTAATAACTAAACTAATTAACATAAACAAAATTAACTAAATTAATTAAACTAGAAAGACTAAAAAGCATAAATTAAACTAAAATAAAGAACAAAACCAGAAGAATTACCAAATTGAAGAACAATTGAAGACTTGAATTGAATTGAAAATCAAAGTTATGAACAAAAACCCTAATTTCCCCTAAATTAATTTGAGAGAGAAAAGTGCTTAAAAATCTATCTTAAGAGAGTAATTCTAAATTATGAAAAACATAAGTTCTTTTGCCTAGAAAACCGTGCCTAATGTACCCAAGTTGGGCTTACAAAACCTAAGTACAAAGAAAATAAAAGACGAATAAAAAGATCGGGAAAAACGTCTGATGCGGGCGCATAGGAGGTTTATGCGCCCGCATCTGACCTCCAGAACGCCTCTAAAGCTGAAATCTTGATTAAATGCGCCCGCATGTCATTTTCATGCGCCCGCATCTTGACCTCAGAAGTTTATTTTGCTTCCTTTTCTTCTTATTTCTTCATAAGTTCTTTAAGGCTTGTTTTATACTTCTTGACACGCATTTCCATGCATCTTCATTCTTATCCCGTCTAAGCTTTCCGGCTTCGTTCCGAGCCTCGGTTTTCGTGCCTGAAATTACAAAACATACCAAAACCGAGCGTAACAACCGTGGATGATAAAAATCAACTAAAATGCTCTAAAATTGCCGGAAATTAATCAAACTTGACGAGACACTTCAAATTAGCTAAAGAACATCGAATGAGCTAAAATAAAGCCAGATTAACAACTTCTAAGCATAAAATTGACTCGAAACAAGGGGAAAAGCACTATAAAAACCACACATATCAACCACCCACTGCCGGGAGCTGAAAAATCACCTGAATCGGGTAGCCGATGAGGGAAAGATCGACAAATACCTCAAGTCAACCCCAAATAACAAAAAACAACAACACAATCAGACAAACAGCGATGAGACGTTCGGGGATGTCAATGTCATTGCTGGTGGATTCGCCTCCGGAGGGGCGAGCAACAATGCACGAAAGGGTCACGTAAGCTCCCTCGCCCATCAGGTGTTGAGAGTTGGGTCAGCTGACAAACCCACCTGCCCCACAATGACCTTTGACAATTCGACGATTCACTCTGTCCAGGTACCGCATGATGACCCGCTTGTCGACGAGGTCAAGATAGCCAATGCTAATGTGAAAAGGGTCCTGATCGACAGCGGTAGTTTTGCGGACATCATCAGCCTGGATTGTCTTCAAAAACTCAACATTTCTAAGGCAGAGGTCCAGCCCTTGGGACGTCCCCTCGTTGGATTCGGTGGGCAGTCCACCTATCCAGTAGGTACGATCAAGCTGCCCACCCGGATCGGGCAGAAGGGACGCGGGCGCAACTTGATGGTCAATTATGTGGTGGTTGACATCCCTCTGCCATACAACGTCATCTTTGGTAGGCCTACTCTTAACCAGATCAAAGCGGCCATCTCAACCTACCAACTGCTGCTCCAATTCGAACAGATGATGGTACCGTCGGGAAGCTGTATGGCAACCAGCGCACCGGACGAGAATGCTACGTCAATAGTTTCAAATCAACTGCTGAAGGGTCGGCTGAAACAAAGAAAAGAAAAATATCACCAGCGCCGCCAACATCCTCTGGCATGGAATTATATTTGACCGAGAACAATAAACATTACGCAAGGCCTCAACCTGTAGAAGGATATGAGGAAGTGGCCATCGGTCAAAATAAAGAGGAGACGGTTCGCATCGGTGAGGCCCTCAGCCCAGAGACTAAGGACAGCATCATCCAAGTGCTGAGAGAATACAGAGATGTGTTCGCCTATTCAGCAAATGAGGTGCTCGGCATCAGTCCCTCGGTCATGCAACACGAGCTGAACATAAAACCTGATTATAAGCCAATGAAATAGAAACTAAGGCATCAGGGACCCGAGAGGATTGCGGCAGCTGCAGTCGAAGTTAAAAAACTGTTGGAGACAGGGTTTATTCGAGAATGTCAATACACCGAGTGGTTGGCAAACGTGGTGCTTGTCAAAAAGCCAAACGATACTTGGCGTATGTGTGTTGACTTCACTGATCTCAATAAAGCTTGCCCCAAAGACGATTACCCTCTGCCAAAAATTGACAGGTTAGTCGATTCAACAGCCGTTCATGCTTTATTCAGCTTCATGGATGCAAATGCCGAGTATCATCAGATCCCGATGGCCGCCACAGATCAACCCCACACAGCCATCATCACTAACCAAGGGGTATACTGCTATCAAGTCATGCCCTTCGGGCTCAAAAATGCAGGAGCTACTTACCAACGATTAGTGAACAAGATCTTTGAAAAAAAAAATTGGGAGGAACGTGGAGGTATATGTTGATGATATGATCATCAAGAGCAAACAAGCAGAAAATCATGTTGAGGATCTGAAGGAAACTATGCAAACACTGAGGCACTACAACATGAAACTTAACCCGAAGAAGTGCGTCTTTGGGGTCAAAGGGGGAAAGTGCCTCGGGTTTCTAGTTGACAAAAGGGGCATCGAAGCTAACCCAAATAAAATTCAAGCTATACTGGACATGCAATCCCTTCGGACTGTGAAAGAATTACAAAGATTAACGGGTTGCATAGCAGCTCTCGAGAGATTCTTGTCTAGATCAGCCGATAAGAGCCTAACGTTCTTCAGAACTTTGAAAAGAAAGACATTTGAATGGGATGCCGAAGCTGAAGAGGCATTCCAGCAGCTCAAACAACCTCTCACTACTATCCCCAAACTAGTCTCACCCTTGCCGGGAGAGACTTTATTCGTTTATTTAGCAGTCTCTGAACACCCACTAAGTGTTGTTCTGGTGGCCGAGAGGGAGAAGGTTCAGCATCCTGTGTACTTCATCAGTCATACATTCAGAGGGGCTGAATCAAGGTATCCTCAAATCAAAACGTTAGTATACACGCTCGTCATGGCCAGCCGAAAACTAAAGCCGTACTTCCAATCCCATCAGATTAAAGTCCTAACCGGACAGCCCATTCAGAAAAAGCTTGAAGGGAAGAACCACTCAAACAGAATGACCGGGTGGAGGAATCAGTTGTCAGACTTTGGCTTACAATATGAACCGCGAAGATCCATCAAAGCACGTGCCTTAGCTGACTTCATCGTAGAATGCACCAACCGACCAGCCTCCCCCGACGACTCCCAACCATGGGAACTATTTGTCGACGGATCTGCCACTCGGACAGAGTGTGGGGCAGGAATATTAATCAAGGCAAATAAAGGCGATCGGTTGGAGTACGCGGTAAAGTTTGACTTCACAAAATCTAATAATGAAGCCGAGTACGAGGGCCTGCTCCTCGGTCTTCAGATGAGTCAAGCAGCGGGGGCACACTCGGTCATTGCTAATTCGGACTCTGAGCTAATAGTTGGGCAGGTCTACGGAGAATTTGAGGCCAAGGAAGATGGAATGAAGATGTACCTTCAGAAAGTTCAGGGTGTAAGCCAAACAATGAGAAAATTTGAAATACGTCACATCCCTCGGTCTGAGAACCAACAGGCCGATGCCTTAGCCAGGCTCGCTAGCTCAGCCGAGTGGATGGCTCCTCGGACAATCAGCTGGGAAGTCTTAAGGGAGCCGAGCATCAATGAACCAAAAGTTGTACACATTTTAGATCGAGGACACCACTGGCAACAACCCCTGATCGACTATTTGGCAGAGTGCAGGCTTCCCGATGACACACGGGATGCTGAGAAGGTCAAACAATCCTCCAAATGGTTCCTCCTCCACGACGGCCATTTATACAAGAAATCATTCACCCATCCCTTGTTAAAATGTATAACTCCTGAAGAAGGTGATTATGTACTAAGAGAGATACATCAAGGGGCATGCGGTGCTCACCAAGGCGCGAGAACAATTGCGGGGAAGGCCCTCAGGTCAGAGTACTATTGGCCCACACTAAAACAGGATGCCACCACCCTCGTACAAAAATGCAAACAGTGCCAATTTTACTCTGACATCCCAAGAAGGCCAGCTCAAGACCTCAGCGCCATGCTACCAACACTGCCCTTTGATCGATGGGGGATGGACCTCCTCGGCCCTTTTCCCCCAGCCTCGGGACAAAGGAAGTTCCTAATAGTGGCGGTTGATTACTTCACAAAGTGGATTGAGGCTGAACCATTAGCCACAGTCAGTGATAAACAAGTCAATAGCTTCATTTGGAAGAACATAATCACAAGATTTGGTGTTCCGAGGACTCTCCTGTCTGATAATGGTCGGCAATTCGACAGTAAGCCAACCAAGGAATATTGCTCCACGTTTGGCATATAAACAAGGTTCTCAGCCATCGGACGTCCTCAGACCAATGGCCAAGCGGAGGCTGCTAACAAAGTCATAGTCAATGGCATCAAAAAGCAACTGGAGGGTGCCAAGGGGTCCTGGGTTGATGAACTTCCAGGAATCCTATGGTCCACTCGAACAACAGTCAAAGAGGCTACAGGACATAGTCCTTTCAACTTGGTCTATGGCAGTGAGGCAGTTCTCCCAGTAGAGGTGGGCATTCCCTCAGCTCAGATTACCTTCTACGATTATGACAAAAATGAGGCACAAAAGGCAGTCGACCTCGACTTATTACCCGAGACTCGGGGAAACGCCTTGTTGAAGTCCATAGTGTATAAACAAAAAATCACAAGGTATTTCAATAAGAGAATTCTCCCTCGGGAAATTAAGTTAGGTGATTGGGTGCTAAGGAAGTTTGAAACTACTGGCCGAGCACCAACGATGGGTAAGCTTCAGCCAAATTGGGGGACCCTACAAAGTAAGAGAGGTAATCAGGCCAGGCACCTTCAGGCTAGAGGATGAGGAGGGAAATATAGTCCCTCGGCCATGGAACGCAGACAACCTCAGGAAATTCTATGTATAGCAGTTTACATTGTTTAATTATTGGGGCAAGAAAATTTAGTCCTCATTCAATTGTAAAAAGTAATAATTAACCAATGTAACTTGTATTGCAACAAAGACTGAATATAATCGCATGTGTCCATCGAAACAATAGATTATCAATTCTTAGACTTTGAATATAATCGCATGTGTCCCTCGAGGTAATAGATTATTGATTCTCATATTTTATAATCGCATGTGTCCCTCGAGGCAATAGATTATTGATTCTCATATTTTATAATCGCATGTGTCCCTCAAGACAATAGCTTAATGATTCTCATATTTTGAATTCAGTCGCATGTGTCCCTCGAGATAATAAATTAAGGGGCAGTATCGCACCTCCCTCGGGACAAGCACATGTCATCTGACCATTAAAAACTGGTCCTTTGTCAAAATTCACTAAGTGTTTGTATAAAATTATCAAGCAATTATGAAGACAAAGAAAACAAGGAAGACAAACTCAGAATGAAACAAAAAGTATTTTATTAATAATTATCATTCACTACAAAAGCAAGTTTCATTACAACAAAAACAAGTTTCATTACACAACAAGAGTTGATTAAAATACCAGGAGGCTACTTAGGACTAGACTCTTTTGGCTGCCCTTTGTCGTGTCCGCCTTTACGGCGCAACTCAGCGGTCCTAGCCGGATCCTCGCTGGAAGATGTACCAGAAGAGTCTTGGACCTCGGTCTCCCCTGTGGCTGGCTCCACAGGCCCCTCATCCTTCTTCGATGGAGTGAATTCAGCATCAAGCTCAGCATCCATCACGGCTTTCTCATCATCCTTTTGCATTTTCGTGTAAGCCTTTTGGACGTGGCGCTAGAGGTTGACGTCCTCCTTCTCCATGATTTGGCCGATTCTGCGTATCGCATCGGCCTCACCATGATCGTAGGACGCAAGCCCCACAGTAGCAGCATAATCAGCAACAGCAGGGGATCTTTTTCACTCTTCCACAAACGCGGCTGCATTCTTGTTCAGCTGGTCAGCCTTCTTTGCCAGAGTGGGCTCCACTGATGCCTTAAGTGAACGAAACTTCTTCAACCTCTTCTTAAGGGTTGAAATCTTTTCTTCTTGCTCTTTAAGAGAAGTAGCAGATGTGGCAAGGTCTTCTTGCATCTTGGTAAGCTGCGCCTCAGCGTCTTTTTTCTGTTGCAAGGCTTCGTCCCTCTGCTGCTCAGTGGCCTTGAGCTGATCCTTCAACCTCTGAACGTCAGTAGACATGGTACGTTTGAACTGCTGAGCCATGACATTCATTCGTACCGACACCTGTTCCATTGGTCGTCAGTATGAGACAAGCAACTTAAATCATTAAGTAAAAGAGTCATGTCAAAAAGACTTACATCCATCCAGGAAGAGACCAAATCTTCCACCTAGTCAACCCCTTTTGCTTTGATAGCCTCCTCGTCCTTAGGGGTGATCAACTCTTCCAGACATTTTCTTGCCCGAGACCTCCTCTCCCGGACTGAGAGCTCTGTAAAAACATTGTCTGATCCGACGGGAGGAGGGCGTCGGTGGAGGACTGAATCCTCAAGATAGGCGGTTTCCAAGTCCTTCGGATCAGAAACCCCTATGACCTCGAACCTCTCGGGTTCCTCCTCTGCCGGGACAGACTTCTCAGACGTGTGAGAAGCCCCAATCTCCTCGATTTCCTTCATGATGGCCTCATCAGGAGGGACGATGGCCAGAGCTTGAGATTCGGTCCTCTTCCTCTTATGCTTGGATGGTTGAGGGTTCTGTAAAAAGATGTTAGCAAAAAACAAGTTGTGAAAACTAAGGTACAGATGAAGCAGATGAGGCTTACCGAGGGAGGGGCAGGATTCTTCAGCTTCTTCTCTGCTATCCGTTGTTGGAGCTGTTTCTTTCTCAGCTCAACAGCACTGACAGCACTAGCCATATTAGCTGGGAGGTCAGTGATAACTCTCTCTGTCAAGTAAGAGAATATGTTAGACACATGACACAAGAAACAAAGGCATTAAAGCAGTAAGAGATGATAGTCCTACCCCTCGAGAAAAGATGACTCAACCCCACATAACAGAGGAAGAACTCGTTCTCCAGAAAGGACTTGTCCGGAAGGGTGAACCGTGGTTCCAACGTCCTCTGACCGTTGGCCACCACCTCGACAGTCATGAGGTAGAAAGCCACCCTAGCTTCCTCCTCAGTCATCGTCTCTACATCTAGGTTTATGTCGAAATTAGGACCCCTCTCGGTAGGTGCAATGGGAAAAGACCAACCACGAGGGTCAGTGGTATATACAAAGACGAAATTTGATCTAAAGTTCTTGTTGCTCGAGGGAAGACCCCCATTTAACCAATAAAGCCCTCGACTGTGAAAAGTATATCACTTTGTTGCATATTCCTTACCAGATATATGTACGAGTTTGGCAATGTTGCGCCATAATCTAAGGCTCGGCTGTACATCTAATAATCTACACATGGAAATAAAGATGAGAATGCTGGACAAGGCATTCGGCATCAGTTGGCAGAGGGCTAAGTTATATGTACAAAGTAACTCGGCTAAAAAGGGGTGTAGTGGGAATCTAAGTCCTGCTTTCAAGTAAGTTTCATATACAGCTATGGCTCCTGGGGTCGGCCTATCTACAGTATAAAGGAGCTGAGGGTCTATACAACTATACCCATCCTTAAAGTTATATTTACTATGAAGATCTTGGATACCGTCATTCTTTAAGTATCTTTGGTAGGCAGGAGAAAGGTAAATGTCACCCGGACCCAAAGGAAGTTGTGCTACGCCCTCGGGTGTTGGTTGCTGGATGGATTGTTCTTCTTGCTCAACCATGGTCACCACTCCTCTGTGTAAATAAGAGTCACAATAACCGAAAGGACTATTACGAAAGGCAAGTGAAATAATCCAAGGGTTATTTATGAATTTCTCTTCCCCCTCGGAAGAAATGCTCTCGGGGGAAGAACAGAGTGGGACTCCCTCGGGAACTATACGATTGACCAAATCCCCAACCTCCCTCGGGTCAGCTAGAGAAGCAATATACATCGTACAACTAGACAAGGGTCCTCGGGTCAATTGGGGAAAGGGTTATCTAAACCTATTTCCCGAGGACTAAAACTTAATGAATACAAAAGCACAAGGGATCAGTTAAGGGGCATACCTTACTAGTCAGGCGATTAAGGGAGACAAAAACGACTTGGATCCTCGGGCTAACTTCCTTGAACACTCGGGATGGTTACTTCTCTCTCTAGAAAATGCTCTCAAAAATTTTGTGAAGTTGTGAAAAGTGACGAATGAAAATGACAAGTTACTGTTATATATACATTCAGAAAGTAGATGAAGAGATGCCTCGATAATCGAAAAATAAAGTACAAGTCAAAAACACTTAAGTACGGAAGAAGTAACTGAAGAGCCAGTTATACTTCCTCAAAACCCTAAAGTAAAGGGCCATTTGAGGAGTCAGTTATACTTCATCAAAACCCTAAAGTAAAGGGGTATCCCAAGGATCGGTTGTACTTCATCAAAACCCTAAATGCATTTCACCAAAAACCCAAATTGTACAGGGTACTGCACGAACATGTCCAAGCTAAGTGTCACATTCCTGATGACCCTTGCAGGGTATACTCAATCCCGCATGACGATGGTTCACACCCTCGGTCAACCATCGTCTAGGGGGCCTGGTGTATAACCCAGGCTAAAAGACCTACCGGTTAGGCACGCAAGGATGGAACAAGTAAGGACCTCCTCGGTCATGAATGGAACACTCCGCATGACTGAGGAGTCTTGAAGATGACTCCATTACATCCAAGTGATAGATACATACCGGGGCTCACTAGCCCCTCGAGCAAAGGGGAGGCCATCGATAACACTCCCTCAGTCGCTGATAGGAGGGAGTCCTCCTCGGTTATGCATGAAGCTCCCTACTTGGCTGAGGGACAAATCAAATGGTCATATAAAGTGTCGACTCATAATCTCCTCGGGCATTCAAAGGACCCTCGGTCATACATCCTCGGCCATTAAGGGTACCTCCTCGGTCAAGCATAGGACTCCTACTTGACTGATAAACCACCAGATTATCACAAAAAAACCAAGTGTCGGATCGATGAAGCCTCGGCCATAAAGGGTGCCTCCTCGGGCCTCGCGGAAGTCCTCGAGGACACCTCCTCGGGTAAAGAAAATGGAACCTCCTCGATCAGGGATGGGGCTCTCCCCATGACAGAAGAACCATGAAGGTAACTCTACAATGGTCAAGTGTTGGGTTGGTAGTGGACCTCCTCAGTCGCACCCCCTCAGTCTCGGTCAGGGGAACCAGCTTGCGATCTAAGGAAGGAAATGGGGCTTATACACTCCTCGGAAGTTTATCTCGGCAATGTAGAACGTAAGCCCTCAAACATGTTTTTACCACAAGAGGGACATTCTCAATTGATGAAAGAGAGGGATAGCCCCTCAGTCATACCTCCTTGGACACATAGCTGAGGAGGGGTGTTTCCCTCAGTCATCCAATGGTGGAACTAAGGTAAAGCTCCTCAGTCATACCTCCTTAGACACATAGCTGAAGAGGGATGCCTCCCTCGGTCATCCAAGGGTGGAATGAAGGGTAGAGCTCCTCAGTCACGCCTCCTCGGTCACATAACTAAGGAGGGTCTCCCTTGGTCATCCAAAGGTGGAACGAATTATAAAACTCCTCAGTCATACCTCCTTAGAGAAATAGCTGAGGAGGGATGCCTCCCTCAGTCATCCAAAGAGGGAATGAAGCATGGAACTTCTCGGTCACACAGCTGACGAGGGGTACCCTCCTCAGTCACCAAGAGGGAAAGAAGGTAGACTCCCTCAGCTACACCTCCTCGGTCACACAACTGAGGAGGGGTACCTTCCTCAGTCACCAAGAGCGAAAGAAGATAGAGTCCCTCAGCTACACCTCCTTAGTCACACAACTGAGGAGGGGTACCTTCCTCAGCTACCAAGAAGGGAGGGAAATGAAGAGTCCCTCAGTCACACCTCCTCGGGGGCATAGCTGAGGGGGGGGGGGGTCACCCTCAGTCAACTGGGCAAGACAGCCTGTCATCATTCTTCGGCAGCACGTTAATCGAGGTTACGCCCAACATGCCATCCTTAACGAGTATCGGATTCCACGTCGGCCGTAGGCTAATTGTTTGGGCCAGGTCCAGATCATAGGCCCATGTAAGGAAATTACCATTTTACCCCTAACAGGGCAACACAAAGGAAATTACTATTTTACCCCTAACATGGGCAAAGGATCCTCACAAACACTCCCTTCGGAGGGATGTCAGATTATGACAAGTAATCCCAATGGTCTGACAACTGTACTTTCGTACTATAAATATAGTACAATTTCCACATTTGGAGGTACGCTTTTCCTGCCATTTCTGACAAATTCCCTAAAATTCGGATCGATTCTTCCAGCTTACTGACTTAAGCATCGGAGGGGCGTTCCCGGGAAAAACCCCCCGGGTTAGTCATCCTCTGTCTGTTTTGCAGGTCAGATTTGGTTCTCGAGAAACGTTCGCAGGTCCAATTCAAACAAATGTTTCTACCAGGAACATATAGTATGTTAAGGATTATACTAGAGGAGAACTCTAGTGGTTGGATTTCTGACATTGGATTACAGATTTCCATTCCCTCAATTCCAAGAAAACTATTAAAGGCTCTTAAAGCTCAAGGAAGCTAAGCCGAGTTTACAGGCTCTCGCCTTCTCAAATGTTCCGAAATGCTGCTAAATAATGACCGTAAGTAAATTAAATTACCTGTCCCCTAGTCAATAGCAGCCATGAGATATCAAAACAGTCGTTGCAACAATGCACACTCCTCTAAACTGTCCGAAGGCAGCAGCAATAGAAATGTAACGGTAGAGTTCCTTCTGCGAGTTAGAATCACAGTTTTCAGTGAAAGCCATTCCTTATTCCTGCAAAGTCGCAACACTCACATTAAGTTGTGATGATTATCTCAAAACTTAACAATTTCACTAATTTATTCGGACTCAAAGTTGGAACATAAATATAGAACTTACTTTAAAAGAGGCCCCAAATAATTAAAGCAAAACCTTATATATAGAAAAAGAAAAAGGAATTCTTGACATTAAGAGTCTGTTTACTTTAGCTTAAAATCCGTTCAGTTTAGTTCAGTTCTTCTCTTATTTTGTCATTCATCAATCTTTCATAAAAAACTTTTAGTTTAGTTCAGCTCCAATCAACTCAGTTCAGTTTAATTTATCTGAAGTAAACAGGCCCTAAATACAGAAGAGTGAACTTTTCTTTAAAAGAAAACTCCCACATCAAAACAACACCCCAAAATTAAAAAATTTAAAAAGGGAATGCTTCTACACTTGATTTTTTCCTATGACAGAAGTAACACAACAGAGTTGAGAAACAAATCACAGCACATATAAAAAGACAGGAGGCATATGAGTGGGTAGAGAAAATCCATATGCAATGCAGGGAAACTTATACTTATAGTGTATTACGCATACTCAAACTAATATTGAGCCGTCATGCTCATCTAAAATTCATGTATTTTGAGAAGATACATACATGAATATTTAGTTATTTACATTTTGAGCTGTCATGTATTTCTACATGAACATGTAAAAATGTAATATACATGAATCTTGAATAAAGTAACAGATTCAACAAGATTTCGTGAAAACTATTTTGAGCTGCCTAGCTACATTTCTAACAGATGATCCAGAAATTTCTAAATTTCTGTCTATGAATATTGAGCACAAGCAGAAAACAAACATGGAAATGACATAAGACACGGCATGGAAATTAAAGGATTTGCTGCAATGCTGCCATGTCCCCAAGCTGCATTTTCAACACATATCAGTAATGAGAAACCTTAAAACAACAACAAGCCTTAACCCCAACATTATTTGGGATCGGCTAGACATGAAACAATAAATTGAATCGCAAAAGTCATAAGAATCTTCCAACCGTACAGGTAAAGCAACATGGAATCCTTGGAAGTAGATCACAATGAGGAAGTTCAAGACGGTTGCAAGCAAGTTGGTTACATATAGAAGGTTTTGTCTGTAAAAGGTCTCCTGAAGGGGTTGAACTTCATCAGTTTTGGTAACAAGTAGGTGCGACAAGGCAATGACATTACCCTCAAACTCAAGAGTCAAAAGTACCATGGCCAGCGTCAATAGTGGTTGGGCACCTGGGCTGAATGCTTTCCTGATGATAATTAACCAAATAATAAAAGTTGATGTTTTAGCAAAAAACACACTACATTAGAATACAGTATACACAATGGATACCCATAACACAAAACAGCAAGTAGCTTACCAGATGTTGGCAGCAATGAAAAGCGAAATTCCAGAACCAAACCATATCTTTTCTGAAGTCATCAAGGCAGATCATATCTATTCCAGCAAAGTATTAAGAATAAAAAGTGCACGGACTTCACGGACATTGTTGTCAACTTCAATAATCATTGACCCAACCAAAAGCTACATCATCAACCCAGAGGTGACATTGTGACAATGGGGGCGATACCAAGCTCAGCTCCATGACAGTTCCGATCCACAGTTGGAAGCAAGAATGACATGCATCCAATAGAATGGATCAGCAGAGCCTTTCACGGAGAGAGTTTCATACAGTGAAGCCTGACTGCACACAAGATATATAAACAACAAAATAAAAGAACAGGTGACCTTTCACTGATCGGCATCGCTCTATCTGTAGTTTCTACCTCCGGAAGGAACAGAAATAGTTTCAACAGATGCAACACTAAAAATACTCCTCCATCTTAAACTACTCAACCAGATTTCAGTTCTTTATGGCCTGTCAGATTGGTCTCATGATCTCATCATTATCAATATTATAGATTAAACCATTGCAATCCAACGTATGCCGCCTCCTCATGCACATTAACATAGCTCTCTACTTCAATGTCATCTCATATTATTGGAAAAAAGTGTCCATTAAAATTTGAACTTATGATCTATCGCTTCAAATGCGCATGAGTTGCCAACTAAATTATGCATTCGCAGCAACTTATGACATCATGCATTCAAGAAATAAGGAAAAGTTCGATAAAATAAAACAAAAGCAAACCATCCAACAAATCTGGGGTGAAGTCCGTGCCTATAGCTAGTTAGATATATAGTACTGTTTTAAATATTATGTTCAATCTGATATATTCACAATTAATTCAAATACATCACAGAAATTTTCTATGGGGGGAAAAATGCCTGTACTTTGTACAAGTATACTCACCACCAATATTGTACAAGATTTATCCGTAAAAATGAGGAAAAGAAGAAATTTTTTATGAGTGATTTAAAAGTCTAAAGCATCAACAGGTAGAGAATTCGTTCTTTGAAGTGAATGTGGAAGCAATGCTCCTGTATAAAAGTTTTGGGCATTCATCATACTGTCTGGGCTGAACCACTCATTTTGAAGCCTGCGAGAGGGTATATTGGTGGGCTTCCTCCGACCAAAGTTTGAAGCAAATTGAGGAGAAAAATGCTTTTCCAATGCAAATTTTAGATCACTCTCATCTAATCCTCTTTCAAGTGGACGAAAAGATATCTTCTTACTCCACTTCAAACCATTGTACTCCTTTTCGGCAGCTAAATACCGACTCTTCACATCTGCACTGTACTGCTCATCTTTTAAATCTCTCAACTGCAGGTGGTACTTGGCTTTTAGCCATATCAGCTCCTTCCTTGCTTCATCTTCATACTCCTCCTCATCAACAATGGAGGTAGCAGGGGAATTATAAGGCGTTAGTGCTTGATTATAAATTTTGGCTGTCCTTGTATCAATCTCATAACTTGATTGATTTTGTGGGTCACGAATTTCACCAAAATGGAAGTTTAAGCTTGGTCTCCGATGATGATTAACCAATGCATCTGTATTCAGTATCACACCAGGTTCTATCGCATCAGGCTCAGATGGAAAAGTTACCTCCTCAAAACGCCCACGCATAGAAGTTGATCCATGACTTGCACAACGAAGGAGTTGGATATTTCTCGGTTTTGGGCTGCCAAAGTTCAGATAATCAGCTAAAGAGTAATGAACGTGCACAGGTTCATTCTCATGGTTCAGGCTAGTACACTCATCTGCTGCTTCTTTTTCTTGCACTTCTTCTTCTTCTTCTTCTTCTTCTTCTTTAATATCCAAACTCTTTTTCCAATCAGGAACCAACGCAGCAATCTCACAATCTATCATATCTGCTATTCTCTTCACATCTTCCTCCATAATATTTAACTCAGAAACCATTTCAGTTGTAACACTCATAGCAGTATCGGTCTCAATGTCAAATGGGAAGTAGATATTTCGAACTCGCCCTGGAAAAACAATGTACCATATTATAGCTTCTTATTATATTACTTTTTGACGTATCTGAAGGTGAATTTTCAAAGATTGTATGCTCTTCCTAACTAAAACCCCGTCCCCCCTCCAAAACAAAACACACACACGCACAATTGTTCTCAAAAGAACAAGAAATAATTCAGTACCTTCTTTATCGGTGATTCGGAGTCTTAAGAAGATTTCACCATTTGGTCTTCTCTTTCCCTTAATTGAGATGTCCATATCTGTCAATATGTCGTCCTCAAGAAAAGTAAATAGCTCAATTTCGCTGGCAGCCAACTCAAGTGTTTTGCACTCTTGTTCATGATCAGGTTCATAGCCAGCATAGTCACCACAACTACTGCTATTCATATCATATTTGTAAGGTGATTGCACAACTTTACTTATATTGTCAAAATCTTTATTCTGATCATACCCTCCATCATCATTTCGCAAAAAAGGATCTCCTAGTAGCTCCTTTGCGGACAATCTATCAGACACGGTAGCTAAGCATTTCTCAACAAAGCAGCGCACTTCTGGATCCTTAACTTTGTAAAGTGCATCAGGCTTTTTCCCCTATTAACAAGAAAATAACTATATTAACTTCGTTGATCAAATATAAACCAGATTCTAAAAATAAGCATAGGAGGGGTTTTCTTAGTTCTTACAGCAACTACTTTCTTGTAGATTTGAGCAGGGTGTGTACACTCACTGTAAGGATAATCAAAAGTAACCATTTCAAGCACACACATCCCAAATGAATAGATGTCAACTAATTCATTGTATTCCTCGGCATAAACCTCTGGGGCCATGAATTCTGGCGTACCTGAGGTACGAAACATAACATTTTCGCATATCTTA
This sequence comes from Suaeda aralocaspica, assembly GCA_016808085.1. NCBI lineage: Eukaryota > Viridiplantae > Streptophyta > Magnoliopsida > Caryophyllales > Amaranthaceae > Suaeda > Suaeda aralocaspica. The sequence continues at coordinate 955,727 of PYUH01000055.1, read as the reverse complement.
GTAGCATTACAATTTACAAAACAGACAATTATTTTCTTTCCATCAACTACATATTTATTTTAATTGACACCCAGATTCTTAACTATGTTGTATGGGCATAGTATGTAGGTTAATAATACAAACAAATGATTAGCTAATATAATTTGAGAAATAATAGAACTAGGATTAAAAAAAAAAACAAAACAAAACTCAATCATTGCATTGTATGATCACCCTATTAAAACAACTTCAATAATTAAGAAGACAGCTCAAACTCACCAACACAACGGGCGGCGTGCGATTTCCGGAGTATGGCAGCTAAGCCAAGATCCCCAATCTTAACTTCACCTTGGTTCCCATTAATGAAAATATTGTCACATTTGAGATCTCTATGTATGACTGGAGGATCATGACTATGAAGATACAATAGCCCTTCTAGTATTTGCCTACACCAATGTTTTACTGCTCTTATATTAACCTTTCTATGCTTCACCCTATACCTATAACAATCACAATTCCCCAAAAAAAAAAAAAAAAAAAAATTACTACACGAATCAACATGAAACAAGTTGTTGCTAACTGTATAATCATTTTTAAGGTTTTTTTTTTTTTTTTTGTGGATTGATTTAATTTAATTTATTCTGATGTAATCATTTAGGTAGGAGTCCCTTATTTGAGGGAGTGTTTAAAAAAAGGAGAGCCTTCGTAGAAATTTTGATTAGAATTCTTTGTAAAAGTGATGGAAAAAAACAAAAGCAATATTTATAAATATAAAGTGAAGATTTTATTCTTATAATTTATATAAGTTTTAAGTGTATATACAAATATACAGGGTGTGTTTGTTGATGGCCTAATGATATATCCCTGAAAAAGGTAAGAGTTGGCTCTTGATTATCCCCCAAAGTTCCACTGTTTGTGTTTGTGTTTTGCTCTATGTGCTTTGCTTTGCTTTTTCTTTCCAGCGAGGTGTCCCAACACCCCTTAAAGCAGTAGACAACGTTACAGGTTTGGCAGCTATATATGGAACTCTCATCATATCTAATTATCTATATACTACCGTCCTCACGATACGGGTCGAATTCGGATTGTCAAACTAAGTTCCGGTGAATCAAGTTGACATTTAAAAAATATATATACTATTTTCTCTATGACTCATGATGTAATCAAACTACATAATAGTATAATGTTATTTATAAATATTAAAAAAAATAGTTGCTGCATTGATTATAATATGATAGTAGTATTTGTTGTTAAAACTACTAATGTGTTTGATTTATCATGACACGATCAGAAACAAAATGTATTTTTCACCAAAGGTTTAGCATTGTATTTTCTAATTTACCATGTACCTTTACACTCGGTAGGTAGATGGTTATAAATTGTGCTAATGAAAAAATTTGTATTAGAACTTGTTATAAATATCAATTTTCATTTCCACACTAGTGTTAGTTTCAATTATAATGTCTATTTGTTTGCACTCTAATAATTTTCATTCGGCCACCTAATTCCCCCCCCCCCCTACTACACACCAAATGGTAATTGGGAAAGCTAAACAACGCCTACAAATTTAAGACCCATTATACCTGTCACTTGATAAACACCCACCACCACCGTAACGTCACTCTCATCACCACCAACACCACCCCACCACTCTATAAGACTACATTTACCATTACAATGCCACTAGTGTCGTTGCTGGCACCTTGATTTTTATTTTTTATTTTTAATTTGTACCGAATCATTAAGTCGATGATTCACTCAAGGGCAAAACATCTTAGCTAGTCGATTCACCCATGACAAATTGTCTAGGTTATATGGCTGGAATATTTTGCATTAACTTTGCCCGTTACCAATGATTCAATTATTTGTAAAACAAAAAGTCTGTTATTTGTAACGGGCTAAAAGGCACATTACAAATAATATGTATTATAACTGGGCAAATTAAGACACGTAACAAATAACATGTTTTAAACATTAATAATAATAATAATAATAATAATAAAATTATTATTATTATTATTATTTATTATTATTATTATTATTAATTTGCAAATCATCCAGCCTAGAAGATTTGCCCATAGGTGAATCGTATGGCTGGGACGTTTTGCCCTGGGCAAATCTTTTGGTCTGATGTTTCAAGCAACTTTACGACATGTTGGTTGCCATTGTTAAAGCCTGATAATTGCATTTTATATACTTTTTTCTTCCCATTACCGATTGATTTTGGCTTTAACTTAGCTCTTAGGAGCTATTTATGCTCTATTTGGAAATCTAGTGTCGTTTTTGCTTGAGTGAAGTTTTGTAGGTTTTCGATGATTTTGCATTGATTCCAGAACATTACATGAGGTTAAGGCCGAATTTGGAGAGCCATGATTAATGGTGAAGTATTTGGGAAGGCCATTGTACGACCCGGAGCATTAAAGACGAGCTGATCCTAATTTGGGCATGAAATGAATTCTTAGATGTGAGCCCGATCAGTCAGGTGATTTACACTAGATAATTTGAGCTCTGAGGAAGAAAACAAGCTTCGGGCCCGATGGGGTGAATTTCACCCGAGTGCTCGGGCAGTTTATACTTGTTGATTTTTCCATAGAGAATTAGTAGAGAAACGCAGAACTCATTTGTCAGTGTGTCCAAGTGTTTTCGCCCGATCAATCGTACAAACTTTACTTAAATTTTTTCTGTTGACATTGGGAGAGAACGTTGATCGCATCCGATCGGGCAGGTTTTTCCCAATCGTTTGGGCGGAATTCCTTGGTGTATTTTTCTCCCTTGAAGCGCCACATATCCACTCGTCAGTGTGCCCATCAGGTGGGTTTCATCTGATCGGTTGGGTGGATCTCCTCGTGGGCTTTTCCTTATTTTTCTTGGGTTTTCAAGCTTTGGCTTGTTTACTTTATCTGAAAAACGTTGAACTGAACTGATTGAGCTGAACTGAACTCAAAGTTTTTATTAGGTTTTTATAGAAGAGTTGAGCTGAGATGACTGAACTGAATTGATTGCAGCTAATTGAACTTCTTTAAGCTGTAAATAACAGATCCTTTGTATAAATACTGAAGTTTGTTTTGCTCATGTACATAACTTACTATTATTATTCCAGCATAGTTTTAGGTCTACTCAGGCTTGTTTACTCAGCATAAATCAGTTTAGTTCAATTCAGCTCCAATCAGTTCAATTCAGTTAAGTTCTGCTCCAATCAATTAGTTAGTTTAGTTCAGTTCAACTCAACTCTTCTCTACAAACATATTAAAATTTTCAATTTAGTTCAGTTCAGTTTATCCAATCTGTTCGTTGTTTCAGTCAGTTCAATTCAACTATTTTCAGCTAAAGTAAACAGGCCCTTGAAAAACAATTGTTACTCTTGAATAATTTAATCACCAATTGCAGGGTTTATTTCAATCTTTACTTTCAATTATGCTTTTGAGCTCTAATTATATCCCTTTACTATGTTCATGTTTCTATCATTATTGCTATTGTTTTTATTCCAATCATGTCCGAGTAGTCTAATACTAGGTTTAGGTGAACTATGAACGCCCTAGTTGAAATTGTTTGGTAGTTATTATTAGTTCATGTTTTCACTAGATTGCTATCACTTCACTAGATTACTAATATGTGCGGTTTTTATGGTGTTTTTCCCCTGTTTTCAGGCCATTTTATGCCTAGTGGTTTGTTATTCTGGCTTGATTTTAGCTCATTTGGTGTTCTTTAGCTAATTTGAAGTGTTTCGCCAAGTTTGATTGATTTCCGGCAATTTTAGAGCTTTTTAGTTTGATTTTACATTTGCGGTTGTTATTTTTCGGTTTTGGTGTGTTTTGTAATTTCAGGAACACGAAAACCGAGGTTCGGAACGAAGCCGAGAGCTTGGACGGATAAGGATGAAGATGCATGGAAGTGCGTGCCAAAAAGCTATGGAAACAAGTCTCAAAGAAATCATGAAGAAATAAGAAGAAAAAAAAAGACAGCTTCTGAGTGCTCTATGCGGCCGCTAAAACTACTATGCGCCCGCATTACGAAGAATTCAGCTTCAGAGGGCTTCTGGGAGGTTGATGCGGGCGCATAAATCTCCTATGCGCCCGCATCATCCGTTTTCCGGGATTTTTATATTCTTCTTCATTTTCTTCGTACTTAGACTTTGTAAGCCCAACTTTGGGTACTAAAGGCACCGTCTTTCTAGGCAAAACAACTTATGCCTTTCATAATTTAGAATTAGACTTTTAGGTTTTAGTTTAAGCACTTTTTCTCTCTCAAATTAATTTGGGGATTAGGGTTTTGTTCTTAACAATCAAATTTCAATTCAATTCAGTTCTTCAACTTGTCTTCATTGGTAATTCTTTTGCTTTTATTCTCTTTACTTAGTTTAATTTATGCTTTAAGTTTCTTTAGTCTAATTAATTTAGTTAATTGTTGATGTTAATTAGTTTAATATAAACTACTTCATGAATTCAATTATGAATTTTATAATTATGTTTGCTTTAATTTCATGTTCATGAGTGAGTAGTTCAATTTCTAGGTGTTAGGGGAACCTTGACTATTAATGGACTAACTAAATTAGGTTGTTTCAATTCCGCAATTAGTAGTCAAATTCCTATTATTGGGTTTTCGTTTACAATTGAATTGTGCGCAGATTTAGTTGTAATTTTAGTAATTGTTGAATTTGATGCCGAAGGTAAAAATACCACAATAAGACCACTGAATAATAGGCGGATCAGTCTAGGCATGAGCGAGAGCCGCTAGATGAGTTTCGAGGGAGTCTAAATTCGAGAGAATTAGTGAGCCTAATTTGATGATAATTGTGAGATTGAACGATATTTGTTAGTGAATCCATTAGTTGTTCTGGTGACCCGAATGACCCTAGGCTTCATTTATTGGTTTTAATCTTCGTTATCCCCGTAATTAATTAGTAGTCAATCAGTAGTCAGTATTTAGTCACATTTCTCAACCAAGCCCTTTGTACGGTTTAAGCTTTTAGAACTAAAGAGTTCAATTGCTTCCCTGAGGATCGATCCTTACTTCCCTAGCTACATTAGTTAGTGTCGTTTGGTTTATTTTTGATAGGTGTGCGATAGCCTTATCAATTACTATCACTTGTTGAATTGTTTACAATTGAATACTGGCCAGGTTATGATTTGTTGGTAATTGTTGAATTCGTACGAGAGGCAAGAATACCACAATAGACCCTAGATATAGGCGGACTGAGTCTACTTAGACCGAGAGCCGCTAGATGAGTTTCGAAGGACTAGTTTGAGAGAATTATGTGCTTCAATCTAGTAATTGCATGAACTTATTGATTGCTAGTATTTTGTTTTGTCGGATTAGTTCATAGGGATCCATAGGCCTAGCTTTTTACCCCCACTTGGACAAATGATGAAGTAATGATTGGTGAAAAAATTAATTTGATAAATTTCTGTTAATTCCCATTTGTGTCATAGTTTAGACTCTAATCCAACAACAATCCAATTCAAAGGCCCTTTAAAACAATCTAAATTTTTAGAATTAGTAGAAATCGTTGCCTCTCGGTGGGTACAAACCCGGCTTCCCTAGCTATATTAGTTGGAGTCGTAGGTTTACATTTATAGGTTAGCGACAGCTTGTTCAAGCTTGTCGAAGAATGGTGTTCGGTTGTGTGGGGTGTGTTAGAAAAAAGGGAGTTGATTTTAGAGAGAGAAAGAGGTGGAAAAATAGAGCGGGGGAAAAGGCAAAAAATGGAAAACTTTTTTATTTTTGTAGCATTATTTATCAAAACGTAGGTGTCGTTTTAGAAGTCCAAAAATTATGAAAAAAAGCACTAAAACTGTGAACGCTTGTTGATTTTCTAACCAAATGAAATTAGAATTTTGTTTCTTTCCTAAACTACACTCAAAATTCATTCCATTCTTACAATTGTTACTCAATACCAAATTATCGTTTTTTTTTTAAAAAGACCAATAATCGCTAAAGTATATGTATAATGTATAAAATACCTCTAACCACACGTACGTTAAGTATGTTAAGAGTTAACTAAAGTGACCCAAAAAATTACTATAATCTAATGAAATTACATATTAGGTGGTAAGAAGTCCTATAAATTAAAGAAAACAAAATTATTTTGATCACTTTGGAATCAATTTTTACCATGATTTATGACATCTCTTAGTATTTTTTATAACATGTGAATAAAAGTGTACTTATTGAGTTTTGAAAATTGAGCCTGTACCAACACTAACTCCCCAATATTCTTGGTTTAAATTAAGTTTTATGAATGATTGTATGAGATGCTAGAGTTTAACTCGCATCAACAAAGTCCAACGCATAAAAGGTGAGAATATGCAATGGTTAATTTGAAGTTTGAAAAATACATAGAAAATTACTTCATATATACTTCTGACTTTGATTAGAGGTAGCTACTAATTGCTAGCTAATTGCTAATCTATTAGCAAAACCATATTTATAGTTAAATACTATTGTAAATCTCGTGCAGGTGTGCATTGTGCGGCTTACAAATTTCATTATTGAAAACTAATAATGATTTTTCTTGATAATCATTCTATATAAGATTTGTAAATTATTTACAATTTTTAAACACACAAATTATATAAATAATCCTAATGGTGAATTGAGTGTGCATGGAAATTCAAGTCTAATGGGGCATCCAAGTTTAGAATTTGCATGTGCATGGTCACAAATCAAGGGAAGAAATGGTTGGAATTAGGGGAATAGGTTGTTTTGCCGGATTTAGTTGATGATTATCACTATATAGGGCCACAATTACATTGTAACAAATCAGATTTATGAGTTTTTAGAAGTTTTATTTGTTTTGCTCATACAAAACAAAATTCCTGTCTCTAAGAGTGGATGGTTGTTCCTTTAAACACTTTTATGTATCGGTTAATGGCTTTGAGGGTGCTTAACTTTAATCAAAGACTAATTAATCAACCTAAATTCAAGAATTTTGTGGTCAGGCCTTTAGAAATTCGTGGATTTAGTCTATACCTTTGTGAGTTTTTGTTCTACGAAATTCACATCAAACACTAACACTTTGTTTGCATACAAGTCAGGAGGGAAAGGAAGAGAAAGAAGAAGCGGAAGGGGAGGGGAAAGAAAGGGATGGAGAAGTTAGAGTTGTTTTTTAACAAACAATATTATAAATAATTTCTAAGTTTAGTAGAGATACAGGGGACAAGTTACTATAGGTACAGAATAGTAAATAAAACAAAACACGCGAATTTAGCAAGGAAACCTTTCCTAGGTCCAATAGGAAGGGAAACCTCGACCACTATGATTTTGACTTAATTCTCTTTTCACTAATTAGGGCCACCGACTTAATACAATCCTAATTAGTTTGAACTTCTCTAAGTACATGTTTTGTACTTGTTCCTACTGAATCTGTACCCCGATATAGATTCTTCACTTCTAATGGCTATGAATAAGCCTCTCTATTCTCCTAGTTCTCTTTTCCACGTACAAGTAATCACCCAATCTCTCCCCTTTCTCCATTTATACAGACTCTTAATAAGAACTCAGAACAACTTCAAAACATCCTACCAAAAATTAAATTACACGACTTTTCTATACCTTTACCAATTCGGAATATGCGTAAGTCTGATAATCTTGTCTTCTCCAAGGCTTGTTATTTATAATGAAGTTCAAGTAGGGTTTTCAAATAATGTCTTCAAACCCTACAATCTTCAGCAAATCATATCTTCAACATCTTAGATTAAACTCTATCTAGATTCACTTTCCTTATTCTTCAAGCTAAGTTGTTTGTTGCAAATATCCTGGTGATGATATCTTCTGATGTATATCTTTTGATGTTTATCTTCAAATTCCCACGTTTCGTATCTTTCTCTAGGATATTCTAGAGTAGCCCTTTTTCGCACATATTATCTCGTAGAGATGTTTATCTTCTAAATTCCCAAGTTTCAATACTTTCTCTAGGATATGCTGAATAACCTTTTTGCGCAGGTCACTCGTAGAGATACTGGAACAACTTCTTTTAGGTACATGCATAAGGGTACGTACAGGTATACCTGCCCTTGGTACAACCAAAACTCCATTTTCTAAGTCTTCTGAACTTTTCAAACTCTCTTCAAATCTCCAAGGACTAGCTTAAAAATACTTTCAAGTACAGTTGTTACTTGTTAGTAGACAGGTGTTTGTCATAATCAAAACCCTTGGGTCAACATAGAGCTCTATTTCCCTCCAAATCTTCTCCAAATGGGAGGGATCAAGGTTCTTAAAAAGAAGGAAAATGGATTCCTCCCTTTCCTTCCTCCAATGATTTATACCAACAAGGGAAATTGTCCCCCCTCCCCCCTTTCCTTCATTTCTTTGTATCAAACAAGGATAAGTAAATCATATAAGAAGTTCGATATGTTTCAAAGTATTTTTACTATCCCATAAAGCTTTGTACGATACAAATATACCACATTCTCCGACCTCGTACAAGTCTAACTTACGGTCTTCATTTTATCATAACACAAAAGTTTACAATAGAAAAAACATATCTTACCAAAATTTACCTCAACATATAATTAATCAAACATCATTACACTTAATCAAAAAATAAGTGGCAGTCCATACCAATACTACCATTAATTATTTAATTAGCTATTTAGCTATGTCAACTGTGTGAATAATATCTGGTAGAGCATCATTATACATGAACAAAAAAAAAATTATTCATGTTACTATTCACATAAAAAAAAATACTTTCTTTCTCATATAAATCAACCAAACAAATAATTTCCAACTTCCTCTTCTTAACAATGAACAAAAATATTGTTCATGTTACTATTCACCTACCCCACACCAATTTATTTTTTAGTAAAACTAAAATGTTCAGCACCTTTCCTTTCTTTTTAAAAAAAAAATAAATAACCAAAATCATGCATTTTGTCAGACACATATTTTAACACAAATGGTTTGTCTTTTTCAAACCATTTACTTTTGTTCGTGAAATTGTTTATCAATTATTTATTTTTTTAATATTATTTTATTGGAATAGTAACACAAACATTATTATTATTATTCATGGTTAGTGATGCCAAGCATGAAATTTGATGTCTTATACTAAATTAAAAACACAAGCAGCATGTAGCATTGTAGCAATCACTTGCAAAAAAGAAGGACGTAGATTTTTTTTTTTTTTTCTTTTTTTCTTTGAGTAAAGGTGCATATTTAATAAGAACTAGCACCTTATCATCCAGATAAATGAGCCCAATTAGCTTTACTATACAAGGAATGGCTTAAAGCCTAGAGGCCAAACAAGCCCATTGTGCTTAAACCCATTTGTGCTCCATGAGCCAATAGTAAAAAACCCCACTATTCACAACCTCATTAGTCCATGCATTTTCATTTCATTTTACATTTCACATACACTCTAAGCATTAATTACGTGCACCTTTATGTCTTATTAAGGACGTCAGTTTTGGGTTATAACCCTTGGTTTAAATGAATTGTTATTGATCGAAACTGAAACATTTTGAATGAAAACAACCTGTAAATGACTTGAACTGAAAGTGACTTAAATTGTTATTGATCGATAAACGTAAATTGAACTGAATGAACCCGAACTGAAAAGAGCTTAAAATGAAATTGAATCGTATAAAACCCGAAAAAAGGTCAAACCAACTAAATTGAACTGAAAATCAAGCAACCCATTTGACCAATTGTCCATCTAGTCCTAACCCGAACTGAATTGCAAGTGAATTGAAATGATCTACACCCAGTGCTATATATAAATATTTCTACTTATTAATTTAATACTTAATATGTTGCTTTTAAAATTGACTAACTTGACAAATTATACATTGAATCAACGTGATCAGCCATGAAAGATTTCAAATATACAGAGTAATATTAAACGTTTACTTTCAAGTTCAACTACACCAAACCTCACCTATTTTTAATTCGCTTATTTTGATAGAACCTAAACAAATTTAAAATTTCACAAAAATGTTCATCACATTGTTTATAGTCTTCATTCGTGACTAAATGTCTCACAAGAACCGAAATAGCTCGACATTAACCCAAAAAAGATCGCGACATCTTTTAAAGTTGGTTTTACTTGATCCGTTTTAGATTGAACTGAAGTTGATCTGACCAAGATGGTCTAAGACTGAGATGAATTGTTTCCAAACTTATAACGATTGTTTTGACTTGCTTCCAAAACGACTTGAACTGAATTGGCTTGAACGAAAGGGAAGAAACGATCGGAGTTAACCTGAATTGAAATGACATGAACCTGATTAGGCCAATCCAAACCGCACCACCAACCCGAATTGACGCCCTTATACTATCTCTGATCCATCAAATTTGCAAGTGGCACATTCTCTTAGGTATTTTTCTTGTTATTGTAATAAGAAAAAAAGGGTAGGTTGATAACAAACAATTAAGGAATATATTACCAATAATCAACCACCATGAAAAGGATAAAAACAACCATCGAGTCTCCACCAAACCCCGCCTCACCTCTTTTGCCACCATCCACCATTTGGTTTCATTTTTCGAAAATAGTTAAGTGTGGGGGTTAAGCGTCTAGCATCAATAATCAGTTTGGGAATTTTTGTTTTGGGGTTTCGAAATCGACGATCAATTTGGTATTTTTTGATTTAGGGGTTTTGAAATTGAAAATCGATTTGGGGGTATTTAGAAATCTATTTTGGGGTTTGACTAGGTGGTTTCTTTTTTTGGTGGGCAATAGAGTTTCTAGGTTTTGTGGTGGTGCATGAATTCGTGGTGGGTGGGGGTTTCATGATAGTTGGGGGTTTAGGATGTTGGGATTTTCGAAGTTATGGTAAACGGAGGTTTTCGAATTTGTGGTGGTAGGCGATTTAGGTGGTTGGGGTTCGTGGTAGTGGGTGTATTTAGTGTAGTTTGGGATTCTGGGATCTCAAAAGGGTGGTTGTGGTGTCGTGGACTCTTGGTGGCCGAAAGGTGACGAGTGGGGCTGGGCTAGTGGTTTGATGGTTTGATTAGTTTAATCATTGAAATTAATGATGATTATAGTTGTTAAATGTTGTTGACTGTGCAGTTTTTTTTAAATTAAGTGTAAAATTGTAATTTTAATTATTTTTTTTAACAAAAAGAAAAGTTTTGCAAGATTACAGTTGATTGGACCTTTGGCCAAAGTTGCAACTTTGATGGACCAAGGTATTATTAGCAATTACACTCTCTAAAAAAAGCATTTACACTATGGTAACCTTATTGGCATTGGAAACGGAGGGGAGTTTCTTATACGCACTTATGACTTCTAGGCTAGTTTACGGGGTTCATTGTGCAGATTTATTCAACTAGTAAATTTGTCCCAATCCGAGGCTATCTAATCGACTAAGGTCCAATTGGAGCATATTGTTTATACCTAAAAAATTAATAATGTATGTTATGTATCTATTAGAGAACCAACTCAACCAAAAAATCTTACCATATACTTAATATTCTGGAAAAAGATATGATAAGATTTGAACCCATAAATAACGTTCTAATCATGCTAATAACCTAAAATTCTAAACTTTGACAAAGTTTTATATACACCCGGTGTACGTAATTGCTGTACAACTGGTTTAAAGTTACACTTTTTGCGTTCAGTTACTATACACATCAACTCAAGTTAATATTTCATTGATTCAAGTTAATACTTTTTTGAGTTCAATTATCTTAAAATCAATTCAAGTTATCTTGCACATACTTACTTTCTAATTCTAACAAAACACAATTTTAATGAATTAATATACCTTAGTATGTCATATTAAAAGTTATTTGTTCAAAATATTCAATAAAATTTTCAATGATTCTAATTACCAAAAATTTGATTCTAGTTACCAAAAAATTGATTTAAGTTGGCGTTGTACAGTAATATTTGTACCCGGGTGTATGCAATATTCATTTCTAAACTTTTGGTAGGATCCTAGTTTTAATACTCTATCCTTATACCTCATTGTTCATGTAATACTTGGTCTCTAAGTATTTAACTTGAACTACCAAAAATAAAGTATCTAACTTGAGTCAACAATTAGTAACAGAAGATATTTCTTATTACTCTATTTCTCATTAACTGCAACATTTGAATTTTTTATAGCTCACAACAATACTCAACTATTACAACTAATAAGAATTAGAAATGGATGTAGTAATAAATTTGTGAGGGAAATCTTTTCTCATGAACAATCAAACTCATAGAATCTAGGAAGCTACTCTACACTCGTAAACAAGCGGATGAGTTCATATGACCAAATGGATGGGCTTGGTGAAAGCCCAAACAACGACTGTAAGTACATTTGGTCGTTGTAAAATGTACAACGACCAAATGTACTTAGAATCTTTTCATTTAGTGTAAAATATCATTAGTTGTGTTTATTTAAAAACATTTATTACTACTACTTACGAAGTACTTTAAAATGTACATGAATTTCAGTTTTCAATCACCCCACTTTTATATTGCTCATTAATATACATGAATCTTATTTTCTCAAACCACTCTAATAGAGACTATCCCTCACTAGCTATTTCCTGAAATTACACATGATCTAAATGTAACTAACATAATGAAATAAACAGAGTACATCATTAACATTCAACCATTATAATTTATACGAACACACAATTATAATATAATGGTATAAATGTACAACAAGGAGTGTATGAGTAATGAATGCAAAAAAAAAAAAAAAAAGAGATAGAACAAAGGAGTACATAATTCTAGATATTGATAGTCAAAGTGGTGTCCATATAAAATAAAACATGTAAGGAAAAACACATAAATAAATATTTTTTATCCCTCACAGAAGTGCTAACGCCTATAAGAAACAAGTAATCACATATTCATATCCTTCCTTCAAATCCAAAAAAATCATTTCACTAAAAAACCGAAACCACACCCCCTCTAATAAATTGCAACCACCCAAATTTTGACAATGCCAATTCACTAATAAGAATGCGAGTTTGTGTAATCATTAATCAACAAGAAGAGGGAATACAAATATTCCAATGAAAGTAACAGCATTCAAACCACATCTAAAAGAATAGACTTGTTCATCTACAATCCGACATATCATCCGACCCACTCAGCCAATAAGATGCAAAATTTCAAATTTTACACTCAAAAAACAAACTTCAGGTTTAACATCCGACCGTCCGAACTTGCTCGAACTCGACAAACATGACATAATTTTATAAGGATCCAACCCATCCAAACATTGATCACCTCTAGTCATGAAAAGATCCCATACTCTTATCACTTCCCCAAATTCTAATTCCTCACCCAAGTTTTAATTTGTTAGTGGGGTCAAATTATGAGAGACCATGAAGCACAAACGCTTGTGAGGCATATTGGCATATATGCTTCGTTGTCCTTCGTTTGTCTCCTATGACTTTATTTCCTTTTATACTTTGAGTGCATTACTTTGTCCTTTTGATCACCTTCTAATTAATCAAACCTTCCAAACACATACTCTTTCTTTCCTACTTCTCCATCTCTTCTTTCTCTCTCTATTTCATTAATAACCCACTAATTTAATTTCATTTATTCATTTTTTTTTTACACCCAAAAAAGAAATTTTTTTTTTTACATTTTCTTTTTTGGGTTGTCTTCATTTAGATTTTTCCTCTCAAATTTGCAACTTTTAGTATATACAGAAAAGTCACCTTTTTAGTCACTTTCATACTAAAAATCTTTCTTTTATATTAAAACCTCCCAAAAAAAATTTATTAAAAAAATATATTTTAATTAAGAGGAATGATGATGTGATTGATCATGATCAGAGAAAACTCAGATTATGTTGAGATTGATCCCACTGGAAATATGGAAGAGTAAGCTTCAAATTTTTTTTGTGTTTTAATGGTTAATTATTAATTATAAGTTCACTTATTAATTTTTCTTAATTTAATACAAATTGCATTTAATACCCTGTTTTGTGCAGTATGATGAAATTCTGGGTAAAGGGCCTCTAAATAGTGTAGCTAATCATTCTTTTGTTGTATTTTTAATTTTTCCTAATAATTTCAATTTTTTATTAAATATTTTTTAATTTGATTATTGCAGATATAGAGGTTTTGATGAATATGAAGGAATAGAAGTGGCATGGAATCAACTTAAGCTTACTGATTTTTTACAAAGACCTGAAGATCTTGAAAGACTTTACGTGAAATTCATTTGCTTAAAACTTTGAAGCATAAAAATATTATGAAATTTTATACTTCTTGGGTTGATGTTACCAAAAGAAATGTCAATATTGTCACTGAATGTTTTACTTCTGGTACTCTTAGACAGTAAGTCTCAAATATATAACTTTATCTTTGCAAAATTTCAGTTAATATTAGTTATTTTATACCATGATTATGTCATAACTCATTACCCAATTGCTTATTTGTTTTATTATATCATACTATATTTTGTATATATTGATTGATTTTTGTATTATATGGTTAACAATTTGAAATTGAAATTTATTG
>PYUH01000055.1:912741-941296 GCA_016808085.1 Suaeda aralocaspica | reverse complement strand
TCTTCTTCTTCTTCTTCTTCTTCTTCTTTAATATCCAAACTCTTTTTCCAATCAGGAACCAACGCAGCAATCTCACAATCTATCATATCTGCTATTCTCTTCACATCTTCCTCCATAATATTTAACTCAGAAACCATTTCAGTTGTAACACTCATAGCAGTATCGGTCTCAATGTCAAATGGGAAGTAGATATTTCGAACTCGCCCTGGAAAAACAATGTACCATATTATAGCTTCTTATTATATTACTTTTTGACGTATCTGAAGGTGAATTTTCAAAGATTGTATGCTCTTCCTAACTAAAACCCCGTCCCCCCTCCAAAACAAAACACACACACGCACAATTGTTCTCAAAAGAACAAGAAATAATTCAGTACCTTCTTTATCGGTGATTCGGAGTCTTAAGAAGATTTCACCATTTGGTCTTCTCTTTCCCTTAATTGAGATGTCCATATCTGTCAATATGTCGTCCTCAAGAAAAGTAAATAGCTCAATTTCGCTGGCAGCCAACTCAAGTGTTTTGCACTCTTGTTCATGATCAGGTTCATAGCCAGCATAGTCACCACAACTACTGCTATTCATATCATATTTGTAAGGTGATTGCACAACTTTACTTATATTGTCAAAATCTTTATTCTGATCATACCCTCCATCATCATTTCGCAAAAAAGGATCTCCTAGTAGCTCCTTTGCGGACAATCTATCAGACACGGTAGCTAAGCATTTCTCAACAAAGCAGCGCACTTCTGGATCCTTAACTTTGTAAAGTGCATCAGGCTTTTTCCCCTATTAACAAGAAAATAACTATATTAACTTCGTTGATCAAATATAAACCAGATTCTAAAAATAAGCATAGGAGGGGTTTTCTTAGTTCTTACAGCAACTACTTTCTTGTAGATTTGAGCAGGGTGTGTACACTCACTGTAAGGATAATCAAAAGTAACCATTTCAAGCACACACATCCCAAATGAATAGATGTCAACTAATTCATTGTATTCCTCGGCATAAACCTCTGGGGCCATGAATTCTGGCGTACCTGAGGTACGAAACATAACATTTTCGCATATCTTAGTAGCATTACAATTTACAAAACAGACAATTATTTTCTTTCCATCAACTACATATTTATTTTAATTGACACCCAGATTCTTAACTATGTTGTATGGGCATAGTATGTAGGTTAATAATACAAACAAATGATTAGCTAATATAATTTGAGAAATAATAGAACTAGGATTAAAAAAAAAAACAAAACAAAACTCAATCATTGCATTGTATGATCACCCTATTAAAACAACTTCAATAATTAAGAAGACAGCTCAAACTCACCAACACAACGGGCGGCGTGCGATTTCCGGAGTATGGCAGCTAAGCCAAGATCCCCAATCTTAACTTCACCTTGGTTCCCATTAATGAAAATATTGTCACATTTGAGATCTCTATGTATGACTGGAGGATCATGACTATGAAGATACAATAGCCCTTCTAGTATTTGCCTACACCAATGTTTTACTGCTCTTATATTAACCTTTCTATGCTTCACCCTATACCTATAACAAACACAATTCCCCAAAAAAAAAAAAAAAAAAAAACATAAATTTCAATTTCAAATTGTTAACCATATTAATAACAAAAATCAATCAATATAAATACAAAAATATAGTATGATATAATAAAACAAATAAGCAATTGGGTAATGAGTTATGACATAATCATGGTATAAAATAACTAATTATTAACTGAAAAATTTTGCAAAGATAAAGTTATATATTTGGACTTACTGTCTAAGAGTACCAGAAGTAAACATTTCAGTGACAATATTGACATTTCTTTTGGTAACATCAACCCAAGAAGTATAAAATTTCATAATATTTTTATGCTTCAAAGTTTTAAGCAAATGAATTTCACAGTAAAGTCTTTCAAGATCTTCAGGTCTTTGTAAAAAATCAGTAAGCTTAAGTTGATTCCATGCCACTTCTATTCCTTCATATTCATCAAAACCTCTATATCTGCAATAATCAAATTAAAAAATATTTAATAAAAAATTGAAATTAATTAAGGAAAATTTAAAAATACCCAACAAAAAGAATGATTAGCTTACACTATTTTAGAGGCCCCTTTACCCAGAATTTCATCATACTGCACAAAAACAAGGGTATTAAATGCAATTTGTATTAAATTAAGAAAAATTAATTAAGTGAACTTATAATTAATTAATTAACCATTAAAACAAACAAAAAAAATTTGAAGCTTACTCTTCCATATCTTCCAGTGGGATCAATCTCAACATAATCTGAGTTTTCTTCTGATTCATGATCAATCACATCATTCATTCCCTCTTAATTAAAATAATATTTTTTTAATAAATTTTTTTTGGGAGGTTTTAATATAAAAGATAAGATTTTTAGTATGAAAGTAGACTAAAAAAGGTGACTTCTTTCTGTATTATACTAAAAGTTGCAAATTTGAGAGGGAAAAATCTAAAATGAAGACAACCCAAAAAAAGAAAATGTAAAAAAAAAAAAATTTCTTTTTTGGGTGATAAAAAAAAAATGAATTAAATGAAATTAAATTAGTGGGTTATTAATGAAATAGAGAGAGAAAGAAGAGATGGAGAAGTAGGAAAGAAAGAGTATGTGTTTGGAAGGTTTGATTAATTAGAAGGTGATCAAAAGGACAAAGTAATGCACTCAAAGTATAAAAAGGAAATAAAGTCATAGGAGACAAACGAAGGACAACGAAGCATATATGCCAATATGCCTCACAAGCGTTTGTGCTTCATGTGTCTCTCATAATTTGACCCCACTAACAAATTAAAACTTGGGTGAGAAATTAGAATTTGGGGAAGTGATAAGAGTATGGGATCTTTTATCATGACTAGAGGTGATCAATGTTTGGATGGGTTGGATCCTTATAAAATTATGTCATGTTTGTCGAGTTCGAGCAAGTTCGAGACAGGTCGGATG
This sequence comes from Suaeda aralocaspica, assembly GCA_016808085.1. Classification (NCBI taxonomy): domain Eukaryota; kingdom Viridiplantae; phylum Streptophyta; class Magnoliopsida; order Caryophyllales; family Amaranthaceae; genus Suaeda; species Suaeda aralocaspica. The sequence continues at coordinate 938,331 of PYUH01000055.1, read as the reverse complement.
TTAAACCTTGAAGTTTGTTTTTTGAGTGTAAAATTTGAAATTTTGCATCTTTATTGGCTGAGTGGGTCGGATGATATGTCGGATTGTAGATGATCAAGTCTATTCTTTTTAGATGTGGTTTTGAATGCTTGTTACTTTCATTGGAATATTTGTATATCTCCTCTTCTTTGTTGATTAATTGATTACACAACTCGCATTCTTTATTAGTGAATTGGCATTGTCAAAATTTGGGTGGTTGCAATTTATTAGAGGGGGTGTGGTTTCAGTTTTTTAGTGAAATGATTTTTTTGGATTTTGAAGTGAAGGATATGAATATGTGATTACTTTGTTTCTTATAGTGCGTTAGCACTTCTGTGATGGGTATAAAAAATATTTTATTTATGTGTTTTTTCCTTACTATGTTTTATTTTATATGGACACCACTTTGACTATCAATATCTAGAATTATGTACTCCCTTTGTTCTATCTCTTTTTGTTTTTTTTTTTTTTTTGCATTCATTACTCATACACTCCTTGTTGTACATTTTATACCATTAATATTTATAATTGTGTGTTCGTATAAATTATAATGGTTGAATGTTAATGATGTACTCTGTTTATTTCATTATGTTAGTTACATTTAGAATCATGTGTAATTTCAGGAAATAGCTAGTGAGGATAGATTCTCTATTAGAGTGGTTTGAGAAAATAAGATTCATGTATATTATATGAGCAATATAAAAGTGGGGTGATTGGAAACTGAAATTCATGTACATTTTAAAGTACTTCGTAAGTACGTAGTAATAAATGTTTTTAAATAAACACAACTAATGATATTTTACATAAATGAAAAGATTCTAAGTATATCTAACAAAAGAAAATGCCCTTTCAAAAAGCATAACAACTTAATGAAAATGGTTGAGTACTTATTAAGATGAACCAACTAGAATCCAACATTACTATTTTTTATTCTTTATATAACGGTAAAAATATAAAAGTCCCCCTCTATAAGTGAAAAAGCACAAATACAAAGAACAATATAGAGGTAGTTTAAAATATAAATATTAATATTTCACACATTGAACCAATTCTTATATGATTTTAAAAGAAACTTAGTAGGTAGTAATAAATAAAAGAGTTTTCTACTACGTACGTACTTTCCAATTTCTGGTAATAAAGTATACGGTACCTTTCAAAAAAAAAAAATAAAGTATACAGAATATCAATTGCTTCCCTTGAAAAAAAATAAAAAAATATCAATTGCTTAAAACTAAGAGCTCGTTGTATTGGGCTTTCACCAAGCCCATCCATTTGGTCATATGAACTCATCCGCTTGTTTACGAGTGTAGAGTAGCTTCCCTATGATTCTTATGAGTTTGATTGTTCATGAGAAAAGATTTCCCTCACAAAATTTAATTACTACATCCATTTCTTAATTCTTATTAGTTGTAATAGTTGAGTATTGTTTGTGAGCTATAAAAAATTCAAATGTTACAGTTAATGAGAAATAGAGGTAATAAGAAATATTCTTCTGTTACTAATTTGTTGACTCAAGTTAGATACTTTATTTTTGGTAGTTCAAGTTAAATACTTAGATGACCAAGTATTACATGAACAATGAGTGTATACGGATAGAGTATAAAACTAGGATCCTACCAAAAGTTTAGAAATGAATATTGCATACACCCGGTGTACAATAAATTTACTGTACAACCGCCAACTTAAATCAATTTTTTGGTAACTAGAATCAAATTTTTGGTAACTTTAGAATCATTGAAATTTTATTGAATATTTTGAACAAATAACTTTTATATATGACATACTAAGGTATATTAATTCATTAAAATTGTGTTTTGTAGAATTAGAAAGTAAGTATGTGCAAGATAACTTGAATTGATTTTAAGATAATTAGAACTCAAAAAAGTATTAACTTGAACTCAATGAAATATTAACTTGAGTTGATGTTATAGTAACTAGAACGCAAAAAAGTGTAACTTTAAACCCGTTGTACAGCAATTACTGTACACCGGGTGTATATAAAACTTTGTCAAAGTTTAGACTTTTAGTTATTAGCATGATTAGAACGTTATTTATGGGTTCAAATCTTATCCATATCTTCTTTCCAGAATATTAAGTATATGGTATAGATTTTTTGGTTGAGTTGGTTCTCTAATAGATACATAACATACATTATTAATTTTTTAGGTATAACAATATGCTCCAAATTGGACCTTAGTCGATTAGATAAGCCTCGGATTGGGACAAATTTGACTTAGTTGAAATAAATCTGCACAATGAACCCCGTAAACTAGCCTTAGAAGTCATAAGTGCGTATAAGAAACTCCCCTCCGTTTCCAATGCCCAATAAGGTTACCATAGTGTAAATGCTTTTTTTAGAGAGTGTAATTGCTAATAATACCTTTGGTCCATCAAAGTTGCAACTTTTGCCATATATGGAAGGTTCACATCAACTGTAATCTTGCAAAACTTTTCTTTTTTTGTTAAAAAAAATAATTAAAATTACAATTTTACACTTAATTTAAAAAATAACTGCACAGTCAACAACATTTAACAACTATAATCATCATTAATTTCAATGATTAAACTAATCAAAACCATCAAACCACTAGCCCAGCACCACTCGTCACCTTTCGGCCACCACGAGTCCACGACACCACAACCACCCTTTTGAGATCCCAGAATCCACAACTACACTAAATCACCCACCACCACGATACCCCAACCACCCTAAATCGCCTACCACCACAAATTCGAAAACCTCCGTTTACCATAACTTCGAAAATCCCCAACCATCCTAAACCCCCAACTATCATGAAACCCCCACCACCACGAATTCATGCACCACCACAAAACCTAGAAACTCTATTGCCCGCCCAAAAAAAAGAAACCACCTAGTCAAAACCCCAAAATAGATTTCTAAATACCCCCAAATCGATTTTCAATTTCAAAACCCCTAAATCAAAAAATACCCAAATTGATCGTCGATTTCGAAACCCCCAAAACAAAAATTCCCAAACTGATTATTGATGCTAGACGCTTAACCCCCACACTTAAATCGATTTTCGAAAATTGAAACCAAAATGGTGGATGGTGGCAAAAGAGGTGAGGCGGGGTTTGGTGGCAGACTTCGATGGTTGTTTATTATCCTTTTCATGGTGGTTGATTATTGTCTAATATATTCCTTAATTGTTTGTTATCAACCTACCCTTTTTTTCTTATTACAATAAACAAGAAAAATACCTAAGAGAATGTGCCACTTGCAAATTTGATGGATCAGAGATAGTAATAAGGGCGTCAATTCGGGTTGGTGGTGCAGGTTTGGATTGGCCTAATCAGGTTCATGTCATTTCAATTCAGGTTAATTCCGATCGTTTCTTCCCTTTCGTTCAAGCCAATTCAGTTCAAGTCGTTTTGGAAGCAAGTCAAAACAATTCGTTATAAGTTTGGAAACAATTCACCTCAGTCTTAGACCATCTTGGTCAGATCAACTTCAGTTCAATCTAAAACGGATCAAGTAAAACCAACTTTAAAAGATGTCGCGATCTTTTTTTGGGTTAATGTCGAGCTATTTCGGATTCTTGTGAGCATTTTAGTCACTTTGAATGAAATCTATAAACAATGTGATGAACATTTTTGTGAAATTTTAAATTTTTGTTTAGGTCTATCACAATAAGCGAATTAAAAATAGGTGAGGTTTGGTGTAGTTGAACTTGAAAGTAAACGTTTAATTAGTACTCTGTATATTTGAAATCTTTCATGGCTGATCACGTTGATTCTAATGTATAATTTGTCAAGTTAGTCAATTTTAAAAGCAACATATTAAGTATTAAATTAATAAAGTAGAAATTTATTTATATATAGCACTGGGTGTAAGATCATTTCAATTCACTTGCAATTCAGTTCGGGTTAGGACTAGATGGACAATTGGTCAAATGGGTTGCTTGATTTTCAGTTCAATTTAGTTTGGTTTGACCTTTTTTCGGGTTTTATACGATTCAATTTCATTTTAAGCTCTTTTCGGTTCGGATTCAATTTCAGTTCAATTTATCGTTTTATCGATCAATAACAATTTAAGTCACTTTCAGTTCAAGTCATTTACAGGTTGTTTTCAATTCAAAATGTTTCAGTTTCAATCAATAACAATTCATTTAACCCAACGGGTTATAACCCAAACTGACGTCCTATTAATAAGACATAAAGGTGCACGTAATTAATGCTTAGAGTGTATGTGAAATGGAAAATGAAAATGAAAATGCATGGACTAATGAGGTTAGTGGAATAGTGGGGTATTTTTACTATTGGCTCATGGAGCACAAATGGGTTTAAGCACAATGGGCTTGTTTGGCCTCTAGGCTTTAAGCCATTCCTTGTATAGTAAATGCTAATTTGGGCTCATTTATCTGGATGATAAGGTGCTAGTTCTTATTAACTATGCACCTTTACTCAAAGAAAAAAAATAAAAAAAGAAAAAAAACCTACGTCCTTCTTTTTTGCAAGTGATTGCTACAATGCTACATGCTGCTTGTGTTTTTAATTTAGTTAATAGACATCAAATTTCATGCTTAGAGCATCACTAACCATGAATAATAATAATAATAATTGTTTGTGTTACTATTCCAATAAAATAATATTAAAAAAATAAATAATTGATAAACAATTTCACGAACAAAAGTAAATGGTTTGAAAAAGCAAACCATTTGTGTAAAATTATGTGTCTGACAAAATGCATGAATTTTGGTTATTTTAATATTTTTTTTTAAAAAGAAAGGAAAGGTGCTGACACATTTTAGTTTTACTAAAAAATAAATTGGTGTGGGGTAGGTGAATAGTAACATGAACAATATTTTTTGTTCATTGTTAAGAAGAGGAAGTTGGAAATTATTTGTTTGGTTGATTTATATGAGAAAGAAAGTATTTTTTTTTATGTGAATAGTAACATGAATAATTTTTTTTTTGGTTCATGTATAATGATGCTCTTACTAGATATTATTCACACAGTTTGACATAGCTAAATAGCTAATTAAATAATTAATGTTAGTATTGGTATGGACTGCCACTTATTTTTTGATTAAGTGTAATGATGTTTGATTAATTATAATGTTGAGGTAAATTTTTGGTAAGATATGTTTTTTCTATTTGTAAACTTTTGTGTTATGATAAAATGAAGACCGTAAAGTTAGACTTGTACGGAGGTCGGAGAATGTGGTATATTTGTATCGTACAAAGCTTTATGGGATAGTAAAAATAACTTTGAAACATATCGAACTTCTTTTTTATGATTTACTTATCCTTTGTTTGTATACAAAGAAATGGAAGGAAAGGGAGGGAGGGGGGGGACAATTTCCCTTGTTGGTATAAATCATTGGAGGAAGGAAAGGGAGGAATCCATTTTCCTTCTTTTTTAAGAACCTTGATCCCTCCCATTTGGAGAAGATTTGGAGGGAAATTAGAGCTCTATGTTGACCCAAGGGGTTTTGATTATGACAAACACCTGTCTACTAACAAAGTAACAACTGTACTTGAAAGTATTTTTAAGCTAGTCCTTGGAGATTTGAAGAAGAGTTTGAAAAGTTCAGAAGACTTAGAAAATGGAGTTTTGGTTGTACCTAAGGGCAGGTATACCTGTACGTACCTCTATGCATGTACCTAAAAGAAGTTGTTCCAGTATCTCTACGAGTTGACCTGCGCAAAAGAGGTTATTCTAGCATATCCTAGAGAAAAGTATTGAAACTTGGGAATTTAGAAGATAAACATCTCTACGAGATAATATGTGCGAAAGAGGCTACTCTAGAATATCCTAGAGAAAGATACCGAAACGTGGGAATTTTGAAGATAAACATCAAAAGATATACATCAGAAGATATCATCACCAGGATATTTGCAACAAACAACTTAGCTTGAAGAATAAGGAAAGTGAATCTAGATAGAGTTTAATCTAAGATGTTGAAGATATGATTTGCTGAAGATTGTAGGGTTTGAAGACATTATTTTGAAAATCCTACTTGAACTTCATTATAAATAACAAGCCTTGGAGAAAGACAAGATTATCAGACTTACGCATATTCCGAATTGGTAAAGGTATAGAAAAGTCTGTAATTTTAATTTTTGGTAGGATGTTTTGAAGTTGTTCCTGAGTTCTTATTAAGAGTCTGTATAAATGGAGAAAGGGGAGAGAATTGGGTGATTCACTTGTACGTGGGAAAAGAGAACTAGGAGAATAGAGAAGGCTTATTCATAGCCATTAGAAGTGAAGAATCTATATCGGGGTACAGATTCAGTAGGAACAAGTACAAACATGTACTTAGAGAAGTTCAAACTAATTAGGATTGTATTAAGTCGTGGCCCTAATTAGTGAAAAGAGAATTAAGTCAAAATCATTAGTGGTCGAGGTTTTTCCCTTCCTATTGGACCTAGGAAAGGTTTCCTTGCTAAATTCGCGTGTTCTTGTTTTATTTACTATTCTGTACCTATAGTAACTTGTCCCTCGTATCTCTACTAAACTTAGAAATTATTTATAATATTTGTTTGTCAAAACTAACACTCTACTTCTCCATCCCTTTCTTTCCCCTCCCCCTTCCGCTTCTTTCTTTTCTCTTCCTTTCCCTCCTGACTTGTTATGCAAACAATGTGTTAGTGTTTGATGTGAATTTCGTAGAACAAAAACTCACAAAGGTTCATAGACTAAATCCACGAATTTCTAAAGGCCTGACCACCAAAATTCTTGAATTTAGGTTGATTAATTAGTCTTTGATTAAAGTCTAAGCACCCTCAAAGCCATTAACCGATCCATAAAAGTGTTTAAAGGAACAAACCATCCACTCTTAGAGACGGAATTTTGTTTTTGTATGAGCAAAACAAATAAAACTTCTATAAAACTTTAAAATCTGATTTGTTACAATGTAATTGTGGCCCTATATAGTGATAATCATCAACTAAATCCGGCAAAACCAACCTATTCCCCTAATTCCACCATTTCTTCCCTTGATTTGTGACCATGCACATGCAAATTCTAAACTTGGATGCCCCATTAGACTTGAATTTCCATGCACACTCAATTCACCATTAGGATTATTTATATAATTTGTAGTGATTTAAAAATTGTATATAATTTACAAATCTTATATAGAATGATTATCAAGATATAAAATCATTATTTAGTTTTCAATACTGAAATTTGTAAGCCGCACAATGCACACCTGCACGAGTATTACAATAGTATTTAACTATAAATATGGTTTTGCTTAATAGATTAGCAATTAGCTAGCAATTAGTAGCTACCTCTAATCAAAGTCAGAAGTATATATGAAGTAATTTTCTTATGTTATTTTTCAAACTTCAAATTAAACCATTGCATATTCTCACCTTTTATGCGTTGGACTTTTGTTGATGCGAGCTTAAACTCTAGCATCTCATACAATCATTCAAGTAAAACTTAATTTAAACCCAAGAATATTTGGGTGAGTTAGTGTTGGTACAGGCTCAATTTTCAAAACTCAATAAGTACACTTTTATTCACATGTTATAAAAAATACTAAGAGATGTCAATGGTAAAAATTGATTCCAAAGTGATCAAAATAATTTTGTTTTCTTTAATTTTATAGGACTTCTTACCACCTAATATGTAATTTCATTAGATTATAAGTAAATTATTTTTGGGTCACTTTAGTTAACTCTTAACATACTTAACGTACAGTGTGGTTAGAGGTATTTTATACATTATACATATACTTTAGCGATTATTTGGTACTTTTTAAAAAAAAAAACGATAATTTGGTATTGAGTAACAATTGATAAGAATGGAAATGAATTTTGAGTGTAGTTTAGGAAAGAAAATCAAAATTCTAATTCTCATTTGGTTAGAAAATCAACAAGCGTTCACAGTTTTAGTGCTTTTTTTCACAATTTTTGGACTTCTAAACGACACCTACGTTTTGATAAATAATGCCTACAAAAATAAAAAAGTTTTTCCATTTTTTGCCCTTTCCCCCGCTCTATTTTTTCCACCTCTTTCTCTCTCTAAAATCAACATCCCTTTCTTTCTAACACCACCCCACAACCGCCGAACACCATTCTTCGACAAGCTTGACAAGCTGTCGCTAACCTATAAATGTAAACCTACGACTCCAACTAATATAGCTAGGGAAGCCGGGTTTGTACCCACCGAGAGGCAACGATTTCTACTAATTCTAAAAATTTAGATTGTTTTAAAGGGCCTTTGAATTGGATTGTTGTTGGATTATGAGTCTAAAACTATGACACAAATGGGAATTAACAGAAATTTATCAAATTAATTTTTTCACCAATCCATTACTTCATCATTTGTCCAAGTTGGGGGTAAAAAGCCTAGGCCTATGGATCCCTATGAACTAATCCGACAAAACAAAATACTAGCAATCAATAAGTTCATGCAATTACTAGATTGAAGCACACTAATTCTCTCAAACTTAGTCACCTTCGAAACTCATCTAGCGGCTCTCGGTCTAAGTAGACTCAGTCCGCCTATTATCTAGGGTCTTATTGTGGTATTCTTGCCTCTCGGTATCGAATTCAACAATTACCAAACAAATCATTAAACCTGGCCAGTATTCAATTGTAAACAATTCAAACAAGTGATAGTAATAGATAAGGCTATCGCACACCTATCAAAAATAAACCAAACGACACTAACTAATGTAGCTAGGGAAGTAAGGATGAATCCTCAGGGAAGCAATTGAACTCTATTAGTTCTAAAAAGCTTAAACCGTACAAAGGGCCTTGGTTGAGAAATGTTGACTAACTAACTGACTACTGATTGACTACTAATTAATTACGGGAAATAACGAAGATTAAAACCAATAAATGAAGCCTAGGGTCATTCGGGTCACCAAGAACAACTAATGGATTCACTAACAAATATCGTTCAATCTCACAATTATCATCAAATTAGGGCTCACTAATTCTCTCGAATTTAGACTCCCTCGAAACTCATCTAGCGGCTCTCGCTCATGCCTAGACTGATTCCGCCTATTATTCAGTGGTCTTATTGTGGTATTTTTACCTCTCGGCATCAAATTCAACAATTACTAAAATTACAACTAAATCTGCGCACAATTCAATTGTAAACGAAAAACCCAATAATAGGAATTTGACTACTAATTGCGGAATTGAAACAACCTAATTTAGTTAGTCCATTAATTAGTCAAGGTTCCCCTAACCCTAGAAATTGACTACTCACTCATGAACATGAAAATTAAAGCAAACATAATTATAAAATTCATAATTGAATTCATGAAGTAGTTTATAATTAAACTAATTAACATCAACAATTAACTAAATTAATTAGACTAAAGAAACTTAAAAGCATAAATTAAACTAAGTAAAGAGAATAAAAGCAAAAGAATTACCAAATTGAAGAACAAGTTGAAGAACTTGAATTGAATTGAAATTTGATTGTTAAGAACAAAACCCTAATTCCCCAAATTAATTTGAGAGAGAAAAAGTGCTTAAACTAAAACCTAAAAGTCTAATATTAAATTATGAAAGGCATAAGTTGTTTTGCCTAGAAAGACGTGCCTTTAGTACCCAAAGTTGGGCTTACAAAGTCTAAGTACGAAGAAAATAAAAGAAGAATAAAAATCCCGGAAAAACGGCTGATGCGGGCGCATAGGAGATTTATGCGCCCGCATCAACCTCCCAGAAGCCCTCTGAAGCTGAATTCTTCGTTAAATGCGGGCGCATAGTAGTTTTATGCGGCCGCATAGAGCACTCAGAAGCTGTTCTTTTCTTTTCTTCTTATTTCTTCATGATTTCTTTGAGACTTGTTTCCATAGCTTTTTGGCACGCACTTCCATGCATCTTCATCCTTATCCCGTCCAAGCTCTCCGGCTTCGTTCCGAACCTCGGTTTTCGTGTTCCTGAAATTACAAAACACACCAAAACCGAACATAACAACCGCAAATGATAAAATCAAACTAAAAAGCTCTAAAATTGCCGGAAATCAATCAAACTTGGCGAAACACTTCAAATTAGCTAAAGAACACCAAATGAGCTAAAATCAAGCCAGAATAACAACCACTAGGCATAAAATTGGCCTGAAAACAGGGGGAAAAACACCATAAAAACCGCACATATCAGTAATCTAGTGAAGTGATAGCAATCTAGTGAAAAACATGAACTAATTAATAACTACCAAACAATTTCAACTAGGGCGTTCATAGTTCACCTAAACCTTAGTTATTAGACTACTCGGACATGATTGGAATAAAAACAATAGCAATAATGAATAGAAACATGAACATAGTAAAGGGATATAATTAGAGCTCAAAAGCATAAATTGAAAGTAAAGATTGAAATAAACCCTGCAATTGGTTGATTAAATTATTCAAGAGTAACAAATTGTTTTTCTAAGGGCCTGTTTACTTTAGCTGAAAATAGTTGAATTGAACTGAACTGAAACAACGAACTGATTGGATAAACTGAACTGAACTAAATTGAAAATTTTAATTATGTTTTGTAGAGAAGAGTTGAGTTGAACTGAACTAAACTAAACTAAATTGATTGGAGCAGAACTTAACTGAATTGAACTGATTGGAGCTGAATTGAACTAAACTGATTTATGCTGAAGTAAACAAGCCTGAGTAAGACCTAAAACTATGCTGGAATAATAATAGTAAAGTTATGTACATGAGCAAAAACAAACTTGAGTATTTATACAAAGGATCTGTTTATTTCAGCTTAAAAGAAGTTCAATTCAGCTGCAATCAATTCAGTTCAGTTCATCTCAGCTCAACTCTTCTATAAAAACCATAATAAAAACTTTGAGTTCAGTTCAGCTCCAATCAGTTCAGTTCAACTGTTTTCAGATAAAGTAAACAAGCCCAAAGGCTTGAAAACCCAAGAAAAATAAGGAAAAGCCCACGAAGGAGATCCACCCAACCGATCAGATGAAACCCACCTGATTGGGCACACTGACGAGTGGATATGTGGCGCTTCAAGGAGAGAAAAATACACCAAGGAAATTCCGCCCAAACGATTGGGAAAAACCTGCCCGATCGGATGCGATCAACGTTCTCTCCCAATGTCAACAGAAAAATTTAAGTAAAGTTTGTACGATTGATCGGGCGAAAACCACTTGGACACACTGACAAATGAGTTTTGCGTTCCTCTACTAATTCTCTATGGAAAAATCAACCAAATATAAACTGCCCGAGCACTCGGGTGAAATTCACCCCATCGGGCCCGAAGCTTGTTTTCTTCCTCCAGAGCTCAAATTATCTAAGTGTAAATCACCTGACTGATCGGGCTCACATCCTAAGAATTCATTTCATGCCCAAATTAGGATCAGCTCGTCTTTAAATGCTCCCGGGTCGTACAATGGCCTTCCCAAATACTTCACCATTAATCATTGGCTCTCCAAATTCGGCCTTAACCTCATGTAATGTTCTGGAATCAATGCAAAATCATCGTAAACCTACAAAACTTCACTCAAAGCAAAAACGACACTAGATTTCCAAATATGAGCATAAATAGCTCCTAAGAGCTAAGTTAAAGCCAAAAATCAATCGGTAATGGGAAGAAAAAAGTATATAAAATGCAATTATCAAGGCTTTAACAATGGCAACCAACATGTCGTAAAAGTTGCTTGAAACATCTAGACCAAAAGATTTGCCCAAGGGCAAAACGTCCCAGCCATACGATTCACCTATGGGCAAATCTTCTAGGCTGGATGATTTGCAAATAATAATAATAATAATAATTATTATTATTATTATTATTATTATTATTATTATTATTATTAAATGTTTTAAAACATGTTATTTGTTACGTGTCTTAATTTGCCCAGTTATAAATACATATTATTTGTAATGTGCCATTTTAGCCCGTTACAAATAACAGACTTTTTGTTTTACAAATAATTGACTCATTGGTAACGGGCAAAGTTAATGCAAAATATTCCAGCCATATAACCTAGACAATTTGTCATGGGTGAATCGACTAGCTAAGATGTTTTGCCCTTGAGTGAATCATCTGACTTAATGATTCGGTACAAATTAAAAATAAAAAAATAAAAATCAAGGTGCCAGCAACGACACTAGTGGCATTGTAATGGTAAATGGCTAGTCTTATAGAGTGGTGGAGGTGGTGTTGGTGGTGAATGAGAGTGACGATTACGGTGGTGGTGGGTGTTTATCAAGTGACAGGTATAATGGGTCTTAAATTTGTAGGCGTTGTTTAGCTTTCCCAATTACCATTTGGGGTGTAGTAGTAGGGGGGGGGGGGGGGGTACTACTACACCCCAAATGGTAATTGGGAAAGCTAAACAACGCCTAAAAATTAAGACCCATTATACCTGTCACTTGATAAACACCCCACCACCACCGTAACGTCACTCTCATTCACCACCAACACCACCTCCACCACTCTATAAGACTAGCCATTTACCATTACAATGCCACTAGTGTCGTTGCTGGCACCTTGATTTTTATTTTTTTATTTTTAATTGTACCGAATCATTAAGTCAGATGATTCACTCAGGGCAAAACATCTTACTGTCGATTCACCCATGACAATTGTCTAGGTTATATGGCTGGAATATTTTGCATTAACTTTGCCCGTTACCATGAGTCAATTATTTGTAAAACAAAAGTCTGTTATTTGTAACGGGCTAAAATGGCACATTACAAATAATATGTATTTATAACTGGGCAAATTAAGACACGTAACAAATAACAGTTTTAAAACATTTAATAATAATAATAATAATAAAATATAATTATATTATTATTATTATTATTATTATTATTATTATTATTTGCAAATCATCCAGCCTAGAAGATTGCCCATAGTGAATCGTATGGCTGGGACGTTTTGCCCTTGGGCAAATCTTTTGGTCTAGATGTTTCAAGCAACTTTTACAACATGTTGGTTGCCATTGTTAAAGCCTTGATAATTGCATTTTAACTTTTTTTCTTCCCATTACCGATTGATTTTTGGCTTTAACTTAGCTCTTAGGAGCTATTTATGCCATATTTGGAAATCTAGTGTCGTTTTTGCTTTGAGTGAAGTTTTGTAGGTTTTCGATGATTTTGCATTGATTCCAAACATTACATGAGGTAAGGCCGAATTTGGAGAGCCAATGATTAATGGTGAAGTATTTGGGAAGGCCATTGTACGACCCGGAGCATTAAAGACGAGCTGATCCTAATTTGGGCATGAAATGAATTCTAGGATGTGAGCCCGATCAGTCAGGTGATTTACACTTAGTAATTTGAGCTCTGGAGGAAGAAACAAGCTTCGGGCCCGATGGGGTGAATTTCACCCGAGTGCTCGGGCAGTTATACTTGGTTGATTTTCCATAGAGAATTGTAGAGGAACGCAGAACTCATTTGTCAGTGTGTCCAATTGGTTTTCGCCCGATCAATCGTACAAACTTACTTAAATTTTCTGTTACATTGGGAGAGAACGTTGATCCATCCGATCGGGCAGGTTTTTCCCAATCGTTTGGGCGGAATTTCCTTGGTATATTTTTCTCTCCTTGAAGCGCCACATATCCACTCGTCATGTGCCCAATCAGGGGGGTTCATCTGACGGTTGGGTGGATCTCCCTGTGGGCCCCTATTTTCTTGGGTTTTCAAGCCTTGGGCTTGTTTACTTTACTGAAAACAGTTGAACTGAACTGATTGGAGAGAACTGAACTCAAAGTTTTTATAGGTAATAGAAGAGTTGAGCTGAGATGAACTGAACTGAATGATTGCAGCTGAATTGAACCTTTTAAGCTGAAATAAACAGATCCTTTGTATAAATACTGAAGTTTGTTTTTGCTCATGTACAAACTTTACTATTATTATTCCAGCATAGTTTTAGGCTACCAGGCTACCAGCAAACAGAGTCAATTCAGCTCCATCAGTTCAATTCAGTAAGTCGCCCAACAAAGAGACAGTCACCAACTCCTCACAAACATAATAAATCAATAGCAGCAGACCAATTCGTCAGCATTCATACACCAAGTAACAGGCCCTTAGAAAAACAACCTTGAAAACAACCATCAGGTACAACACTCAATAGCAGCCAATAATCCCTTACTAGCTCTATTCATTATGGCATTGTATTCCAAGCCCGAGTAGCTAAAACAAGGTTTAGGTAACTAGAACGCCCTAGTTGAAAGGGATATAATTAGTAATGTCACTAGATACACCACGATAAAAGGGCGGTATGGTGTCCCCGTGCAGGCCAATATGCCTAGTACGGCTGAAGCCAGGGGTCAGCTAAGGAAGTGTTCGCCAAGTGATGGATCCGGCATAGAGCGTTTTTCGCATTGCGGGATGTGTTCGGGGTGGGTACAGGAACACGAAAACCGAGGTTCGGAACGAAGCCGGAGAGCTTGGACGGGATAAGGATGAAGATGCATGGAAGTGCGTGCCAAAAAGCTATGGAAACAAGTCTCAAAGAAATCATGAAGAAATAAGAAGAAAAAAAAGAACAGCTTCTGAGTGCTCTATGCGGCCGCATAAAACTACTATGCGCCCCATTTAACGAAGAATTCAGCTTCAGAGGGCTTCTGGGAGGTTGATGCGGGCCAGCATAAATCTCCTATGCGCCCGCATCAGCCGTTTTCTCGTTTTTTTTTCTTCTTCTTTATTTTCTTCGTACTTAGACTTTGTAAGCCCAACTTTGGGTACTAAAGGCACCGTCTTTCTAGGCAAAACAACTTATGCCTTTCAAATTAGAATTAGACTTTTAGGTTTAGTTTAAGCACTTTTTCTCTCTCAAATTAATTTGGGGAATAGGGTTTGGTTCTTAACAATCAAATTTCAATCAATTCAAGTTCTTCAACTTGTTCTTCAATTTGGTAATTCTTTTGCTTTTATTCTCTTTACTTAGTTTAATTTATGCTTTTAAGTTTTCTTAGTCTAATTAATTTAGTTAATTGTTGATGTTAATTAGTTTAATTATAACTACTTCATGAATTCAATATGAATTTATAATTATGTTTGCTTTAATTTTCATGTTCATGAGTGAGTAGTCAATTTCTAGGGTTAGGGAACCTTGACTAATTAATGGACTAACTAAATTAGGTTGTTTCAATTCCGCAATTAGTAGTCAAATTCCTATTATTGGGTTTTTCGTTTACAATTGAATTGTCGCCAGATTTAGTTGTAATTTTAGTAATTGTTGAATTTGATGCCGAGAGGTAAATACCACAATAAGACCACTGAATAATAGCGGAATCAGTCTACATGAGCGAGAGCCGCTAGATGAGTTTCGAGGGAGTCTAAATTCGAGAGAATTAGTGAGCCCTAATTTGATGATAATGTGTGAGATTGAACGATATTTGTTAGTGAATCCATTATTGTTCTTGGTGACCAATGACCCTAGGCTTCATTATTGGTTTTAATCTTCGTATTTCCCGTAATTAATTAGTAGTCAATCAGTAGTCAGTTAGTTAGTCACATTTCTCAACCAAGGCCCTTTGTACGGTTTAAGCTTTTTAGAACTAATAGAGTTCAATTGCTTCCCTGAGGATCGTCCTTACTTCCCTAGCTACATTAGTTAGTGTCGTTTGGTTTATTTTTGATAGGTGTGCGATAGCCTTCAATTACTATCACTTGTTTGAATTGTTTACAATTGAATACTGGCCAGGTTTAATGATTGTTTTGGTAATTGTTGAATTCGTCCGAGAGGCAGAACCACAATAGACCCTAGATAATAGGCGGACTGAGTCTACTTAGACCGAGAGCCGCTAGATGAGTTTCGAAGGTGACTAAGTTTGAGAGAATTAGTGTGCTTCAATCGTAATTGCATGACTATGATGCTAGTATTTTGTTTTGTCGGATTAGTTCATAGGGATCCATAGGCCTAGGCTTTTTACCCCAACTTGGACAAATGATGAAGTAATGGATTGGTGAAAAAATTAATTTGATAAATTTCTGTTAATTCCCATTTGTGTCATAGTTTTGACTCATAATCCAACAACAATCCAATTCAAAGGCCCTTTAAAACAATCTAAATTTTTAGAATTAGTAGAAATCGTTGCCTCTCGGTGGGTACAAACCCGGCTTCCCAGCTATATTAGTTGGAGTCGTAGGTTTACATTAGAGTTAGCGACAGCTTGTCACTTTCCAGAATGGTGTTCGGCGGTTGTGGGTGGTGTTGAAAAAGAGTTGATTTTAGAGAGAGAAAAGGTGGAAAAAATAGAGCGGGGGAAAGGGCAAAAAATGGAAAAACTTTTTATTTTTGTAGGCATTATTTATCAAACGAGGTGTCGTTTAGAAGTCCAAAAATTATGAAAAAAGCACTAAAACTTGAACGCTTGTTGATTTTCTAACCAAATGAGAATTAGAATTTTGATTTTCTTTCCTAACTACACTCAAAATTCATTCCATTCTTATCAATTGTTACTCCAATACCAAATTATCGTTTTTTTTTTAAAAAGTACCAAATAATCGCTAAAGTATATGTATAATGTTAAAAACCTCTAACCACACTGTACGTTAAGTAGTTAAGTAACTAAAGTACCCAAAATAATTTACTTATAATCATGAAACATATTAGGTGGTAAGAAGTCCTATAAAATTAAAGAAACAAAATTATTTTGATCACTTTGGAATCATTTATTTTACCATTGATTTATGACATCTCTAGTATTTTTATAACATGTGAATAAAAGTGTACTTATTGAGTTTTGAAAATTGAGCCTGTACCAACACTAACTCACCCAAATATTCTTGGGTTTAATTAAGTTTTACTTGAATGATTTGTTGAGATGCTAGAGTTTAAGCTCGCATCAACAAAGTCCAACGCTAAAAGGTGAGAATATCCAATGGTTTTAATTGAAGTTTGAAAAATAACATAGAAAATTACTTCATATATCTTCTGACTTTGATTAGAGGTAGCTACTAATTGCTAGCTAATTGCTAATCTATTAAGCAAAACCATATTTATAGTAATACTATTGTAATACTCGTGCAGGTGTGCATTGTGCGGCTTACAAATTTCAGTATTGAAAACTAAATAATGATTTTTATATCTTGATCATCTATATAGATTTGTAAATTATTTACAATTTTTAAATCACTACAAATTATATAAATAATCCAAAATGGTGAATTGAGTGTGCATGGAAATTCAAGTCTAATGGGGCATCCAAGTTTAGAATTTGCATGTGCATGGTCACAAATCAAGGGAAGAAATGGTGGAATTAGGGGAATAGGTTGGTTTTGCCGGATTTAGTTGATGATTATCACTATATAGGGCCACAATTACATTGTACAAAATCAGATTTTGAAGTTTATAGAAGTTTTTATTTGTTTTGCTCATACAAAACAAAATCCGTCTCTAAGAGTGGATGGTTTGTTCTTTAAACACCTTTTATGATCGGTTAATGGCTTTGAGGGTGCTTAACTTTAATCAGACTATTTCAACCTAAATTCAAGAATTTTGGTGGTCGGCCTTTAGAAATTCGGGATTTGTAGCTATGAACCTTTGTGATTTTTTGTTCTACGAAATTCACATCAAACACTAACACATTGTTTGCATAACAAGTCAGGAGGGAAAGGAAGAGAAAAGAAAGAAGCGGAGGGGGAGGGAAAGAAAGGATGGAGAAGTAGAGTGTTAGTTTTACAAACAATATTATAAATAATTTCTAAGTTTAGTAGAGATAGCAGGGACAAGTTACTATAGGTACAGAATAGTAAATAACCAAGAACACGCGAATTTAGCAAGGAAACCTTTCCTAGGTCCAATAGGAAGGGAAAAACCTCGACCACTAATGATTTGACTTAATTCTCTTTTCACTAATTAGGGCAACGACTTATACAATCCTAATTAGTTTGAACTTCTCTAAGTACTGTTTGTACTTGTTCCTACTGAATCTGTACCCCGATATAGATCTTCACTTCTAATGGCTATGAATAAGCCTTCTCTATTCTCCTAGTTCTCTTTTCCCACGTACAAGTGAACACCCAATTCTCTCCCCTTTCTCCATTTATACAGACTCTTAATAAGAACTCAGAACAACTTCAAACATCCTACCAAAAATTAAATTACAGACTTTCTATACCTTTACCAATTCGGAATATGCGTAGTCTGATAATCTTGTCTTTCTCCAAGGCTTGTTATTTATAATGAAGTTCAAGTAGGGTTTTCAAAATAATGTCTTCAAACCCTACAATCTTCAGCAAATCATATCTTCAACATCTAATAATAACTCTATCAGATTCACTTTCCTTATTCTTCAAGCTAAGTTGTTTGTGCAATATCCTGGTGATGATTCTTCTGATGTATACTTTTGATTTTTATCTTCAAAATTCCCACGTTTCGGTATCTTTCTCTAGGATATTCTAGAGTAGCCTCTTTCGCACATATTATCTCGTAAGATGTTTATCTTCTAAATTCCCAGTTTCAATACTTTTCTCTAGGATATGCTAGAATAACCTCTTTTGCGCAGTCAACCGTAGAGATACTGGAACAACTTCTTTTAGGTACATGCAGAGGTACGTACAGGTATCCTGCCCTTAGGTACAACCAAAACTCCATTCTAAGTCTTCTGAACTTTTCAAACTCTTCTTCAAATCTCCAAGGACTAGCTTAAAAATACTTTCAAGTACAGTTGTTACTTTGTTAGTAGAACGGTTTTTGTCATAATCAAAACCCCTTGGGTCAACATAGAGCTCTATTTCCCTCCAAATCTTCTCCAAATGGGAGGGATCAAGTTCTTAAAAAAGAAGGAAAATGGATTCCTCCCTTTCCTTCCTCCAATGATTTATACCAACAAGGGAAATTGTCCCCCCTCCCTCCCTTTCCTTCCATTTCTTTGTATACAAACAAAGGATAAGTAATCATATTAAGAAGTTCGATATGTTTCAAAGTTATTTTTACTATCCCATAAAGCTTGTACGATACAAATATACCACATTCTCCGACCTCCTACAAGTCTAACTTTACGGTCTTCATTTTATCATAACACAAAAGTTTACAAATAGAAAAAACATATCTTACCAAAAATTTACCTCAACATTAAATTAATCAAACATCATTACACTTAATCAAAAATAAGTGGCAGTCCAACCAATACTAACATTAATTATTTAATTAGCTATTTAGCTATGTCAAACTGTGTGAAATATCTAGTAAGAGCATCATTATACATGACCAAAAAAAAAATTATTCATGTTATTCACATAAAAAAAATACTTTCTTTCCTATAAATCAACCAAACAAATAATTTCCAACTCTCTTCTTAACAATGAACAAAAAAATATTGTTCTGTTACTATTCACCTACCCCCACACCAATTTATTTTTAGTAAAACTAAAATGTGTCAGCACCTTTCCTTTCTTTTAAAAAAAAATATTAAATAACCAATTCATGCATTTTGTCAGACACATAATTTTACACAAATGGTTTGCTTTTTCAAACCATTACTTTTGTTCGTGAAATTGTTTATCATATTTATTTTTTAATATTATTTTATTGGAATAGTCACACAAACAATTATTATTATTATTCATGGTTAGTGATGCTCAAGCATGAAATTTGATGTCTATTAACTAAATAAAAACACAAGCAGCATGTAGCATTGTAGCAATCACTTGCAAAAAAGAAGGACGTAGATTTTTTTTCTTTTTTTCTTTTTTTTCTTTGAGTAAAGGTGCATAGTTAATAGAACTGCACCTTATCATCCAGATAAATGAGCCCAAATTAGCATTTACTATACAAGGAATGGCTTAAAGCCTAGAGGCCAAACAAGCCCATGTGCTTAAACCCATTTGTGCTCCATGAGCCAATAGTAAAAATCACCCACTATTCCACTAACCTCATTAGTCCATGCATTTTCATTTTCATTTTACATTTCACATACACTCTAAGATTAATTACTTGCACCTTTATGTCTTATTAATAGGACGTCAGTTTGGGTTATAACCCGTTGGGTTAAATGAATTGTTATTGATCGACTGAAACATTGAATTGAAAACAACCTGTAAATGACTTGAACTGAAAGTGCCTTAAATTTTTATTGATCGATAAAAACGATAAATTGAACTGAAATTGAACCCGAACTGAAAAGAGCTTAAAATGAAATTGAATCGTATAAAACCCGAAAAAAGGTCAAACAAACTAAATTGAACTGAAAATCAAGCAACCCATTTGACCAATTGTCCATCTAGTCCTAACCCAACTGAATTGCAAGTGAATTGAAATGATCTTACACCAGCTATATATAAATAAATTTCTACTTATTAATTTAATACTTAATATGTTGCTTTTAAAATTGACTAACTTGACAAATATACATTAGATCAACGTGATCAGCCATGAAAGATTCAAATATACAGAGTACTAATTAAACGTTTACTTCAAGTTCAACTACACCAAACCCTCACCTATTTTTAATTCGCTTATTGTGATAGACCTAAACAAAAATTTAAAATTTCACAAAAATGTCATCACATTGTTTATGATTTCATTCAAAGTGACTAAAATGCTCACAAATCCGAATAGCTCGACATTAACCCAAAAAAAGATCGCGCATCTTTTAAAGTTGGTTACTTGATCCGTTTTAGATTGAACGAAGTTGATCTGACCAAGATGGTCTAAGACTGAGATGAATTTGTCCAAACTTATAACGAATTGTTTTCTGCTTCCAAACGACTTGAACTGAATTGGCTTAACGAAGGGAGAAACGATCGAGTTAACCTGAATTGAAATGACATGAACCTGATTAGGCCAATCCAACCTGCACCACCAACCCGAAGGACGCCCTTATTACTATCTGCATCCATCAAATTTGCAAGTGGCACATTCTCTTAGGTATTTTTTCTTGTTTTATTGTAATAAGAAAAAAGGGTAGGTTGATAACAAACAATTAAGGAATATATTAGACATAATCAACCACCATGAAAAGATAATAAACAACCATCGAAGTCTGCCACCAAACCCCCTCACCTCTTTTGCCACCATCCACCCATTTTGGTTTCAATTTTCGAAAATCGATTTAAGTGTGGGGGTTAAGCGTCTAGCATCAATAACTCAGTTTGGGAATTTTTTTTTTTGGGGTTTCGAAATCGACGATCAATTTGGGTATTTTTGATTTAGGGGTTTTGAAATTGAAAATCGATTGGGGGTATTTAGAAATCTATTTTGGGGTTTGACTAGGTGGTTTCTTTTTTTTGGGTGGGCAATAGAGTTTCTAGGTTTTGTGGTGGTGCATAATTCGTGGTGGTGGGGGTTTTCATGATGTTGGGGGTTTAGGATGGTTGGGGATTTTCGAATTTATGTAACGGAGGTTTCGAATTTGTGGTGGTGTAGCGATTTGGTGGTTGGTATCGTGGTAGTGGGTGATTTAGTGTAGTTGTGGATTCTGGGATCTCAAGGGTGGTTGTGGTGTCGTGGACTCGTGGTGGCCGAAGGTGACGAGTGGTGCTGGGCTAGTGGTTTGATGGTTTGATTAGTTTAATCATTGAAATTATGATGATTATTTTATTTAATGTTGTTGACTGTGCAGTTATTTTTTAATTAAGTGTAAATTGTAAATTTTAATTTAATTATTTTTTTTACAAAAAAAAGAAATTTTGCAAGATTACAGTTGATGTGAACCTTTGGCAAAAGGCAACTTTGATGGACCAAAGGGTATATTAGCAATACACTCTCTAAAAAGCATTTACACTATGGTAACCTTATTGGGCATGGAAACGGAGGGGAGTTTCTTTACGCACTTACTTCTAAGGCTAGTTTACGGGGGTTCATTGTCAGATTTATTTCAACTAAGTCAAATTTGTCCCAATCCGAGGCTTACTAATCGACTAAGGTCCAATTGGGAGCATATGTTATACCTAAAAAATTAATAATGTATGTTATGTATCTATTAGAGAACCAACTCAACCAAAAAATCTATACCATATACTTAATATTCTGGAAAGAAGATATGGATAGATTTGAACCCATAAATAACGTTCTAATCATGCTAATAACTAAAAGTCTAAACTTTGACAAGTTTTATATACACCCGTGTAAGTAATTGCTGTCAACTGGTTTAAAGTTACACTTTTTTGCGTTCTAGTTACTATAACATCAACTCAATTAATATTTCATTGAGTTCAAGTTAATACTTTTTTGAGTCTAATTATCTTAAAACAACAAGTTATCTTGCACATACTTACTTTCTAATTCTAACAAAACACAATTTTAATGAATTAATATACCTTAGTATGTCATATATAAAAGTTATTTGTTCAAAATATTCAATAAAATTTCAATGATTCTAAGTTACCAAAATTTGATTCTAGTTACCAAAATGATTTAAGTTGGCGGTTGTACAGTAAATTTATTGTACACCGGTGTATGCAATATTCATTTCTAAACTTTTGGTAGGATCCTAGTTTTATACTCTATCCGTATACACTCATTGTTCATGTAATACTTGGTCATCTAAGTATTTAACTGGAACTACCAAAAATAAAGTATCTAACTTGAGTCAACAAATAGTAACAGAAGAATATTTCTTATTACCTCTATTCTCATTAACTGCAAATTTGAATTTTTTAAGCTCACAAACAATACTCAACTATTACAACTAATAAGAATTAAGAAATGGATGTGTAATAAATTTTGTGAGGGAACTTTTCTCATGAACAATCAAACTCATAAGAATCATAGGGAAGCTCCTCTACACTCGTAAACAAGCGATGAGTTCATATGACCAATGGATGGGCTTGGTGAAAGCCCAATACAACGACCTTAAGTACATTGGTCGTTGAATGTACAACGACCAAATGTACTTAGATCTTTTCATTTATGTAAAATACATTAGTTGTGTTTATTTAAAAACATTTATTACTACGTACTTACGAAGTACTTTAAAATGTACATGAATTTCAGTTTTCAATCACCCCACTTTTATATTGCTCATATAATATACATGAATCTTATTTTCTCAAACCACTCTAATAGAGAATCTATCCTCACTAGCTATTTCCTGAAATTACACATTGATCTAAATGTAACTAACATAATGAAATAAACAAGTACATCATTAACATTCAACCATTATAATTTATACGAACACACAATTATAAATATTAATGGTATAAAATGTACAACAAGGAGTGTATGAGTAATGAATGCAAAAAAAAAAAAAAAAAAGAGTGAACAAAGGGAGTACATAATTCTAGATATTGATAGTCAAAGTGTGTCATATAAAAAAACATAGTAAGGAAAAAACACATAAATAATATTTTTTATACCCTCACAGAAGTGCTAACACTATAAGACAAAGAAATCACTATCTCATATCCTCACTTCAAAATCCAAAAAAATCATTTCATCATAAAAACCGAAACCACACCCCCTCTAATAAATTGCAACCACCCAAATTTTGACAATGCCAATTCACTAATAGATGCGAGTTGTGTAATCAATTAATCAACAAGAAGAGGAGATATACAAATACCAATGAAAGTACAAGCTTCAAACCACATCTAAAAAGAATAGACTTGATCATCTACAATCCGACATATCACCGACCCACTCACCAATAAAGATGCAAAATTTCAAATTTTACACTCAAAAAACAAACTTCAAGGTTTAACATCCGACCTGCTCGAACTTGCCGAACTCGACAACATGACATAATTTTATAGGATCCAACCCATCCAAACATGGATCACCTCTAGTCATGATAAAAGATCCATACTCTTATCACTCCCCAAATCTAATTTCTCACCCAGTTTTAATTGTTAGTGGGGTCAAATTATGAGAGACACATGAAGCACAAACGCTTGTGAGGCATATTGGCATATATGCTTCGTTGTCCTTCGTTTGTCTCCTATGACTTTATTTCCTTTTTATACTTTGAGTGCATTAACTTTGTCCTTTTGACACCTTCTAATAATCAAACCTTCCAAACACATACTCTTTCTCTACTTCTCCATCTCTTCTTTCTCTCTCTCTCTATTTCTAATAACCCACTAATTTAATTTCATTTAATTCATTTTTTTTTTATCACCCAAAAAAGAAATTTTTTTTTTACATTTTCTTTTTGGGTTGTCTTCATTTTAGATTTTTCCCTCTCAAATTTGCAACTTTTAGTATAATACAGAAAGAAGTCACCTTTTTAGTCTACTTTCATACTAAAAATCTTATCTTTTATATTAAAACCTCCCAAAAAAAATTTATTAAAAAAATATTTATTTTAATTAAGAGGAATGAATGATGTGATTGATCATGATCAGAAGAAAACTCAGATTATGTTGAGATTGATCCCACTGGAGATATGGAAGAGTAAGCTTCAAATTTTTTTTGTTTGTTTAATGGTTAATTAATTAATTATAATTCACTTAATTAATTTTTTTCTATTTAATACAAATTGCATTTAATACCCTTGTTTTGTGCAGTATGATGAAATTCTGGGTAAGGGCCTCTAAAATAGTGTAAGCTAATCATTCTTTTGTTGGTATTTTTAAATTTTCCTTAATTAATTTCAATTTTTTATTAAATATTTTTTAATTTGATTATTGCAGTATAGAGGTTTTGATGATATGAAGGAAATAAGTGGCATGGAATCAACTTAGCTTACTGATTTTTTACAAAGACCTGAAGATCTTGAAGACTTTACTGTGAAATTCATTTGCTTAAAACTTTGAAGCATAAAATATTATGAAATTTTATACTTCTGGGTTGATGTTACCAAAAGAAATGTCAATATTGCACTGAAATGTTTACTTCTGGTACTCTTAGACAGTAGTCCAAATATATAACTTTATCTTTGCAAAATTTTTCAGTTAATAATTAGTTATTTTATACCATGATTATGTCATAACTCATTCCCCAATTGCTTATTGTTTTATTAACATACTATATTTTTTGTATTATATTGATGATTTTTGTTATTAAATGGTTAACAATTGATTGAAATTTTGTTTTTTTTTTTTTTTTTTTTTTGGGGAATTGTGATTGTTATAGGTATAGGGTGAAGCATAGAAGGTTAATAAGAGCAGTAAAACATGGTGTAGGCAAAACTAGAAGGGCTATTGTATCTTCTAGTCATGATCCTCCAGTCATACATGAGATCTCAAATGTGACAATATTTTCATTAATGGGAACCAAGGTGAAGTTAAGATTGGGGATCTTGTCTTACTGCCATACTCCGAAATCGCACGCACCGCCGTTTGTGGTGAGTTTGAGCTGTCTTCTTAATTATTGAAGTTGTTTTAATAGGGTGATCATACAATGCAATGATTGATTTTGTTTTGTTTTTTTTTTTAATCCTAGTTCTATTATTTCTCCAAATTATATTAGCTAATCATTTTTTGTATTATTAACCTACATACATGCCCATACAACATAGTTAAGAATCGGGGGTCAATTA
Organism: Suaeda aralocaspica; assembly: GCA_016808085.1. Lineage (NCBI taxonomy): Eukaryota > Viridiplantae > Streptophyta > Magnoliopsida > Caryophyllales > Amaranthaceae > Suaeda > Suaeda aralocaspica. Next base: position 912,989 of record PYUH01000055.1, on the reverse strand, counting down.
AAATAAATATGTAGTTGATGGAAAGAAAATAATTGTCTGTTTTGTAAATTGTAATGCTACTAAGATATGCGAAATGTTATGTTCGTACCTCAGGTACGCCAGAATTCATGCCCCAGAGTTTATGCCGAGGAATACAATGAATTAGTTGACATCTATTCATTGGGATGTGTGCTTGAAATGGTTTATTTGATTATCCTTACAGTGAGTGTACACACCCTGCTCAAATCTACAAGAAAGTAGTTCTGTAG